>LPNX010350157.1:465466-555211 GCA_001517045.1 Pseudotsuga menziesii | reverse complement strand
GAAAAGATCCTAACATAATGCTAGCTTAAATGTTGAAAAACTAACATGGTATCAGAGCTAACCTGAGAAGAAGACACTGTGCAGCTGCGGAGGCTAGGGTTTCCTTGTTTGTGGATCTTTCTCCACTAATTTTCAGCAAAATTAAGGTGGAATTACTCTCCTCCCTAGGGCGCATCTTTCTGTCGAAACAGAATTCAATTCTGAGGTTTTTCAGTTTTGGACCTGTCACTAGGGTCGGAAATTAGGGCTTTTTATAAAAGAGGAATTTTTCAGTGAGCCCAGGCCTGGATTGTTCTCCTCCCCAAAATCGAAGTTAGGAACAAATTTGAAGGCATTTGGGTGGACAGAACTCCGGAAAAGCAAAACCCTTGTTGCTCCTGAACCAGCTCTGCAGGATTTCAGCTCAAGCTTCAGATTTGACATCTTGAACCTGGTAAGATCTAAAATATTTTGTATTTCCATTTGAGGTTCTTATTTAGAGATGTCTCATCATACCAAGCTTGATGAAAAGCTTGAGGGGGCTCATAACTTCCGAGATTGGAAGTATAGGATCTCCCTGGTCCTGGAAGAGAATGAATTAGACTCCTACATTCATGAGGAGATTCCAATTCCAGAGGGAGATGAGGAAAAGGTCCTACATAAGAAGAAGATGGTTATGGCAGAGAGAATCATTGATGATTCTATTAAGGATCATCTCATCCCTCAGGTGTCCTCTCTCAAGACACCTAAAGCTATGTTTGATGCCCTAACCAAATTGTTTGAAGGAAAGAACATTAATCAGAAGATGACCCTGAGGAACCAGTTGAAGAATGTGGAGATTCAAAATGCAGAAACTATCCAGTCATACTTCATAAGGGTTTCTCAAATCAAAGAACAATTAGAAGCTGTTGATGAAGAAGTGGAAAATGCAGATATTGTCATGACTACTTTGAATGGCCTCCCTAGGTCATGGGATGCTTTCATTCAAGGAATCTGTACTAGAAATAAGTTGGTCAAATTCAGCAGACTATGGGAAGAATGCTCTCAAGAAGAAGCTCGGATAGCAGCTTGAGAAGAGAAGATGGGAAGTGAAGACCAAGCCCTCACGGTACATTCCAAGTCTCACTCCAAGTCATCAAGAAAGAAGTTTCATCGTTCAAGAGGTAAGCATTCTTACAAAGATAACCCTAAAAGAGATATGTCTAGGGTCATATGCTATACTTGTGATGAAGCAGGACACTATGCAAAAGATTGTCCTAACAAACAGAAGAAGATGAAGAAGAGCAGCAAAAGAAGACATCATGCTCATGCTGCAGAAGATGATGAACCATCCAGAAAGAGATCTAGATATGAAAGTGAAGATTCTTCAAGCAAGGATGAATATGTGCTGATATCAGCTCTCACAGGTAACATTACTCATGGAAGTGATTATTGGCTCATAGACAGTGGTGCTTCCAAACATATGATGGGATTCAAGGAATCTTTTGTGAGACTGTTAGAACATGAATCACCTCACAAGGTGAAACTAGGAGATGACTACCAATATCCAATAAAAGGTAGTGGGGAATATTCATACAAGTTAGAATCTGGTAAGTCTCTAACAATGAAAGAAGTATTGTTTGTTCCAGGACTCAAGAAGAATCTTCTATCCATTTCAGCATTGGATGCAAAAGGAATGCGGGTGGCATTCGTAGATGGTCAAGTCATCATGTGGCCAAAAGGAAAGACTATCGATGATGCGGTGGTAATTGGAGAACAAGAAGGAGGCTTGTACAAATTGAAGGGCCATCCAGAACAAGCCTTGATCCATGACTCAGTAAAGCCAAATGAACTTTGGCATAGAATACTTGCACATGTGCATCACAGAGCACTACCTATTGCAAGTAAAGCTGTCGAAGGTCTTCCAGAAATTCAAGAAAAACATGAAGGAGTCTGCAAAGGATGTGAGAAAGGGAAGAATACAAAGAAGACATTTCCAAGCAGCGAAAGCAAAGCCAAAAGCATTCTAGAAATCATCCACTCCGATGTATGCGGTCCTATGTCATCAAACTCACTTAGCGGGTATGCATACTATGTCTCTTTTATTGATGATTTTTCTAGAAAGACATGGATTTATTTTATGAAAAACAAATATGAAGTATTCAGCAAGTTCAATGAATTCAAAGCCTTGATCGAGAACCATACTGAAAAGAAGATCAAGACCATTAGATCAGATAATGGTGGTGAATTCACTTCAAATGAATTCAAGGAGCTATGCAAAGAATCAGGGATTAAGAGGGAGTTATCCACTCCTTATAATCCACAACAGAATGGGGTTGCAAAATGGAAGAACAGAACTATCATGGAAGCTACAAGAGCTATGCTTCATGATCAAGATCTACCTATGCATCTTTGGGCTGAAGCTTCCAGAACAGCAGTGTATGTATAGAACTGTACTCCACATAGAGTACTCGAGAACAAGACTCCTGAAGAAGTCTTCTCCGGCAAGAAACCAGAAGTCAGCCATCTCAGAATATTCGGTTGTCCAGTGTACATACATATTCCAAAAGAGAAGAGAATGAAATTAGATCCTTCAGGAAAGAAGGGTATATTTGTGGGATACTCTGAAAGCTCGAAGGCTTACAGAATCTACTTTCCAGGATACAAGAATATTGACATCAGCAGGGATGTGACATTTGATGAAGGCACAGCTTACAACAAATCCAGAAAGAGACCTGCTGAAGAACCTGAAGAAACGGAAGCAGAAGCACCCAAGATCCGTGATACAATCATGAATGAAGAAGCTCAAGAAGGAGATTGAGAGTTCGAGGAACCACAAAGACCTATAGATCCACCTCTGGAGAAGAATCCTCATAAGAGGAAACCTGCTTGGGTATGTGAACTTATCCAAGGTGCGGAAAGATATGGGGCTCCAGAAGAGAATCACAGAGAAAGAAAGAGAACCAGATCAAATTCTGGGTATGTAGCTTTACTATGTGATTTCATTGATAAAGAACCTTCGAGTTATGAAGAAGCGGCAGATCAGAAAGAATGGAAGGATGCTATGATCGAAGAATATCAATCGATCATGAAGAATGATGTTTGGGATGTTGTCCCAAGGCCAAAAGGGAAGTCAGTTGTTACTTCCAAATGGATCTACAAGATCAAGCATGTTGCGGATGGTAGCATTGAAAAGTATAAGGCAAGATTTGTAGCTCGAGGATTCTCTCAGAAAGAGGGAGTAGACTATGAAGAGACCTTTGCACCTATAGCCAGATACACTTCCATCAGATCAGTACTTGCTTTGGCTGCAGTGACGAAGTGGAAGATACACCAGATGGATGTCAAGACTACTTTCTTGAATGGAGTAGTAGAAGAGGAATTGTATGTAGAACAGCCACTCGGTTTTGAGACACATGACAGAGAGTCTCATGTGTGCAGATTGAAGAAAGCCCTGTATGGTTTGAAACAAGCACCCAGGACCTGGTACGGCAGGATTGACAGCTTTCTATCTAGTTTGGGCTTTACCAAGAGTAAAGCAGATTCCAACCTTTACTACAAGGTTGAAGATGGAAACCCAGTGATGCTTCTACTGTATGTAGATGATCTATTTGTGACAGGTACAAATGGGTTGATTGCTGATACGAAGAGAAAGCTTGCTGCTGAGTTCGAGATGAAGGACTTGGGGATGATGCATTACTTTCTAGGTATGGAGGTGTGGCAGAGTACAGATGGAATCTTCCTTAGACAAGGGAAGTATGCAGTAGAGATCCTAAAGAGGTTTGGGATGATGGACTACAAGGCTATGGCCACACCCATGGCATCGAACCTGAAGCTATTGAGTGATGCTTCTTCAGAGACGGTTGATGCCACGATGTATTGTCAGATGATTGGGTCATTGATGTACCTGACGAACACGAGACCAGATATTTGCTTTGTTGTGAACACCTTGAGCCAGTACTTGAGAGATCCGAGAAGTGTTCACTTGATTGCTGCAAAGCATATTCTGAGGTACCTGAAGGGTACAATTGATTATGGGCTCAAGTACGATGCGAATCAGAAGATTAACCTAGAGGGTTATGTTGATTCAGATTGGGAAGGCAGTGCCATCGATAGGAAGAGTACTTTAGGATGTTGCTTCAGTATGGGATCAGGTGTGATCTCTTGGTTTAGCAGGAAGCAATCCTGTGTGGCACTAAGTACAGCTGAAGCAGAGTATGTCGCAGCTTGTTCATCTAGTTGTGAGGCAGTATGGCTGCGGAAGCTACTGTCTGATATATTTGATCTCCAGTTGGATGCTACTTGTATACATTGTGACAACCAGAGTTGCGTGAAGTTGTCAGAGAATCCAGTGTTCCATGACAAGTTGAATCATATCGAGATCAAGTATCACTATATCAGGGATATGGTGGAGAGAGGAGCAGTGAAGCTCCTGTATGTTGCGACGGAGGAACAGATAGATGATGTATTGACGAAGCCATTGGCTAGGCTGAAGTTCGAGTACTTCAGAGAGAGACTTGGTGTTCTCCAGATCGAGGCTTCCTCCCAGAGACAGTGATGAGACCCATAGCCATTCTGACATGGTGAGAGGATGGTTCCTTCCATGGTCAAATGTAAGGGCTGAGCCATTCCGTCATGGTGAGAGGATTGGTTCCTTCCATGACTGATATGAGTGCTGAGATTGATAGCCATTCTGACAAGCAGGTCAGATGTAAGGGCTGAGTCATTCTAGTCATGGCTAAAGGATTAAGTTCCTCCCATGACAGATGTGAGTGCTGGCCATTCTATCGAGTAGGACAGATGTGAGGGAAACTGCCACTCTCTGGGAGAGTGGAGGCGCCTGGTCCGTTACCAGGTAGCTCAGTCAGGGGCTGGGGGCCATTCTGACGAGGGTGTAGGATTCAGTTCCTACCAGGTCAGATGTGAGTGCACAAATCTTTCTTCATTGTGGCGGAAGTGGTTCCAACCTGGTTGAAAGTATTTCATCATTGTGGCGGATGTGGATCCAGCCTGGGTGAAAGTGCAGAAATCTTTCTTCATTGTGGCGGAAGTGGTTCCAGCCTGGTTGAAAGTCTTTCATCATTGTGTCGGATGTGGATCCAGCCTGGGTGAAAGTGCAGAAATCTTTCTTCATTGTGGCGGATGTGGTTCCAGCCTGGGTGAAAAGAACAGAGTTCTTTCATCATTGTGGCGGATGTGGTTCCAGCCTGGTTGAAAGTCTTCCATCATTGTGGTGGATGTGGCTCCAGCCTGGGTGAAGAGAACAGAGTTCTTTCATCATTGTGGCGAAGGTGGTTCCATCCTGGGTGGATGTGATGCCATTCTGACGAGTAGGTCAGATATAAGTGCTGGGCCTTTCTGATGTGATTGCAGTTTACTACATGATCAGATGTGAGTGCTGGGCATGCCTTTCTGATAAGTAGGTCAAATGTAAGTGCTGGGCATGCCTTTCTGACGAGCAGGTCAGATGTAAGTGCTGGGCGAAGACCTACATGAGAGTAGGCCTACAACCAGCATGAAAAAGGGCTGGCTCTGTAGAACTTCCTATGACGAGATAGTACACACATGATGATGACCAGTGGAGATCCAGATTGAGCTATGATCCAGATCCAGTTATGATGACTCCGAGAGATCCAGATCGAGTGATGATCCAGATCCAGCAGTGATGATGATCCAGATCGAGTGATGATCCAGATCCAATCTAGTGATGAGATCCAGATCGAGTGATGATCCAGATCTAGTAGTGATGATGATCCAAATCGAGTGATGATCCAGATCCAGTCCAGTGATGATGATCCAGATCGAGTGATGATCCAGATCCAGTGATGACGTACTATGATGATCCAGATCGAGAGATGATCCAGATCCAGCAGTGATGATGATCCAGATCGAGTGATGATCCAGATCCAGTGATGACGTACTATGATGATCCAGATCGAGAGATGATCCAGATCCAGATGACTTGAAGATGAAGATGACTTGAAGATGAGATGATCGAGTTGATACAGAGAAGAAGACCGGTGTTGAAAATTGTGTCGAAAGAATACCTTCCTAGTTAAGAGGGAGTGTTGATGTATATGTAACTTTGGAATGTATTCTTCTATGTATCTTATGTATTGTAACCCAATGTTTATTCCGGGATGTTTCTATTATGTATTTGAGTCATGTGGTCATGCCCTGATGTTCCGATCGGGAGGATTAATAATGTAAACAAGTCATATCAAGTCATTAGGTAAGTCCCCATAGTTTCGGGGCACTTGAGTTATTATACACTAATTAAGGTGTAGGCTCGAGTAGTAATTATTAGGTCGAGCCCACGTGTGAAATGGAAATTCAAGTGAACGGACTAATATAAATAGAGAGTGTGATTCTCTCTATTTATCACTTGTGAATTACATCACTTGCTCTCTCAAGTGTGGCGCACCTTTGGAGAAGGAAATACTTTGGCTTGACAGAAGACAGACTCGGCTGCTGTTGTGTTGGGAGGTCATCTTACTGTTTTGGGTTTCACATCTTGTGGTGATACTATTTTAGAGGAAGTTGAGGGGTTTTCTCCATTTATGGTTTCCCCTATCAAAACTCTTTGTGTCTCTTGTCTCATGTGATGTGCTTATGTTATTGTTGTGCTTGTTATTCTCTCAGTGAAAAGATCCTAACATAATGCTAGCTTAAATGTTGAAAAACTAACAATATTTAACCTTTGGGGCCAATGGGGAAAAGCCAAATGTCAAATGGGGAACCCATCAATTTGTCAACTACCTTTCTTGTCTTATTCACCCAATCATTTATTACTACCAGAAGTTGGTTGAGTTGGTTATTGCATGGGATAGACAAGGTATGACAACCCAGATTCGAATTGGAGAAGCCATCAGTTTTTGGGAAATGCATTTTGACTCCTGGGGTAAGTAAAAACCCAAAAATGTATGCCATTCTACCATGCTTTCATGTTTTTCATATTTTTTTCCTCACCATTTTTTCCTTCACGTGAGCTCTCTCGGGCATTCAACTCTTCCTGTGTGTTTTCATTCCACATTTTTGGTTGTTGGCTTCATTTTTCCCATGGATGGGAGGTCATTTTTGTAATTCTAGGGATTGGATTGGTTTCCTCACATTTTTGGAGTTGCTGGTGCATTTTCCACTCATGTTTTTGTAGTTTCATGTGTTTTTACCATGGCTATGAAGTGTTTTTGTTAGCCTCTAGTGACTTGGATCTCTGTTGGGAATTTTGGTGCCATTTCCACATGCCCACAGTGGGGAATTTCATTGTTTAGTGTTTCCCAACAAGTGGGAGAATAGAGCCATGAATTTTGGGTGTTGTTGAGGTCATTTTGGCCACGTTAGGGCCATAAACAACTCTAGATTCGAGTTTCTCAACCTGAGTTGTTTCTACCCAATTGTCATACCCGATTTTTGTCTCTACTATGTTTTTCCTTTAGTCCAGAACTATTATTGATGTGTGCACAGTGTTTGTTGGCCTTTAAACTATCTTTGGGTGTGGAAATGAGATTTGAGCTTGCTTGACAAACCTAGTGTGTGCAGGAGCCTCACAGACAGAGATAGAGGGTTGTCGTTCTTCTTTACACCCCTTGAATAGCACTGGAAGGGAAGGCATAGCCCGAGGTATTGTGTAGCAGAGAAGGTGATTCTTCCTTCTGTTGGGTGTGTGTGGATGTATTAGAAGTCAGGCTAGTTCTGGTTCAGGTGTCCATATCTCTTGGATTGAACTCACTAGCTTAGCATCCAACCTTTCCAGCTCCCTGTTAGCCTGATAAACTCAACTGTGTTGGCTTGGATGAGTTTTGTGTATCCTTGTCTACATGTGAGCATGCTAGTTTCCCCTTATTCCTTTTGGAATCATGCTCATATCAGGGATGGAAATGTTGCTGAGTGATTGATGAGCACACTGGCCTATGGTTGGCTGGAACGTTGCAACGACGTAGCTGGTTGCGGGACAAGCTTCTTCTAAAATAAGTATTCTTTGTTTAAATCCTTGCAATCATGTTTGTTTTATAAATCCATATAAATGTGTTAAATGCTTTGAATGAATGAAATTGATTTCGTTGTTTGATAATCATTTATGCATCTGTGTATATTTAAGTTCAATGCATTTTATTTTATGTTCATGGGGATAGATTTCCCGGAATGTTAGCATTATAGTCGCGTCCTCTCACCGGTAGAAGGGAGGGGATGTGACACCCTACCACCTACCATTGCACTGTTTCATGCATGAGATAAATTCAAATAGAAGATATACCATTAGTAAACCCATAAACATTCTCCTCTATTGAAGCTCTGGTAAACTCTAGTCCCACTCCCGCTTGGGGCTCATGTGGTTGCAAGTATGGATAACCAATAGAATGCTCTGGTCCAACATCTGCATCATATTCACAATGTGTTATTTCACTCATATGCAAAAAAATTCATCTTCATTGTTCGAATATTTCAAAATTTTACAAAAATATGAAATATAAGAAAACATTACTCATCTAATAAATCCCCTCGAGGTAAGCACTAGATATGGATCTCAACTAAAATCAAATCATGCGTATGAGAACTCTTCTATGGAAATAATTTTTCTATCCCTCCATCCAAGGTACTCATATCCAAATGGATTAGTTACTGATCCCCCTCCTAGGCGATGCAATAAAGAATTCCATCTGGTCATTTGGGGGATCTCATGGATGATATAGGGGTACATAAATTTGTGGGATTAGCTAGGGAATCCTTTCAAACAAAAACTATACTATAATGCTTCCATAGCCAAACCTCTTTTTCTTCCAAATTTTGCAATCAGTAATTTGATTTTTCATACTATCCAACAAACCAGTGTAGCAATCAAATAGTGTAGGCCTTAGGCAATCCACCCCAATGGATAAGAAATTCCTCTAAGTTAAGTGTGTTGATAAAAAACATGCCACTTTGGTAATCATGAAAACTTGTGATACTCAATATGGGCACTAAAGTACCTAACTTTCATGTCACTACTACATAGTAGGTGTTCACATAATCTTGGACCAAGAGTGTTAGTTTTTCAACATTAAGCTAGCATTACTAGGATCTTTAACTGAAAGAATAACAAGTACAAAAATCAAACAGAAGAGACAATGAACACAGTGTTTTTCATTGGGGAAACCATAAATGGAGAAAACCCTGCAACTTCCTCAGAGATAGAATCAACACCAAAATAGTAAAATCCCAAAACAGTAAGTGATCTCCCGACAACAGAAACCTTCTTCTTATCTAGACCCAATGTCTTCTCCTTCCTCAACTATGTGCTACACTTGAGTGTGTTTGTGATGTGTGCTAAATAGAGAGTCCAAATCTCTATTTATACTAATCTCGGCATGACTAAAACCCTACTAGGGCCGACCTCTACTAGGAGAGTCTAATAACCCTAGTGCCCCATAACTATGGGGACTTTAACCCTTAGACAATTGGAGGGTTACCCACAATGACTTGACATGACTTGTTTACATTATTGATCCTCCCTATCGAAACATCGGGGCATGAAAACATGACTCAATTACATCATAGATACATCCTGGAATAAACATCGGGTTACAATACATAAGATACATAGATGAATACATTCCAAAGTTACAAATACATCAACACTCCCTCTTAACTAGGAAGGTATTCTTTCGACACAATTTTCAGCACTGGTCTTCTTCTATGGATCATCTTGTCATCTACATATTCAAGTCTTCTTAGTATTCAAGTCATCTTTGTCTTCAAGTCATCTTCATCTTTGGATCTGGGTCATCACTTGATCTGGATCATCACTAGACATCATCACTCGATCCGGATCATCACTGGGCATCATCACTGGATTTGGATCATCACTCGATCTAGATCATCACTGCTGGATCATCATCACTGAATCTGGATCATCACTTGATCTGGATCATCACTGGGCATCATCACTAGATATGGATCATCACTGGTGCTATCTCATGATTCTTCTCATCACAGGAAGTTCTACAGAGCCAGCCCTTTTTCATGCTGGTTGTAGGCCTAGCCTCCATGTAGGTCTTCTTCAGCACTTATATCTAACCTTCTCATTAGAATGACATGCCCAGCACTCACATCTGATCATGAGGGAACAAATCCCAACAATCACATCAGAAAGGCACAACACTCACATCCAATCATGAGGGAACACATCCCAACAACCCTATCGGAAAGGCTCAACACTTATATCCACCCATAAGGGAACACATCCCAACAACAATGATGGAAGGGCTCTGCACTTACATCCACCCATGAAAGAACACATCCCAACAACAATGATGGATGGGCTCTGCACTTACATCCACCCATGAGGAAACACATCCCAACAACAATGATGGAAGGGCTCTGCACTTACATCCACCCATGAGGGAACACATCCCAACAACAATGATGGAAGGGCTTTGCACTTACATCCACCCATGAGGGAACACATCCCAACAACAATGATGGAAGGGCTTGCACTCATATCTGATCATGAGGGAACACATCCCAACTGTCATATTAGAATGGCCCCCAGTCCTAGACTAAGATACCTGGTAACTGACCAGGTGCCTCCATTCTCCTAGAGAATGGCAGTTGTCCTTACATCCGACCTGGTCGTCAAAATGGCCAACACTCACATATGACATGGGAGGAACCTAATCCTTTAGCCATGACAGAATGGTTCAGCCCTTACATCTGATCAAGTGGGAACACATCCCTCTATCACATCAGAATGGCTTCTCAGTCCTAGACTGAGTTTTCCTAGTAACTGACCAGGTGCCTCCATTCCCAGAATGGAAATTTCCCTTACATTTGTCCTACTCGATGGAATGGTCAGCACTCATATCTGACATGGAAGGAACCAATCCTCTTACCATGACAGAATGGCTCAACCCTTACATCTGACCATGGAAGGAACCAATCCTCTCACCATGACAGAATGGCTCAGCCCTTACATCTGACCATGGAAGGAACCAATCCTCTCACCATGTCAGAATGGCTATGGGTCTCATCACTTTCCCTTAGAGGAAACCTTGATCTAGAGAACACCAAGCTTCCCCCTGAAGTACTTGAACTTCAGTCTAGCCAATGGCTTCATCAATACATCAGCTATCTGTTCCTCCGTCACAACATACCGGAGCTTCACTGCTCCCCTCTGCACCATATCCCTAATATAGTGATACTTGATCTCGACATGCTTTGACTTTTCATGGAACACTAGATTATTTGACAACTTCACGTAACTTTGGTTGTCACAATGTATATAAGTAGCATCCAAGTGGAGATCAAATAAATCAGACAATAGCTTCCTCAGCCATACTACCTCACAACTGGCTGAACAAGCTGCGACATACTCTGCTTCAGCTATACTCAGTGCCACACAGGATTGCTTCCTGCTAAACCAATAGATCACACCTGATCCCATACTGAAGCAACACCTTGTAGTGCTCTTCCTATCGATGGCACTGCCTGCCCAATCTGAATCAACATAACCATCCAGTTTAATCTTCTGATTTGCATCATACTTGAGCCCATAATCAACTGTACCCTTCAGGTACCTCAGAATATGCTTTGTAGCAATCAAGTGAATATGTCTCGGATCTGTCAGGAACTGGCTCAAGGTGTTCAGAGCAAAGCAAATATCTGATCTCATGTTCATCAGGTACATCAAGGACCCAATCATCTGACAATACATCGTAGCATCAACCGACTCTGATGAAGCATTGTTCAATAGCTTTAGGTTCGATGCCATAGGTGTGGCCATAGCCTTGCAATCCATCATCCCAAACATCTTCAAGATCTCTACTACATACTTCCCTTTTCCAAGGAAGATTCCATCTGTACTCTGCCATACCTCCATACCTAGGAAATAATGCATCGTCCCCAAGTCCTTCATTTCGAACTCGGCAGCAAGCTTTCTCTTCGTATCAGCAATCAACCCATCCATACCTATCACAAATAGATCATCTACATATAGTAGAAGCATCACTGGGTTTCCATCTTCAACCTTGTAGTAAAGGTTGGAATCTACTTTACTCTTGGTAAAGCCCAAACTGGATAGAAAGTTGTCAATTCTTCCGTACCAGGTCCTAGGTGCATGTTTCAAACCGTATAGGGCTTTCTTCAATCTGCACACATAAGACTCCCTGTCATGAGTCTCAAAGTTGAGTGGCTGCTCTACATACACTTCCTATTCCACTACACCATTCAAGAAAACAGTCTTGAAATCCATCTGGTGTATCTTCCATTTTATCATTGCAGCCTGAGCAAGTACCGATCTGATGGAAGTGTATCTGGCTATAGGAGCAAAGGTTTCTTCATAATCTATTCCTTCTTTCTAAGAGAAACCATGAGCCACAAATCTTTCGTTATATTTTTCAATGCTACCGTCTGCAACATGTTTGATCTTGTAGATCCATTTGGAAGTTACAACTGACTTCCCTTCTGGTCTTGGAACAATATCCCAAACATCATTCTTCATGATCGATTGATACTCTTTGATCATAGCATCCTTCCATTCTTTCTGTTTTGCCGCTTCTTCATAACTGGAAGGTTCTTTATCTATGAAATCACATAGTAAAGCTACATACCCGGAGCAAGATCTGGTCCTCTTTCTTTCTTTTTGATTCTCTTCTGGAGCTCCATATCTTTCCGCACCTTGGATAATTTCACATACCCAAGCAGGTTTCCTCTTATGAGGATTCTTCTCCAGAGGTGGATCTATAGGTCTTTGTGGTTCTTCAAAATCTCGATCTTCTTCTTGGGTTTCTTCATTCATGGTTGTATCATGAATTCTGGGTGCTTCTACTTCTTCAGGTTCTTCAGCAGGTTTTGTTCTAGATTTGTTGTAAGTTGTGTCTTCATCAAATGTCACATCCCTGCTGATGTCAATCTTCTTGTATCCTGGGAAATATATTCTGTAAGCCTTCAAGCTTTCAGAGTATCCCACAAATATACCCTTCTTTCCTGAAGGATCTAATTTTGTTCTCTTCTCTTTTGGAATGTATATGTATACATGACATCTGAATATTTTGAGATGGCTGACTTCTGTTTTCTTACCAGAGAAGAATTCTTCAGGAGTCTTGTTCTTGAGTACTCTATGTGGAGTATGGTTCTGTACATACACCATTGTTCTGGAAGCTTAATACCAAATATGCATAGGAAGATCTTGATTATGAAGCATAGCTCTTACAGCTTCCATGATAGTTTTGTTCTTCCATTCTGCAATCCCATTCTATTGTGGATTGCAAGGAGTGGACAACTCCCTCTTAATCCCTGATTCTTTGCATATTTCTTTGAATTCATTTGAAGTGAATTCTTTGCCATTATCTGATCGAATGGTCTTGATATTCTTTTCAGTGTGGTTCTCGATCAAGGCTTTGAATTCCTTGAATTTGTTGAATACTTCGTCTTTGTTCTTCATGAAGTAAATCCATGTCTTCCTAGAAAAATCATCAATAAAAGAAACATAATATGCATACCCGCTTAGTGAGTTTGATGACATAGGACCGCATACATCGGAGTGGATGATTTCTAGAATTCCTTTGGCTTTTCTTTCGCTGCTAGGAAATGTCTTCTTTGTATTCTTTCCTTTTGAACATCCTTTGCAGACCCCATCATGTTTTGCTGGGAATTCTGGAAGACCTTCAACAGCTTTGCTTACAATTGGCAGTACTCTGTAATGCACATGTGCAAGCCTTCTATGCCAAAGTTCTCTTGGCTCTACTGTGTCATTGACCAATGCTTGTTCTGGATGGCCCTTTAATTTGTACAATCCTCCTTCTTGTTCTCCAATCACCACTGCATCATCGATAGTCTTTCCTTTTGGCCACATGATGACTTGACCATCTATGAATGCAACTCTCATTCCTTTTGCATCTAGTGCTAATATGGAGAGAAGGTTTTTCTTGAGTCCCAGCTCAAACAATACTTCCTTCATTGTTATATACTTTCCAAAGTCTAGCTTATAGGAAGATTCCCCACTACCTTTTATTGGATATTGGTAGTCATGTCCTAGTTTTACCTTGTGAGGTGATTCATGTTCTGAGAGTTTCACAAAGGATTCCTTGAATCCAGTCATATGTTTGGAAGCCCCACTATCTATAATCCAATCATCACTTCCATGAGTAATGTTTCCCGTAAGAGTGGAAATCAAAACATATTCATCTTTGCTAGAAGAACTTTCACTTTCATATCTGGTTCTTTTCTTGGATGGTTCATCATCCTTTGCAACATGAGCATGATGTCTTCTTTTGTTCCCCTTCTTCTTATGAGAGTGAACCTTGTTCTTAGGATAGTCTTTTGCAAATTTTCCTCTTTCATCACATGTATAACATCTCATTTTAGATAGGTCTCTTCTACTATTATCTCTATGATGAGGATCCTTACCTTTGGAGTAATGATATCTTCTTCTGCCTTTCTTGGAGTGAATTGTGAGAGCTTGATCTTCACTTCCCATCTTCTCTTCTCGAGCTGCTATCCGATATTTTTCGTGAGAACATTCTTCCCACAGTCTGTTGAACTTGACTAACTTATTTCTAGCACAGATCCCTTGAATGAAAGAGTCCCATGTCCTAGGGAGACCATTCAAGGTGGTCATCACAATTTCTGCATTCTCCACTTCTTCATCTACTACTTCCAATTGTTCCTTGATCTAAGAAACCCTTGTGAAGTAATATTGGATGGTCTCTGCATTCTGAATCTTCACATTCTCCAGTTGATTCCTCAAAGTCATCTTCCGGTTTATGTTCTTCCCTTCAAAAAATTTGGTTAGGGCATCAAACATAGCTTTAGGTGTCTTGAGAGAGGACACCTATGGGATAAGGTGATCCTTGATAGAATCAGCAATGATCCTCTTTTCCATAACCAACTTCTTCTTATGTAATGCCTTTGCCTCATCTCCCTCTGGAACTGGAACCTCCTCATTGATATAGGAGTCCAAGTCATTTTCTTCCAGGACCAAGGAGATCCTATACTTCCAGGCTCGAAAGTTATCAGCTCCCTCAAGCTTTTCATCAAGCTTGGTATGATGAGACATCTTAAACTGAGAACCTCAAATGGAAATACAAAATATTTAGATCTTACCAGGTCAAGATGTCGATTTGGATTTGGAGCTGAAATCCCGCAATACTAGATCAGGAGTAAATTAGGGTTTTGCTTATCCGGAGATCTATCCACCCAAATGCCTTGAAATTTATCCCTAACTTTGATTTTGGGGAGGAGATCAATCCAGGCCTGGGCTCACTAAAAAATTCCTCTTCTATGAAAATCCCTAATTTTCGGCAGTAGTGTCGGGTCCAAAACTGAAAAACCTCAGAATTGGATTCTGCTTCAACAGAAAGATGTGCCCTAGGGAGGAGAGTTATTCCACCCTACTTTTTCTGAAAATATGTGTAGAGAGATCCACAAAATAGGAATCCCTAGTTTCTGCAGCTGCACAGTGTCTTCTTCTCAGGTTAGCTCTGATACCATGTTAGTTTTTCAACATTAAGCTAGCATTATTAGGACCTTTAACTGAGAGAATAACAAGTACAACAATAAAACACAAGAGACAATGAACATAGTGTTTTTCATCGGGGAAACCATAAATGGAGAAAACCCCACAACTTCCTCAAAGATAGAATCAGCACCAAAATAGTAAAAGCCCAAAACAGTAAGTGATATTTTGACAGCAGAAACCTTCTTCTTATCTAGCCCCGGTGTCTTCTCCTTCCTCAACTATGCACTACACTTGAGTGTGTTTGTGATGTGTGCTAAATAGAGAGTCCAGATCTCTATTTATACTAATCTCGGTGTGACTAAAACCCTACTAGGGACGACCTCTACTAGGAGAGTCTAATAACCCTAGTGCCCCAGAACTGCGGGGACTTTAACCCTTAGACAATTGGAGGGTTACCCACAATGACTTGACATGACTTGTTTACATTATTGATCCTCCCGATCGGAACATCAGGGCATGACAACATGACTCAATTACATCATAGATACATCCCAGAATAAACATCGGGTTACAATACATAAGATACATAGATGAATACATTCTGAAGTTACAAATACATCAACAAAGAGGACTTCCTCCTTTCAATATTGAAGGTCCACTAGTGCTCCTCTTCAGCAAATACCAGTAAGAAAGAAATTATATGTCACCCATAGTCAGCTCTAGCATTTCCCATTTATAAATAAATGCACCTATATCGACATCTAGTTAGCATATCAACATCTAAAGTATGTCCTTATTGGACCTTATATTAGGAATTTGGAAAAACTTGAGCAACCCACACTGATGGAAAGGCATTTAGAGTCAAAGGATCTCCTAGACATTTGCATTGAATGTCTTCATGTTCACACTCTACCCATACAATAGGCATCACTACAAAGATACAAAGATGAATGAGAGTTGTGAAGAAGTTATAATGGTAACCTAATGACTCAATGATCCACAATTGCAAAGCTAGGGAAGACAATATACAAGAGGTAAAATGATGTTATGTAAGTCATTTATTTATATCAAAATTCTTAAATACTCTTGTAAAAATTTTAACCTCAGTTTGATAGTTTTCATTTGATACTAATGACACATTTCCCTACTGTTTGACTTAATTGGATAGGAGAACAAGATCAAAGGCTTGTATTTTTCATTCGATGGTCCACTAAAATTTTTGTGTCCCTAAACTAGCATATAGGGTAGGTCATATCCATACTACATGATCTGCACTAACCCAACCATTATATTCACACCTTAGGATCACAACTCATGGTTACCCTAGTTAGAACCTTGTTGTCTTCTAGTGACCATGCCAAATTTTTTGTTAGGATCGAGATTCCCTATGTATCCCCACCGTGTCATCAAGATGAATCCTCATGACCCTCTCTAACTTTTATTCTGGCCATTTACCCAAGGCACTCTCAAACTTTTGCATTTTGTGTTATTACATTTGCATACATTTGTTTGTGCTTTTAAGTCTAATTCCTATTGCATTTTTCCTTTAGTTGTTTACAACCAATGCATTCTCCTAAGACCACTTGCCTTTGCTACCTATTCTAATCACATATTTCTACCCTTACCAGAGAAGACATGCCTCAAGAGCATCCACTTCTTGCACATCCATTTTTTACATTTTTTGTATAGGTCTGTTCTATGCATTTGGAACGTAGGTGCACGTCCATGTGACTATCGTCTTCTCCAATGTATTTTAGCATTCTTTTATTTTTTTTTAGGCTTTAATAATATAAAAAAGACACCAAAAAATCAAATGTTTTAAAAATATAGGGAAGGGAAATATCTCCAATGTCTATTTATAAGTGGTATCAAATCAATTCTTCCTTAAGCATGGCACTTGTTTTGAGTCTATCAACAAGTTGGGTTATAGTTTTGGCATTATGATTATGCTTTGATCTCATAGTTTTTAATCCTCCGGTCGATTACTCTTCCAACCATATGGAGAATCTACCAATATATTCTACATGACATATTTATATCATTGGTCCCTTTATGTTGAAAGCTTCCCAACTCACTTTTGTGTCATTCTCATTGTTCAAGGATATAGCCTATGTCATCCATTATCTAGTTTCTTTGAAATCATACGTCAGCCATTCCCTAGTGTCAATATTTTATCATCGTGTATCATTGAAATCATTATTCAGGACTCATGCTTGTGTGGAAGGTCCCCATTGACTTCTCACGGGCAGGTTGTGTCTCATTGACAAAAAATCATCTACTTTGAGGCATTGAAACCATAGTCATAGAATCCTAATTCTATTTATATATTTGACAGATAAACTTGCACTCAACAGATGACAATTCATCATTGTTCATTGATTGAGTGATTTTCCTTAACATCAAGGTCAAGAAATCTATTCATATTTTTGGATTTGTATTATACCTTGGATTCCATTTTCATCATTGGTGGAAGTCCTGGACCCTTTCAATGTATTTTACTATTTGTTGTTTCTCAGGGGGTCTCTTTCATGCACTATTTACATCCAGTGCATGCAGGAGACTTACTTGATGGTCCACTCTATAAAAATAAAATTATAGTCCCTTTCCAAGTTAAATTAGTCCCTAATATTTCCTCATGTTGGATGGTGGTGGATTCCTTAATTCCTCCCTTTCAATGGGTATCTTCCCATTACCTTCAACTCATCATTCTCTAAGAATGAGATCTAGAGTTTCATTAGTATCTTGAGGCTTGTAGTCATTAGTGGCAGGTTCCCTCATTATAGAGTAGTGGGAAAACATCAATGTATCATACTTGATATATTATGTAAGTTTTCAACTCCAAGACATGTATTCACACTTACTAGAACGTATTAGGTACCTTGGTTCCCATTATAATCATCGGTGGGTTGCCTCACATTTCTTAATGATATGCATCCATGACCATTAATCAAATGGTTTCCTCCAAGTTTGAATTCAACTCATCTATTCACATGGGTAGTAATTGTACCTATAAGTGGTTTGGATGGAAGACCTTGGGCCAACAATAAAATCCTCACATTTTTCTATTTCCCAAGTTGCGCAAGACTGTACCACACCTCATATGAAACTCTTACCATTGTGAGAACCTTTAGGACCACACCTCATATGACACTCTTACCATTGTGAGAACCTTTACTTAACCTACCTACATGTTGTTCTCAAAATGCATGATGAGACATATATCCACTATGTATTCATTCATGGTTATGATCTCCATATTGGCATAGATTCGCTATGTATCCATTCATGGCTATGATCTTCTAACTAGCATGGTTCCACTGCGTATCATCTTCATGGACATGACCCAGTTATATATATACCACATGGATCCCCTTTGTATTCTTTCATGGCCATGATCTCTACATCATTCATATATGTCATGGATCTGTAGTGTATTATGTTTGGCAGTCATTTTCTATCACTTTGAGCATGGACATATCCATCCCAAGGAAAGCTTATCTGACACCTTTTTTCTATTTCTTGTAATTTTTCGGGGTGGGGCTCTTGGAATCTTAAGCCATTTCTACTTTTCATCTTGCTGCATTGTTTAGTATAATGTATTTAATACATCATGTTCCCTTTTGGCCTCACACTTTAGGGGGCGTCTGTTATATCTCAAATTAACACTTTTTCATCTGTGGCACAATTCAAAAGATGACATTTCAAGTGTCATTGTTCATTCACAAAAAATAACATTTATGGATTGAATAACCTATGATTGGCCTCTATTGTGATGGCCCTAAAAATTTAAGTGAAACTCCATCCATTGCCAAGCATCCTAAAAGTTTTAATCCTCAAAATGAGAATATTTGCACCTAATAATCTTACAAACTAAGAATCATTCACACCTTGTTATCTACTAGAATGGAATGGGTTTTGTGGAGTACGTGTGGAATGGGTTTTGTGGAGTGACGTGTAGCTCTAGTATCAATAATGTGATGAGTAGAAGAATGTATGAATTGTATTGTTTTACTATTTAATAAAGATTGTACATATTTCCTTTCCCCGCATATTGAGTTATTAATTATGTGAAATTTTGTATAAGAAATTATTGTTTCTTGATTTGAATTTTATTTACTAGTTTCATGTTCATGTCATGTTTTTATTTCAATAGTATATTTATTATTGAAAATTTATTTTGAGAAAGTTAATTTGTTTGTGTTGCAAGTATTTGAATTGATATTAAGGAGAAAATATGAAGGAAACTAAGGACTGGTTAGGAATAACCTACATAAATAAGGTACACAGATTTATTCTCTTTTATCCTTTAGGGGTGAGCTTATTGAGCATGTACGTTTTTTCTTGTTAAGCCATGGCATGGATGATGGATAGTCTCCTCCGCCCTCCCGAGATGTCTAATCAATATTCTCCGGTGTTGTTCCGACACTCTCACTGTGTTCGCTGAGTCCCGGTTTCCCGTTCCCATAATCCCAGCGGATCCAGCTGTCGTCTTGAAGATCCTTCTCTGCAACATGAGAATCTACTCCATTAATTATTTCGAATTCAAATCAAACCTTCCCTCCTCCAGGAAACTACACTCGCTTTCTTTTGTGAGTCGCTAGCAAAGCTGGAATTTAACTCAATTTTTGTTTTTTAAATATGTATTGCTTTATTTATTTTAAAGGTCATATCATATCATTTTCATGTAGCATTCCATTAAAATAATTTTAAACAATAAAAATTAATTAAAATGTCCTTTGTTTTAATTTTTTAAATATATTTTTTTTATTTTCAAAATATTTTTGTTTGTTTTTAAAAATATTTTTATTTATAGTAATATAAATAAATATATTATCATTATGTTTTTAGTTAGTTAAATATATTTTTTATAATAAATAATATAACAGTTTAAATAAAGTTTATTGTTGATTTTCATGTATGCTAAATAACAAGAATAGATTGTAATGTAAAATTTTATTTAAAAATAAAAAATTTAAGAAATGATATTATCATTGAAAACAAAATAAATAAAATTTTGGATTCGATACGATATTTCTAATTAAAGGCATGATGTGCATGATGAACTATGGTTGTTAGTGGAATAAAAAATAATTATGTCAATTTATTTAAGGCATGATGTACATGGTGACCTATGGACTTTGTAATTTTTTAATATAGTGGTGATAAATAGAATATGTATTTAATATAGCTTATTTCATTTTCTAATTTATTTATATAATTTTTTTTATATATTAGAATTTTTTGCACTTATTTTTACATATTAAAATTAAATAATATTCAACACCCTATACATAGATATAATTATCTTAATATTTAATAATCTTCAGCTGATACATATAAGTTTAGCATTATTATAGTTTCAAGAGCTAATGTTCATACAATTAGGTTCCAATTCTCAATATGCAAATATGCAAATATGACATTTTTGTTGTATCTTTTAGATTATTTCTTCCATTTTATTCTTTTACAAATTGAGAATGACACCTTAGAGTCCTATATTATCAATAACACTAAGAATAAATTTGAAATCATGTCCACCTCAAGCACCAATTAGATATTGCATATAGAGAGTAGAGATATCTACTTAGAAGATGAAATCATGTCCATATCAAAGCAAGCATCTTATGCATTGAATAATGCATGTATATAAAATATAGATATCTAGTTAAATATATTATGCTAGAGATGTTTTAACATTTACAATAAGATTACTAATAAGGAGATGGGCATTTCCTGTTAGATTCAATTATTTATTCAACCTAAAATAATTCACAATAAAGAAATAAAAAAGAAATTTCAACATCTCATTAATAAGTTCTTCTAAATGCTTGACTTTGACATGATTGATTTATTTTGGACAATTTATCAACAACATTAATTGTATAGATTTATTTATTTATTTTTATAAATCCTAGTGATTGTTAGACTTCAACTAGTAGTTTCATTCATATCTTATACCTATAAATTTTCCAAGAAGACTGAAATATTTTGGTTGTAACCCTGCATATTTGTTATTTAATATCACTAGTTGAGATAAAGTAAATATTAATTTTGTTCATATTTGTATGTTTTACCACAGTGATTTGATATCCCCAGTCCAGATATTCAAAATTCTAATATTAATAGTAAAATAAACTTTGCTTCTTATTTTCTTAGTTTATATTGAGCATGAAATCATTCACAATAAGCAAATCAAAATGCAATTTCAGCATTCTTATCAAATTTTAAATTTTATTTGTGATGGAATCATTTTAGACAATTAAACAACATTGAACCCTGATTTTATTAAATTTGGACTTATTCCTAGTCTAAATTAGACTTTAAATATGGTTAATCCACATTTCTGTGAGGCTGGATAGTGTAAAATAATACCCAATTGAGTTAAATTCCATCCTATACTATCAAACCTCATGGAAATGTTCCTTAACCTTATTAAAAATCCAATTAAGACTAGGAGTAAGTCATTTAACTAAATCAATTTTTGGTTGTGTATATTGCCTTTCACATTCAACTTTTCAAATTAATTTAAAATTCAAATTTTGTATCAATTTTATACATACCAAGTTTTCAGTGCTTCCTCCATCAATAATCACATTACAACACCCATTGTATTATACTTATTGTCTTAAACATGTTCATTCTATTCTCTAGTTTTTCAACAATTTTCTTCTTTGGTTTGTGGAACACCTTTTTGAACTTGCAATTTTTTGTGTACATGTTGAATCTTTGTAATGTTTTTCCAACATCAAAAGACTACTCTACATGAGCTACATGTTCCCTTACTTCATTATTTCTTCTGTCATTTTGATTCTCAAGGCATTATGTCATCTCATGTCATTGATATCAACTTTGTAACATGTAGGAAAACACCTTCCTACTTTGCCTTTGCCAAAACCTTTGCCTCTGCAATTACCATTCATGATTTTTAGTTTTCACCAGTATTGTTTGCTTCATATTTTTTTTAATTGTTTGTTTAGCTTCTTTCAAATCTTTCGCTACCTTTGGCCTCCTCTTCCTTTAACATTTTGTTGTCTTCTACTCAACTTTTCTTCAATTCTTTGATATGCTTGATCTATAATAAGAAATTAATGGTTGCTTATTTCAATTTGAATGTGAAATTTTAGGTCACTACATTGGGTGCAACCTTTTAGATTTTTGGTTCCTATTGATTCACAATCTAAAGAACTATATTATGTATTTGCACATTGATGTCTCCCTTTGGCTCAAATTATAGGACCACCTTGGGTTCTTGCACATTGTCATATTGAAAACACACTTTTACTTATATCCAATCAATTAATTTTTTATCTTCCATGGTATCATCACCGTTTCAAATTTCAACTGTAGAAATATTTCTTTCTTTCAAAAATTTGATCAATTGCACACTCGGGTCTCTCTCTTAACTATCTTGTTTTAGTTTGATTCAAGTTCTAATTTTAATTATGATATAGTCTCTCTAAATTATGATTTCTAATTATTTATTTCTCCTTTTCATATCTTCAGGTTATTGAATATTTTGATGTCTCATATCTTTGATGTCCACATATTCAAGAACTTTATGTTTTATTTTCCTAGGTGGCATACTTATTCCTATTCTCCAAGAAAGAATACTCTCATGGTAATTTTTTATTCTTACAATAATTGTCATCATAAAAACTCATTCATAATAGGCACAAATATTTCAAATAAATCAAAATATCACTTTCTTCACTCCATAGAATCACATGACCCTTCTCTCATTTGCAAACCTCATATAATATGCTTAAGTTTGTGATATTATATTTATAGCTTTTAAATTCTTAAAATAATTAAATTTAACATTTTTTATTCCAAAAATTATAAAAATTTATTTAAAAATCAAAACTATTTTAATACAATTTTAAATAACAATATTTCATTAAATTATTTTTGCACACAACAATGTTATACTATCACCCTATTTAAAACCATTTAAGAACGTTAAATCTAATATTTAAAACCACATTGACCAAGAATATTACTACTTTATAGAATTCACATAAAAAATCATTCAAATTCTAAGAATTGTCATATTTTAATAACTATATAATTTGAACATTCAAAGTGAGAAAAATAACCCAAGTTCCTCACCCGTCTTTAATTTCATCTAAATTACTCAAAAAGATGATAAGTGATTGACCATGGAATATTCAAACTTACGAGTTTTTGTTTTGTTTAAAATCTAAGATAAATAATGTTTATGAGACATAGAGGCAAATTGTCTCTATATAGTCCTATAAATTTCATATGGAAATCCATTCAAGCTTGTGGACTTTCCATTTCCGAGTAAAACAAAACCTAAACTTTACATTTTACTCAAATAAAACAACCCTATGTTTCATTTTTTTTAAATTCCTTAAAACATTACATACTTGTAATGATCAACTAACTTATCAATAATTTTCTCATAGTAATTTATAAGTAATTCAATTCTTTCATTACCAGTTACATATATAATCCAAAACATATTTTATATAAAAAAATATAATTAATAATCGATAATGTTTTTATAATAATTCTTAGTGTAATTGAATTTTAATAATTTTCCATGACCATTGCCATGGCCCTTCCTTCTCTTAGGAGTTATGATAATGAATCTCTTAAGAATTAAGATAATGAACTTTAATAGAATAAATATCTAAGTGGCAATACAAATGATAAAGGACAATCCCTCAGCAAAGCAAGCGATGCTTGTCATATACATTCAATTTTCAAAACATATTTTATAATATTATATACAAGTTCATAGTACTTTATGGAATTTGTAGTACTTCTTTTAAAACTATAAAAAATAGTTAACTTTAATGAAAATTATAACTTATTTTAAAATTTAAATAATAAATTCTCTTTTCACTACACCTTTTGAGTCTTTCAACCCTGTTCTACTCGTTTATAAACACATATTTGCCTTTGTAACATAATACTAAAAATCCTAAACCATATTTTAGTCATCTCCAAAAGCATCTTTGTCTTTATAATATAAAATTGTTACTCAGTGTTCCAAAACCCTTATATTCAGTAAACAAGTGGCACTTCATAAATTCTTGAACCGTGTCCATTTGTATTGATTATGACATAGGAAGAAATAATTATTTATTATAAACATGTGTAGAAAACCAAAACAATCACCCATCGAGTTGATCTGATTTGATTTTAGGAAAATTACTCTAAACTACAAATGGAACCACATGATTGCTACTATCCATGACATTTCATGCAAGGACAACTCATTATTTTCAAAATTATGCGAGAGAAAGCAAGTTTCAACTAAAACATAGAATCTCGATAATGTAAAATCATGTCAGAGAAAGCAGGTTGCAGCTATAACATAGGATACTGATAAAGTATTGTTGTAGGAGAGTCAATAGCTTAATCAAGCAGGCCCAACACAATATGCTAATATAAAGAAGGCCAAGCAAATGAGCCCCCATGTATCCTGGTATAGAGTATTTTCCTCTAGAAAAACTAGGTCAACGTTACAATACAAGTGGAATGTTATGCTCGGGACATCCACTGAAGAAGACGACATGTTGTAACAAGTATCGAACTCATTGTCAGATATTACCTGCATATTGGGGATCTACTCCCAAAAAGCGTCTCTGGGATCGTATAAGCAGGAGCAAAGAGAATGGTGATCGTTGTTCCTAAGTCGATGATCGTTTCTTCCCAGCTAGCTACACTCTTGCTTGTAATAAGAAAATTAATAAAAGTCATCCATTCAGGAAATTACATTTATGGAAAACACTAAACTTAAAAAATCAAATTCATGCTAAAATAAGCCCAATCCATTACATATTCTTGTTAAATAGACCCAATACATTATAGATTCTACAGACTAACTGAGTGCTCCATAGAATGTTCAACTTATTCTCAACAATATCCCAAATAAAAAAAATGTTACATAACACATAATACTTATCAACTTGGTTGAAATGTACCTTAGTTGCAACATAAATATAACATGAATAACATCACTCATCGATGGTTTCACGATCGCTTCCTTTTAGATTGATAAGTTGACAATGTGATAGTTTTTTGATACCCTGAGACCCTTTTTAGCACATAAATTTTACATCTTCCCCATAGCTCTCCCATACTACTTTCTCCAAGTGGACGGATATTTGGAGTTCATATTTACCAATCTAGACCTCACCTGTTGCAACATATTCTTTGCAAATGAGAGTTGATCACCTGCAGCAGCATATTCACTGCAAATGAAAAATCATTTGACATGGTAAGACCAAAGTAGTTCTTTGGGTGAAGGGGTAAGTGAACCAAAGCATCTGACTTTTCTTCAAAGACTCCACCGCAGATCAAAATCCTTGATTTGGGGAAGGGTATAACGAGCCTGCATGGCATGAATGATCCATCCAGCGATAATATGGAGCCAAACAGGGAACCTCAGTCGTAGCCAAGGAAGAACAGGGTACCTCCTTCCTGCAGAGAGAATGTTTAGTTTGAATTAGAAAGTGAGACTGCACGAACCTCCAGCTAGAAATAATTAATGGAGGAGATGAACCCGTCTCGATTCTCATGCTCCAGAAGGGTCTTCAAGATGGAAGCGGCAGAAGGGTCTTCAAGATGGCAGCGGTAGCGTAGTCGGATCCGCTGGGAGTCTGGGACTTCGCGCTAGATGGGAATGGGGAATGGAGACTCAGTGACCATGGTGAGAGTGCCAGAACAATACCAGAGAAGATTGATTAGACATCTCTAGAAGGCGGAGGGGACTATCCATCATCCATGCCATGGCTTAACGAGCATGAACGTACATGCTCGATAAGCTCAGCCATCCTTTAGTATACATTTTCTTGATGTTAGTATGGAATTAGGAGACTGATATACTTTCAAATAGACCCTTAGATGTCAGTCTTGTTTGATTCAATATTTTGGTGACATATCTCGAGTCATAGGAATTTTTCTTTAACAAAAACTGCAGGTTCTAAGTTGAGTAAACGTTCTTTTTATCATAAGTAGATTTATTATTTGGGACACGTCATATATGAATAAGGGATCGAATTATATCTAGAGAATATTGAAGATATCATGTGATGGAATACACCAATAGATGTATTATAGGTAAGATCATTTATGGGATTGGTTGGATAGTATAGAATATTTATAGAAAGATTCTCAAAAGTGGTACAATTACATCATTTCATAAGAAAGGAATCAGATTTTAATGGAATCCATTGTGTGAAGAAATTTTCTAAGAACTAAAAATATTTCTTACTAGTACACCAATTATCATTGTTCTTGTTCCAAATGAATATTTTGTGGTATGCATATATTATTGCAAAGAAGTAATTGGTGGAGTGCCTATGAAAAATGAGCATGTAATTTGTTATGAATCCAAGAAACTAATGGAGGATATGAACAATTACATCACACGTTAATTAGAGATTGCAACTATTTTCCATGCATTGAAGATGTGGAGACATCATCTAATGAATAGGAATTTTGAATAAAGAATATATCATAATGGTTTGGAGTGCTTGTTTGAAAAGAATACTTTGAATGCCAGACAAACAAGATTGCCATAATTTATTTGTGAGTTTTATTTTGACATCATAAGGGAAAAGAAAACAGGGTTGTTGATGCACTCAATAGGAGAGTACATGCAATGTAAGCTACAACCATTAGCATGTGTAAATCATATTTAAGAACTAGAATTATTGAGGCTATAATATTAGATGAATATTACCTTCAAGTAAAGAATGATTTCAACATGAAAGTGTATAGCATAAATCTGAAGGTTACAGGTTAGAGGATTATAGAGCTATTATGAATAAAAATATAGTTTATGTTCCTAATAATTTTGAGTTAAGGAATATGGTAATGAATGAGATGCATAAGGTTCCATATGTAGGACACCCTGGTGTTGCAGCTACAACTACCTTCCACATTATTTTCTTATGGGAAATTATGGGTCGTCTCCTTGATTCTTCTTACTTAAGAAATTGTGGTTTTCTCTCAAACTTGGCTAGTGTTATATTATGACTTGACCTCACTTAGAAAGAAACACTTAAAAATTTTCCCAGTCCCTTTGTGTTTCAGTGTCTTTTCTGGAGTTTTTATGTTGCAATGAGATGGTCTCAGTCTGTCGAAACATCGATGAACTTCTCCTGGTTAACCACAATGACATCTCTTCCTTCACCCAATCACCATCATTTTGGTACACTTTATCTAAGTCGCAGCAATGTCTTCCACCTTAGAAATTTTTTCTTCCTTGTTGGGTCACTCGCTTCAAGTTACTACAATGGAAACATTCTTACCTTAACATCCCAGTTGTATCAGGGGTCTCCCATAATTTTGTTGCAATGACAAGCAAACTCATCGAGTTTCTACAACGTCTTAAAATTTTCCCAGGTCCCTTTGTCTTTCGGTGTCTTTTCTTGATTTTTTACGTTGGAATGATATGGTATAAATCTATCAAAACTTCAGTGAAATTCTCTTGGTAAACCTCAATGAAGTCTCTTCCTTCACCCGATCACCATCATTTCAGTAGAATCTCTCTAATTTACAACAATGTATCCCACCTCAAAAATGTTTATCAACTTGTTGGGTCACTTGCTCCAAGTCACTACAATGACAAGACTCTTACCTTAACATCTCAATTGTATTGGGGATCTCCCATAATTTTGTTGCAATGACAAGAAAACTTGTCTAGTTTGTTGCAACGTTGGAAAGGTCTAGAAATTTGGTGACACTGATGACATTTGGTTAATCTCGCTGACACATTTCATCATGACTCATCCAGTTCCATCGAAAATGATGCGACATGTTTTATTTAACTTTCCATGTCACCTACAATAAACTTGTCACAATAACTAAAAACAGGTTTTTCGAAAAAGTTCACTCAAATCCATCTATATTTTTTAGCAAGACTCATCCAAAGTCATTGCAATGTTCCGGTGCAACTCATTTTAAATCACTGCAATCCTCACCACTTAACAACGTTTAACACACCATTTTTAAACCCATGGTCAACTTAGGGTTAGAAGGGGGAAGTACCATTTGTTGTTATAAATAGCATGTTACCCCATTCAAACTCATTATTGCACTACTTGTGTTAAAAATGTGGCCTCGCGCATGAAGCCACCTGAAGGAAGCGAACTAAGAATCATGTTACAAACATCACTCACTCTCCTCCACTCATCCTCAGTTTTTCCAAGTAAGTACATAGTCTCTTCTCAGAGTTTTCTTTTATCCCATATATCAATGGATTTTTCTTATTTAAGGAAGGGGTTTTAAGTCCCTGATTGCTTCCTAGTGCATTGGTTATTAGGAAGGTGGGTTTTTCCATTTCAATCCGTATATAGGACTTGTAGAATCCTTACAACCCCTTGGGAATCAACTTTTATTCCTTTAAAAATTAATCCATTTCTTTTCAACTAACATCCCTTTCCCTGTTCGAATTTCAAAACAATATAAGGGATGTGAAGTGTAGTTTAAATTTTGGACCCCACACTTAAGAGAATGGATGCGACTTCAATTTATCCCATGGACCATTTCCCCAATGTTGTTTTTCACTTCAACATGAGACAAGTTTTAATCAAGGGGGTTTCCAATTCTGAGTATGAATTCACCAACTGTGACCCAAAAAATTCCAATGGGAGCTCCTTCAACATGTCAGTCACATTTTATTAGACCTCCTAAAGTCGCAACATGAATGCACATTGTTTTGATGAAGTGTTCATTCTTTTGATATATGCATTATTCATTTTGGGAAAGCTTGGAATTTAAACCTTGAAGTGCATTATTGTCTAAGGTCTACGGATGTAACTACCATGTAGAATATTGTAGTTGTAACAATTAAAATATTAAAATAATTAATAATATATAATAGTAAAATAGTAAGAATAAAATCATAATATTAATTATATTTAACTAAGGGACATAACCCTTTGGTGAATAGTCACTTTATAATCCCTATATATGTGGCTAAATCCTCTTTGCACATTCTCATCTTTATCTTATCAATTATATATTTGATTATTTGTCCATTTATGGATGCTTTGTATTATTTACATTGGTTATTTGTGTAAGAAACAATTGTATTGTTTCAGTGGTATCAGAGAAAGGTTATTTATCGAGACCTTTGGTTGTATCTTGGATTTTACCCATCATCTCATATTTTCTAAACCATTGGGTGGGTCTTTGACCTAAAAATAAATAAAAAGAAAGAAGAGAGAGAGAGAGAGGGGAAGTAAAAAAGGTAAAAAGGTAAAAACAAAGAAGTAAAGAGGAAACATGGTTTATAGGAAAAATTTGTGAAATCTAATAATAAAGTAATATATTCAAAATCTAGAAGTGCATAAGAAGTCTTAAGGCTACCAAAGAGAAACTGAGATTTGAACTTGGGTGGGGAAGGTAACAATAATTTCTCCTAACCGCCCAATCTACAAGAAGTATTACTCGAAAAAAAAGTAATTATTGAAGATTATAGTATACTATACCAAATAAATGATGTATTTCTTTGATATATATTGGGATAATAAGCATAATAAAATGGATTCGTGTGACGAAAAACAAGAAATATTCCCTCAAACTTTTAAAAAATATGCAGATCTTGTATTAAAAACTAATGGGCTTATTCAAGGAAAGTCGCTCTAAATCGTTATTTGCTTGACAACCAAGAAGAATTGCATAAACTTTCACCTAGAAAACAAATTAATGCTTTCAGAATCATATATAATTGACAATAACACGATTCTTTCTAATGAGAAGTATGAGCTTAATAACCTACAACTATTTGTTGATGAGTACAAGGTCCTAACTCAATTCAGTTTTGTTTCAATGGTATCATTGGATAAATATAACATTGATATAATTATAAGGTCACATTGGTTAGATACATTGGGTACCTTCATGTTCAACACAAGAAAAAATTTCTTGACATTTCCTTACAAAAAGAAGAAAGTCACATTCCAGGATGCTACTTTGAGGTTAAGTTCAGGAGTTGTGTTGTCTAAATACTTCAAAGACATATCAAAGGTGATTTCAAAAGAAGATCAGAAATCAACAAAATATGTGTTGGTCCCCATTTTGTCACTGTTTTTGGGTTCAATACTTCGCATATTAATATATGTTTTGCTAATTTTTAGTGCCTTTTGCATCATGCAACTCCCTCTACAAGCTTCAGGTATGACTAAACTAGGATTTATGTCAATTATATTTAGTATCGTCCTTTTATTGTTTCAATGGTTAAAATTGGAATAATACGGAGTACATTTGTTATATTAATTCATGTATCTTAATTCGTTGCAGGTTATATGGTCTTTTTGGTGGCCTAACGAACAGACAGGAATTCAGCTGAATATATGGAACGTGTACCCAGCTTGATGTCCAGATCGTCAAACAGACTGCGTATTTTTGATAGCATGTTTATGTGTATTAAGAGCATGAAAATGGCTAGAAACCGTCATCACCACGCGCTGGTATCTCATCATTAGACTTATTCTTGAAGAAGTGCTCATGGCGTGACACCTCGACACAGGATTTGATTCAGACTGAAGTATGAACCACATTGCATGCTTGAAGGAACCTTATTAGCGAGAGAAGAGGAACAGTCATCTGTTAACTGTTAATGTACTTGTTCACCATTATGACTGCTCTATCTTGAAGAGTAGTCGACCACTAAAGGGTCGACTTGCTCACCTCCATTGAACGAAGTATATATATAGACGTTGTATGCAATTTAAAACTAGTATAGAGTTTTTGGAGTTTTAGTTTCAGAGTCTCTCTCTCAGATCTTAGTCTGAGACTCTGTCTATTATTTGATCAATTCCATCTGAAAAACTTTGTAACTCTACCTATTATTTTAATGAAATTCATCTTGTGCTGTATATGATTGTGTTCAATTAGAATAAGCTCAACTTTGTTCGCTGGGAGGGCCCCCCGACAAACAGATTCTTTATATCCTTATGTAGGTTTTGTTATTTTTCCTTGCAATTAGTATAAATTATGTTTATGAGTTGTTTAGCTTTGTTTCTATAATCGTTCATGTTTCGTAGAGTATAAATTTCAATTTGAAATTATGTTGAGCAGGTAGGTTCTTTTTATTAAATAGCAACCGGTTGCATTTAAGATAGATTTTAAGTTTTCTGGATAGTCTTTTGATTCATAGATTAAATTTCTTTGATTAGTTATAGTCTAGTTCTGCTTATTCCAATTTTTATCATTAACTTGCTTAAGAATATGTTAGTTTGTTTTGAATTATGAAATTAGTCTAGGTTGTGGAATTCAGTCATTAAAGTAGGTTTACTTCTTGTTTTACATTACAGTAGTATATGCATGGAGTAGCTCTTCAATAAAGAATTTTAATTTATAGTTTTAGCATTTCCTTTAAACAGACTATCATATAGGTAGTCTATTTCACCTTTTATACAGACCTTCATTTCCACCTGTTATACCGTCATTCATTCAGTCCTGCGTGTTTTTAGTTTATTTTATTGTTTATCCTTCTAGTTTTCTGATTCTATCTAAGTAGTAATGGTCAGATAATGTTTATATTTTCTTTTAAGGACCTTTAGATAAGATTGTTGGATACTTCTTGTTAAAACTCATTTATCCTTTCTCTTTCTTTTACCTTATGCATAGGAATGATATTGTGTAAATTAAATCATCTTATTAATCTGTAATTGAGCCTTTAATTCAAGATTGTTCCTTTAGTTTTAAATTGCATGCATTAATAGATTAGGTGTTTATTATAGAACTCAAATCATCCTTGTGAGTTTTTTGTTTGTTTATAAGCTATGTCTATCTTTATATAGTAATTTGTAAATAAGACTCACTTGTATATAAACAATCATGTTTACTATTTCCTGTAATTGGACTTTTCTTTGTTTGCACATTTTTGTAGAGATAAAACTATATTTAATTCCCTTTAGCTTTTATACTTCTTTTGAGAGCCATTTTGATACCCCTCCTGGCCCGATTCCTATTACATTAAATGCCTACACTCATAATAATAAAGGAGAGTGGAATTAAGATAATTTAGTTAGTGTATGTATCGTTTCTATTTGTTCATTGTAAATCCTTTTTAATATAGCCATTTTCTCAAGTAAAAAACAATCTCTCTAGATAGAATAGTCATAAGCACTGTTTATATCCGAACCTTTATAAATAGTTTGATGTCATTTTTGTTTTCATTAACTCAATTAGGTCCTTAGAAGTTCAACTTCATATCTTTAGCTTATTACCACGACACTCTCTACCTTCGCATATATTTTGTAGCAACTCTAAGCCTACTAACCTCGGTTGATAATTAAATATTAGGTAAATTATTCAAGACAATATTTTTCTTAACAATATGCAGAAAGAATTTGATAAATTCACCATGGACAAAGAAGAATATATCTCTTATCTAAGATATCATAATCAAAAATTGCTTCTTCAAATCAAGAATGTGAAGGATAAGGCACAATACAATAAAAATATAGAAGTGGAGAATCAAGATCTTCAGAAGAAACTATTAGAAAATATCAAAGAGAATGGTGGCCTTAAGAAGCATAAAAAATATCTAATAGATCAGATTCATAAGCTTAAAGATGATGACAAATTCCAAAAGGAAATGACCAAGAACCTTACGAATGATAAATATCCATTGGAAAACAAGTTGGACCAAATTCAAAGGACATAAAAACCCTCATACTCAAAAATCAAAGTTGAGGAAAATGAAGCAAATACAAATCCAGTCCTCGACACAGTTCAAAAAGAAGCTAATGTAGTAAAAAAACAAACAATAATAACTCCGTATCAACACCCAAACTATAAAAAAAATTGTGACCAACGACGGGGTCAAAATGAACATAAACAAAGGAGTTATGATATCAAAAAAGAAAGAATACAAAATCAACAAACTAAGCAAAAAGCAAGAAGTTCAATTCAAAAAAGTGATCAACAAACAACCCCAATAAAGATAGATCTTGGATGGACTACTTCACAAATGATGTGACATTTTTTCTTGGGAATTCAAAAATCATATCTTCTTGTTTCGTTAAAATGTTGAAGTTCTAACACAAAAGATCGAGAGATGATGTTACAAGTAAGAAATCAGACGTAAGCCATGTCTTCAATAAGCTTTGAGGACAAAGCTTCCCTTAAGGGGAAGGAAATATAACAAATAAAATATTAAAATAATTAATAATATATAATAACAAAAATAAACATAAACATAAAATATTAGTTATATTTAACTAAGGGACATAAATATTTGGTTAATAGTCACCTTATAAGCTGTATATATGCAGCTACATTCTCATTGCACATTATCATCTTTATCTTATCAATTATATATTTGGTTATTTGTCCATTTATGGATCCTTTTTATTATTTACATTTGTTATATGTGTAAGAAATAATTTAATTGTTTCGATAGTTGTCAGATTCTATTTCAAGATATAACACACTTGGGGATATTCAGCAACGGGACCTCAAATATGAGGGATCTCTAAATTGATGTTGCTTTGCATTTGCTTTCATTTTTTTTATCATGGACTATTTTGTGCATATATTTTTAGTTGTGTCCCATGGACAATGATGTTGTTATTAATGGCTTGCAGGGGTCCACTATATCGTGACGAAACATTGGAAAAAACCCCCACATTGTGTAGGAGATATTATCTGATAAAAAGAAAGAAGAAGAGATTCAAATTCAAATATAGGACAACGAAACTAAGAGTACGAATGGATTGGAGAAAGAATACAAATAGGGAGAAATATATCATTTTTTCAAAAGTGAAGAGTATCGGCCTACTAATTTGGAATAATTCTTGATATATCCTAACATTAAGCAATTAGGACTCCATTAATTAGTAGCAAGAGCCATGTTTTTTCCCTGTGTAGAAGTAATAAGTTTGCTCATACCCCACATTGACTCCACAGCTCACATCCTAAGGAATGCTACAGGAGAAGATATTTCTTCTTTTCAACCAACCCATTTGGAGAAGTCTTACAAGCTTCCCATAGATGATATTAACATGACACAAGTGGGTTGAAGTTCTGAAAATCAACTATATAGACTTCATTAAGAAAGTATGGAAGCCTGGAACATAGTTTTTCCAAAGGGAAAGCAGTGAATATGAGACAAATATGATAAAGAATCCTTATCACATAGAAGAAACTCGTTTATGAAGATTATATGGAATCTCTATTGCATCGTACTTCAAGCTCCTATGGAATCCATTACTATATCATTTCACAGTGTGCACCACAAGGTTTAACTGGGCTTCCAGTATTTCCACGAACATGGAGGATGCAATTTAGAAGGAACAAAATAGTATTCACCAGTGGAAGTCATAATTTCATATGGACTCATTTCTTATTGATACAATTTACATCCTCCACAATATCTCAGGAATAGAGTGGAAATGGAACCTGGAAGAAGCACCCATACATGTGTGATATCAAGAAATGTGGGCACAATAACACACCAACTATTATAATCAAATCTGCAAAGAGTTCATTGTTCCTATATACAAAATCATCCACAAAAGGGAACCTGACATGTTGTACAAGACAATACACCCTTGTATTCTAGGGTTTGGGGTTACCAACTTACTAATAGACTTACAAACAATAAGCTTTTAAAGAAAATGAAATAGGAATAGGAAGAGAGTTTGGCTTACTTGGTTTATGACGGTTGATCCAAACTTGGTATTCTCCTACTTCAACCTTCTCCAAAGCTTCTAGGGCTGCTTCTCTTCATCTGCAAAGAGCCAATTCTTCTAGCAATATCTCATACATATATATATATTAGAGGTTAGATGAAATGTATATTAATAACATAATTGAAATCATTCATTAACCAATATACATGAGAATATCACAATACAAAGATTGGAATAAGAAATCTATTTATTAACAAATAGTGAATAAGTGAGAATACAACCCAGCTTCTGACACAAGGACTAATCTACAACTAAGGACACTGAGTTCTGCTGCTCCAAGACTTTGAAGGGATATCACCAGCATAAATTTGTGCTTCTAGAATTGATTGATTAGCCCCATCCAAGGACTAAGGACTAATCTGCAACTAAGGACACTGAGTTCTGCTGCTCCAAGACTCTGAAGGGATATCACCAGCATAAATTTGTGCTTCTAGAATTGATTGATGGGCCTCTATTTATACATTGGGAAATATAGTGGTTTCAAAGGTTAGGATGGTTGAGACAATTGGGATAGTTATGGATTAAGGCCCAACTAATCTCATATAATCAAGATTTATATTTTTTAATGTTGAATTAAGGTACACGCGAGTATGTATATAAGTAATATGCATATGACATGCTTGTTACTCAAAGGAAACTCGCGTGTTTAATGTACACACAGGTTGCAATGCAAATAGTCATGTGTGGCATGTGAGTTGCAATGCAAATAGGCACGTGTGCAACCCTAAACTCAGAATAAAAATATATGAAGTTGGTCTGAAGACTATGCATCAATGGTCATGCACATCTATAGTTTTTTAGGCAACTTCAATCCAAATTTTCCTTTTGTGTCCCACAATAGTGAATGTCAGTACTCGAACGGAGAAGTGCCATTTAGGTTGATAACATATGCCCGCTAATGTGTGATATCAGAGGGAATCGATGGCTGAAATACATTACAATCTTAATCTTGGATAACTCAAATGTCCAAGGTAGCAGAGGAAGTACCTGAAACAAATACATATCAATGTCATATACAAAATCATATTTGAGGATGCCATGTTCAATATACTGGAACACTAGCACCTTTACAATATTTGATTACATCATATTATACGAGTACAATACCACATATATTACAAAGGTGGATAGAAGACATGATATACAATGATGAGTCTTCAAAATATGGAAGTTGTGTAACTGATCATAACATATTCTTGCACAACTTAGGTTATATAAGTGAACCTAATGTCTTCATCAAAGTCCAAAGTAACCGGTACAATCCCTACCATGTGAATAGATTTGTTGAATTCAAACATGGAAAGGACTCAACAGATTGTCAATCAATAGGTGAAATTGACAACTGAAGCACAGGAGTTCACCAATAATTGTAGTGAATCCTAAGGTACCATCATCAAAACTCTAGGTATTCGTCTTCAGGAAGTGTTGATAAGAAACCATACTGTGATGAGGAAGGAAATAGATCCTCCAACGGATCACAAGAGTGACTAGGAACTAGATATGGGAAGGTAGACACAAGTGACACTCATATAGGATAATGATGGGATCAGTATAATAGCAAGATGCATGGATAGATCCTTAAAGAGTGAGCATGACACAGAGATGACCCAAGGCAGCTTTTAAATTTACACATAGGAAAACTAGACTTATCTGTCATGTAGGAGACATGAACAAATTCCCCGTGTATAAAGGACAAGTGGAGGAGTAAAGACTCGAGTGATAGCTGAGCTGAAAGAATAAATTGAACCATGAGCATTGGAAATTTCAGAGAGTGTTATGTTCAAGGATGACATGCTGCCACTATTTATAACTCAAAGAGAGTACTTTTTCCTTATCTTTCCTGTTAAATTTTAACAAGTCCAGGAAATTCAACTCAAATATCTCTTCATTTTTGACAAGCTTAAAGAGGGGAGAGAATAATACTTGATGAAATCACTGATTCGTGGATTTTACGAGCCTGAACTAGTACATGCTCATTGGTGTGTTCATATTTTGAGAGTCTAAAAACTACAAAGAAGACTCTAGGGGGGATTATTTTTCATCCAATTTAGTCTCCTGACCCCAGAAAAGTATAAAACATACCATAGAAGAATTGTCTTAGCTTCTGAGGAAGTAAGGTGCAGCTTTTTTTGTACTTAGTCAGGAAGGTACAAAAAGGTTAAATTACCACCTACCCAACGCCCCTTCAAAAGCAGCATATAGCTTGAGTTTTATGAGTGTGAAGGAAAGCAATATCTCTCAGAAATATCCATTTAGTTACGAGAAATGGGGCTTACAACAGTAAACTTGATGCTTTGTTCTTTAGGTTTTAACGAGCATGACAAAGGCACAAAGTACACTCGAAATATTTTTCATGTTTAGGTCCAAAGCACGAAAAAGAGAAAACTAAGCTCATACCAAGCACTCCTTTTTCGTAAATGTAGTTCCTCGACTCTGAAAAAGCAATAAACCTATACCTGAGAATACTCTTCTCAATTCTGAAGAAAAGAGAGTGTTCATTTTTTGTATTATTCCACATGGTCTGAAAAAGCAATAACCTACCACCAATGTGGATTCCCATTCACATATTCTTAACGAGCCTGAATGGACAATTTTACGCGGCAATCAAGTCTATTTTGAGGAGTCAGACCTGGGCCTAAAGAAACTCCATAAGGGTAGGGAGCATTATAAATGGCATACTTTGTAAAAAGAGACCAAAATGAGGCTCAATTTGGCGTGAAAAATAGACAAGAAGGATCCCCTAAACCTATGAAAAATGTGGCATGAGTACCAAAAGACAACAAAGTGTTCTAAACTAGGGTACTCATGGAAGGAAATCCCTATCCACGGAAGAACAATGATGTAGACTGGGTAAAAAATGGTTAAACACCATAGTCTGTGGTTAATGAAGTCATCCTAGGGTCAAAAGAGGATTAGGTATAGATGTGAAAATGCACATAAAGGACCAAAATCTTATCCTATATGAGCAGATGACAACTTTAAACAACCTTGAACCTACTGCATTAGGAAAAAGAAGATGGTATTAGTTCAAATATAAAGATATTTTTCAAACTATAGGTTAAAAAACCACAAATTGAAAATTTTCTTATATATAGTTCAAAAACAGAAATCAAACATACCATTTGAAGTTTTATACCCAATTTCGAAACATTTTACCTCTTGCTTGGATTGCTCATTTTGGACAAACCGGTGGAATATTTCGAGAACCGCAAGTGCCAAGTAAACTAGCGCTCCCTTCTCTTCCATTTCAACTGTTTAATTTTTCAATTTGATGCAAAAAAATGATGTTTAAGCCTTCCCTAAGGAGTTCACGTAGTACATGCAGGTAGGTGACTTATACATTTGTGTACACTCATTATACACGTGACCTTCCTGAAAGAAACTAGCATGTCACATGCAACCTGCCTAAAAGACAGTCGTGTGTACTGTGCGACATAGAAAAAGTAAAAAAATGGCCAAAAATTAAAGAATTTTAATGGATTCTAATGTTAAATATTGTTTAAATGAGTAGGTTTAACCATGGTCTTGGACTGGAGGGAGAAGGAACACGAGAATATGGACTGAGACGCACTCCGTAATGCCCCCACTGTGCAAGAATTACGGCAAAGTGGGCTACCGAATTTCTTCTGCACTTTCCCCGTGCAGGACAATGTCTGGTTGCTCGAGTTTTTTATTGGTTATTGGGACCATGACCTTGGGGATTTTGACCTTCAAGGTGATATCATGGAGGTTGCTTTGGAATACATATACTTCATCATGGGGTTGTCTCAATAGGGAACACCTGTCAACCTCGAAGGTACTGGCAGAGGCAGTGACCCCATGAGTGTTCAAGATTATGTGAACACCTACTACACACCTGGGAGTCAGAAAAAGGGATTATGCATCCCTATTGTTCATATTACTAACTTCCCACTAAAGGTGTGGGTAAGTACTATAGTGACGGTTGTAGGATCTTCATCGCTTCATCTTTCCACTCATAACCAAATTAGGATTGTTGTAGAGTGCTTACAGGGAACTGTGTTTGATTGGTGCTCAGAAATAATCCCAATTATGAAAAAAGAACTCTCTGATTGTAAGAGAGGCCGACACAAAAATTTTGGGTATTCAAGTGTATTAGTGGCCTTCTTTTTTCAGAGAGTGTCCGCAATCATCCTAGCAGTACCACTTCTAGTATTCTCTCCTCGTCAGCCTAGACTGACCAGGTGGGGAGATATTTTCCTTCTCCAAGGTGGCAGTGGCTCAATTCAGAGTGTGTATGATGATGATTTCTACTTGTGGTGGGGGCGGAAGCTACCAGTACTAGAGCAGTTTCCATATGCTAGTTTTGATTTTTGAGGTGATATTGATCTCGTCCTTTCTCCAAGAGGAGTATGGGGAGCGTTAGGTATTTTACTTTTTAAATTTTTTTAAATTTTTATGAATTTTTATCATAAATATATATACATATGTATAAGAGTTTTTTATCCATTTTAATGTTTAAAATGCAGATGTTGGGTTTGTCCTCCCTTATGGGCATCCCAGGATGTATGTGCGACCAATGGCAGGGGAAGACCAAGGTTTGGTGAGGGTTCTCAAGGGGAAGATGTCCAGGCTTACCCAAATATTCCCAACCATACAGATTGAGCATATCCCTGCAATCATGTAGGAATTTGTTATAGGGATTCCACCTACCTGGATACGCCTTATGCGAAGGGTAGCTAGGGATGTACTAGTCTATATAGAAGTTGAGGAAGCTGTTGTAGCTAAAGAAGCTTATGATGCTGGTGATGCTAGTGATCAGGGTGACCAGGGTAGTCAGGATTAGATCTAGGGGAATTCTATGGATTGTGATCCAAATTTTGTATATTTATACAGTTATGACTGGATACGAGGATTAAAACTTGACCTATCTTATGGACATATATATATATTACCGATTTATTTACATGTGCTCACAATGTATGTGTTGTGTATTTTTATAAAATGTGTGTTAAGTGACAATCTAAGATATAGTTCACATATGCATCAGTTAATGAATTTTGATTTCATGAAATATGATTAAATAAAATATAATCAAAATTTATTTCCAGTAATCTAACCTGCAAAAACTGACGTAACAAGATAGGGTTTCACACCTGATAAGCTCGATTGAGTTGGGAAACCACCAGTTGAGAGTCAAGTATGACTTCCAACTGAGTGATGCCACGTGACAAGGAATCCCATAAGAGCTCAATGACAGCCTTGTATTCAGCCACATTATTAGTAGCAGGACCTAAGCAAGCGCCTCCAGAGGAAACTAGTTGTCCCGAGGGTGAGTAAATGACCCATGCGGCTGAATCCAAGTTGCAAGTGTGATGACTAGCGCCATCTACAAAACCTAGGAACCACTCAGAACACATCTGTAACAACCAACATATGACATAAGAACACAAACCAGCTAGCTATTGTACATAATGTTACATACAATAAAAATACAAGAAAAAGTGCTAAGCCTAAGCATAGTACTTCTTCAGGTAGAGCCCATTTCTAGGCTCAAGTAGCTTATTCCCTTCAAAGTCTGTTAATTCAGATTCTTCTTTCTTCAAAACTTTTGACATGATATAGGGTCCTAACCTCATAGACCTGAATTTCCCTACCCCCGGGGTTTCTTTGTCCTGGTCCTAGAGCAAGACAAGCTCCCCTATAGAGAAAATACTAGGCTTGATTGATTTATCTTATTGATTTTTAACCCTATTTTTATGAGCATCGTTTGTTGTCAATGCATCTCTGCGTCGTTCATCAAGATGTCCCATATGTAGAAAACGTTCTTCTAATTCGGTCGTGTTAGGTAGCACCTGAATGGAAATTTTAAGTCATGGGATTTCACATTCAACCGAAGTTATTGCTTCCACCCCATGAACGAGTTGGAAAGGTGAAAACCCCGTGGCATTTTTAACATTGATTCGGTATTCCCAAAGTGCAGGATACAGCATAATGTGCCAATTTGACTGGGCTGCGTTAATAGTACGCTTGAGAATAGTCTTCAAGGTCTTATTGACAGCCTCGACTAGACCATTCTCTTGCGGGTAGAAAGAAGATGAGTGATCTTGTTTAAACCCTAGCATATTATCCAATTCAGTCATCATGTTGTTCTAGAAATGACTTCCATGGTTAGAGACAATCTCTTTTGGGATACCGAAACGAGTGATAATCTGATTGAAAAAGAAAAAATTTGTAGTTTCCCCGTCATCCCTAAAGGTGGGCATTACCTTTGCCCATTACGTAAAGTAATCAATAGCGACAATGATGTGTTTGTTCCCCCCATCCAAGGTTGGGTTGCACATCACGCAATCTATTCCCCACTTGGTGAAGGGGCCCACTGCGATGATGAGAAATAGTGGAGCAGGATGGAACCACATCTTTCTGCTATAGAGCTAACAAGGATGACAGTGCTTCACAGCTTCCATACAATATTTAAGGATCATGGGCCAGAAATAACCAGAACGCAAAATATTCTGGGTTGTTGCTAACCCAGATAAATGACCCCCACATGCTCCTCTATGGGCATCATTTAAAACAATCTCATCCTCTTCGTGGGTGAGGCACCAATGTAAAACAATCTACCCCTCTACGGTATAAAGTATCCCCAATGATAAGGTAGTTTTTTGCATGTAAGCTTTGTTTGCGTCACTCTTCCCGTGAAAAGGTCGCAAGACACTTCAGAGTCTGGAAATAGATAAGTATATCTCTATACCAAGGATTAGAGGTGGCAATCAGAAAAATGTGCTCATCTGAGAATGAGTCTTCTTCAACAGCTACATCTTCTTCTACCGGAAATTTTACAATAAGCTCTGCAAAAACTAAATATTTTTTCAATTTGGCAGATTGAAATTCCAAGTCAAACTCTTGGAGAATGACTATCCATTTGTTGAATTTTCCCCCAACTATGCGTTGGGACAAAACATACTGAAAGGGATTAACATCTGCCACTACTGTTGTAGTCCTCAATAAGATGTAGTGATTTAACCTCTTCACAGCATAAACAGCTGCTAAAGCCAACTTTTCAATGTGGGAGTACCGAAGTTCAGGGCCAGCTAAAACAGAGCTAAGGTAATAAACGACATGCTCTTGGAGCTCATCATCTTCCTAGACCAGTACTACCCCAATAGTCGACTCAAACGCGGCCAAATAAAATATAAAATCACGAGAGTAATATGGCGGGTGTAACAAAGGAGTTGAAAAAAAATCTTTATTTAATGCCTCGAAAGATAGTTGTGTGGTTTCATCCCATACAAATGGGGTGTCCTCCTTCAACAGGCGCATGAAACCTTTGGTGATCTTGGCATAATTCACGATAAAACATCGAAGGAAGTAATACTTTCCTTGCAGGCTCTAAAGTTTCCTGATAGAACGAGGAGGAGGTAGATTTACAATGGCCTCAAATTTCAAAGGATCCACCTGAATACCTTTGTTAGAAACTATGAACCTTATTAGCCGACCTGAATCGACACCGAAAACACACTTGTGGTGATTCAAGTGTATTTTGTAATTCCTGCATCATTCAAAAATTAAGCGCAAGTGATCTGGATGATCGATCCTCTTACGAGAATGAGCAGGCAGATCATCTAGGTATAGCTCGACAATATTTTTGATGTCATGGAAGGAAAAATTCATTTCTCGCTGAAAGGTAGCCCCTACATTTTTCAATCCAAAGGGAATTTTCTTATCCGCAAATGTACCCCAAGGACAAATGAAAGTCATTTTATGTTGGTCTTCTGGCTTGATTTGAATATGATTGTACCCAGAAAAACCATCCATAAACAAAAAGACTTCACTCCTCGCACAGGCATCAATTATCTGATCTATGAATGTTGTGGGGTAATTTTCCTTGGGACAAGATTTGTTTAAATCATGAAAGTATGTACATACACTTATCGTCCCTTTCTTTTTATCGATGGGAATAGGATTGGATACCCATTCCATCAAAGCGATCGGGTAAATGAAACTAGCTTTCAGCAGCTTTTCCACTTCAGCCTTAACGGTTGCCGATTGAAAGGTCTAAGTTTTTGCCGAACTGGTTTGACATCAAGATAGGTTCGAATTTCATGTTCGAATATCAATGGATCTATTCCTGGAATCTCCTCATATGACCAGGAAAACACATCGTGAAACTTTTTAAATAATGTTGTATAGATAGAAATCTCCTCTGGAGATCAGTTTGCACCAATATATACATTTTCCACAACGTTGGGATTTGCAGAGATGTTTATAGGGATAGAAACGGAAATGTTTGCCATATTCCCCTTGGAAAATATTCCCTCCCTTGGTAAGGGATTAATAGGTATATTAGCATCACCTACCAGTCTCACATGGAACTCTTGATTTTCAATCCTTCTTAACTCTGGAAGAAAGTAGGATTTATGGTGAAGATATTTGCAGATCTTATATTTCCCACTCATAGCTTCCAAAATGGCTTCGACTGAAGGAAAAACCATGTCTAAGCAATCATCCGTATACAAGGGGTTCTCTATCCAAGGAGGCAGATAGGCTTCTTCCGACTCCTTTGATACTGTAGGAAGAATCGGAACGGGATCAATAGTGGTGTTAACGATAGCCTGGTAAGTTACTTCCACTGCCGATAAGGGCACGTCGAGTTCATAACGGGAAGGAAGGACCCAAGGATATGTTCTATAGACAACCGTATTGATATACTTCCCAACAATAGTAGAACCTAAGTAGTTTATCGAGGCTAGGATATCAAAAGTGTCCACTAACGATGAATACATACCAACCCCCAAGCTCTCATTAGCTGGTTTGACATGATCAACCAATGGCACGGTGGACTCATTAGTTTCCATACGGCCCTTCTGAGTGAAACTGAGTTGGTCAACAGTGACCAACTTCCCTTCGTGTGGAAACACTACCACTCGAAAAATGGTCGAGGAGATTGCACACATAGCATAAGTCTAGCTTCTCCCCAGAAGCAAGTTATAGTCCAATGGAGCATAAATCACCTCCACTTCAACGGACACTGCTTTCCTTGCTAGCTTAATTTCAAAATCTAGTAGGATACCATGCAGACGGAATGACCTTTCATTGAAAGCAGTAAGTAAGGTGTTCGATGAAACTAGTTCTGGGGATCCAAGAGCCTTCCAGCAAGATAAAAACATGACACATTTGGAAGCACCTTCGTCAACAACTGTCCTTCCAATGTTCTTTCCACCATTGATGACATCTACCGACAAAGGCACATGATACAATGGGAGAATCTTAACATCAAACAAATTAAACTTCGTCATAAGGCTCTATGAATCCATACTACCTAAGGCTACTAAGAGTGCATCTCGTTGGGCGGGACAACTTTGTAATACCTCCAATGCCGACATCGCACATGGGTTTTGGGCCAAATCTTCAACTACAGAGTAGTTGGTTGCAGCCCTTGCGTTTGGATTGTGCAATGCTTTCTTAAAGACACATTTCAGTATCTTGGGCATTGGATCAGCAGGCTTCTCGATCATGAGAAGGTTAGAAGCTTCACCTATAGACTTACCCTTCTCCGGAGCCTCCATTTCATAGTTCTTATTTCTATTATGGATTAATGTCTGGGATCGCACCATGTTGATATAATTTTGGTCAGGAGGAGCACTCGAAGTTCCCCCAGCTATGTTAGAAATAGAAGCTGAATTCTGTCCTTGAAGAAAAGGATCTTTCAAGACAGCCGATTTTTTAGTCTTAAGTAGCTTCTGATCTTGTTCCATGATAGGGCATTGATGAGTCAAATGATATCCCTAGCATAAATTACAAGGAAATTTCACTTTCTTCTTATCCTTTTTTGCCCCATCAGCGTTATTTGTGGATTTAGGCTTGTTTTGGTTTCCCTCACCTTTCTTCCCCTTCTTCTTTTTCCCACCGGGATGCTGATTTCCCTTTTGGGAGGATTGAGAAAACACATTTGCATTTTGAGGTGAGGGGGCATCCTTTGCTACCTCTGTTGTAGACTGCTTGACGGACAACTCATGGAGTTGTTTGGCCAAATATTCTACAGTGGGATAACTCACTAAACCAACCACACGAACAGCATGGGGTTCAGGCTTAGGTTTCTCAAAACTATGGGAAGACCACAGTGCCTCAGTTATGACTTCATATAGTCTCCCAAATTGAACATATATTAAATCCAATTGTTGGGCACTGAGGATGGCCTCTTCTTCAGTAGTTACCCCCGAACTAGATACATCCTTTGATATATAAGGAAACAAAGACTTAAGGAACCACTCTAACAAAAACTTGAGGGGGGCGGTGGCCTTTATAATCCTCTTTCGTCTTTGCCACTCTTGGATATGATCAAAAATGTGAGTGGCTTTATCTTTCCTAAAGGTAGACAAGAGGTCTATGTCGGCATCATACCGGATAGCAAGCTGGAAGTGGTTCAAGAACACCTCCGCTAGGTCCCAAAAACTATCAAACGCGGTAGAGGGAAATTAAATATACCACTTTTCTACAATGCCAGTTAGAGTTCCTTGGAACAAACTCAATTGAATGATGTCATCGTTGAGCGAGTTGGAAGAGAACTAAAAATGGAAGGTAGTGACATGGGCCCCTGGATCTTCCCCGGTTTTTTCTTTGAATTTGGGAACGTCTGAAGGTAATTTGGTTGGAACAGGTGGCCACATAGCATTGTGTTTCACCATGTCATTCATTAGCTTGTTCAAGTCTGGCAAGTTCAAATTTTCCAGAAAGGGAAGTTTGGGCCTAACCGGAGCATGAAAAGTACGGGTTTGGGAGGTAGAAGGACTTTCCCCCTGGTTCCCAAATGTAAAGGTGGGGTTGCCCCCATCTGTCGGTTGTGAAGTAGTTGGACTACATTGAAATGGATTCCACCCATAATCCAGTGGATTATTTCTGTGTGGTATAGTATAAGTATTTTGAGCTCCTCCATATGAAACTAGACTCTGAAATACTGGAGCGGGTATCCCTCCGCTAAAAAGTGAGTAAGGATAGATTGTGAACAGAGTTGAAACCAGAGTTTGGAATGACCATAGGTGATTGTATTTCCAAACTGCATCCCCACATGTGTAGGTGTAGGGCCTACATAAGGAGTGGATGGTGGAATATGCCCCCCATTCCAAGGAAATCCTTGAAAAAGTGAAGAGGATCCAACAGGACCACTCTAAGCAGTGTGTGCGAAAGAGGGGAAGTAAAATGTGCACTGGGAATACCAGTGACCATCCCACTAGAAGAGCCTACTACATTCATGGAAGCCGGTGTTTGAACCACCCGACTACTTGGAGTTAAGGGGGTAGTAGGTATATTTGTTCTAGGAGTACCAACCAGGGGAGGTGGCACTACTTACACCAAAATGGTCGAAATGAGGGTAGATGGACCCTCTCCTGAGCTAGCCATAAGTCTTGTCATGGGAACACCAATCACATGTGAATCAAATGGAAGAACCTGGGTGATCACAAGATCATTTAAGTCAGTAAGAGGTGAATTAAAGGTTCTAGCAAAATTGTTAGCCTACAAGTATTCTATCTCTACTGTGGTTGTATCAACCTGGTTTGTCCTAAGTTTTGGTTCATCTAGAACTTCACTGATTCCTACTGGTTCAAAAGAATCGTCTGTATCTAATCTCCTCCTTTGAGGGGATGGTGGAGGCTCCACTATAGTAGTTGGAGGAAGGTTCCGCAACCTTCTTGACCTTCTGAGAGGTTGGTCCTCCAGGATTAAAAATTGACTCTTCACACATCCTAAGGAAAACTAAACACAAACAAACCACACAGCACTCGCTATGAAATTTCCTAAAACCAAAGCAGACACAAAGGGTATAAGGTATGCTTTCCAAAAGAAAGTTGAGAGACAGTTACTTGGCATCCCTGTAGATGTTCTTAGGCACAAGCGGAGGAATCAGCCAACCACCCTCCCACACCTTCTACCGAGGTTACCTTCCAAGCCCGTCCAAGGTCAACTAGAAATAGCCTTTTGGTGTACCTGTGTATGAACCCTAGATGTCAAAGAGACTAAAGGCTAGCGCAATTATATTGACGGTTTGGGGAGATTCACAATCCTGGTTCGTACGCATGGGAAGGGTAGCAAAGCCCGAAACCCTGTCAACATCGGCACCGTACGGGTCCTAAGAGGTGGTATTGATAGAAGTCCCAGATGTGCAAAAACCTTGGTCTACGCTTTGACAAGGAATTAGAGGGTTGTCTCCTTAGTCCAAGCCTCCACGTAGCCTCGTGCTTAACTCCCATTTGAGAGGAGCTTCCCAGATAAAATCAACATAGAAGAGGATTTACCTATTGACTGGCCAGCTATGTCTGAAATCAAATACTTGTTAAGATTTTAAACACCCTAATCCACAATTCTAGCCTAAGCTAGTTGGTGTAGGAGCCTAAAGAGATTAAAACTTACTAATAATTTTTAATTATATCGTTCATTTTAAAAGGTTGTTTTTAGTCAGAGGTAAATGGCATGAAACTAGTGTGATGTTATAGACTCGATAAGAAAAAGAAAAATGATGTATACAGCAAATTTCAAAGTAAATTATGACTACTGAAACCAAAGTTCTTTTCTTTTTGTAAATAGAAGCTAATGAATTTATAACTAAGTGCAATAAAACTAAGGCTTTTTTTTATAATTTTGAATTTTTATTTGAAAAATACTGAAAAGAAACAACTAAATGAAAAACCTATAAAATGTTTTTCTTTTCTTTTCAAAAACGTCAAAAAGTATAATGCAACTAAATGCAAGTTTTGAGCAAGTTCGAATAATCAAAGCATATAAAAAGTGAAATGAGGCATAAAGGACCTAAAATGACCTACTTCAACCAATAGGAAGAAGACTTGGAAAAAACCTGACTTGGAGAAACTATTGCACCCAAAAATTCCACTAGATTCACAAAAGAAGAGTGACAAACTGACACCACAAAAAGTAGCACATAGTATAAAGCATATAAAGCCTTGATCACTGACCTAGACACAAGCACTTAAACTTACAGACCAAGGACGAGGACCATCGACACTTCATAAATGAAATAAATTCAAACACAAGGCTCAAAGGCTTGATGAATAACCAAACGGTGTGACACACAAACTTCATACTCACAGAGTCATGCCATAAACATAAAACTTCCAAACAACTCAAAATCCAAAGATACAGTGACAAGAAAACCCTATCCAACTTATAAGTTGCTACAGGACACACGCGACTTTGTATTCAAGGAACACACGTACAACACGCAACTATCTAGACAGCAACTCGTGTGTATAAGGTCACACACCCGACTGTGCACAAACCTATGTGTACTGCTAAAATGTTTTCAAATAAAAAAGGCTAGCAAATAATTCTGGGAACACTACACTGTGAATCAAGAGTAAGATAAAAAGAATCACACTAAGAATCAGAATCAGAACATATACTGGTAAAAGGACCTACATGATTGACCCACAGCAGGCTGGACTCCCCAGTGGAGTTTCCAGTTCTGTTGTACAGGACAATACACCCTTGTAACCTAGGGTCTAGGGTTACCAACTTACTAATAGACTTGTAGAAAATCAACTTTTATAGAAAACGAAATAGGAATAGGAAGAGAGTTTGGCTTACCTGGTTTATGATGGTTGATCCAAGCCCGGTCTTCTCCTACTTCAACCTTCTCCAAATCTTCTAGGGTTGCTTCTATTCACCTGCAAAGAGCCAATTCTTCAAGAAATATCTCATACATATATATATCATAGGTTAGATGAAATGCATATTCACTACATAATTGGAATCGTTCATTAACCAATATACAGGATAAAAGCACAATACAAATATTGGAATAAGAAATCTCTTTATTAACAAACAGTGAATAGGTGAGAATACAACCTAGATTCTGACACAAGGACTAATATGCAACCAAGGACACTGAGTTCTGCTACTCAAGGACTCTGAAGGGATACCACTAGTATAAATTTTNCCATCCCAAGGCCTCTATTTATACATTGGGAAATAGAGTGGTTTCAAAGGTTAGGATGGTTGAGACAGTTGGGATAGTTATGGATTAAGGCCCAACTAATCTAATATAATCAAGATTTATATTTTTTAATGTCAAATTAAAGTACACATGAGTATGTATACAAGTAAGGCACGTATGACACACTTGTTTCTCAAAGGAAACTCGTGTGTTCAATGTTCACGCAGGTTGCAATGCAAATAGTCATGTGTGACACGTGAGTTGCAATGCAAATAGGCACGTGTGCAACCCTAAACTTCGAATAAAAATATATGAAGCTGATCTGAAGACTATGCATGAATGGTTATGCACATCTATATTGTTTTAGGCAACTTCAATCCAAACTGTCCTTTTGTGTCCCAACATAGTGAATGTCAGTACTCGGATGAAGAAGTGCCATTTAGGTTAATAAGATAACTGTATGTCCAAAAATGCCATCAAAATAGTGACTCAACTTGGGGACTGATACCTGATAGATGAAAGGACTTATCTACACATCTATGGGGGTTCTAAGGCTCCACATATGTTTCCCTAACTATGTCATGGAATACACGATTCTGAAGGAATTTGTGAGGTAAACCTTCATCAATGGTATAGGAAATAGCTTGAAAAATGCTAATAATGCATCATGGAATCCCTTTCCCATAGTTGTTGGAGCTTATAAGATGTCGAAGGTAAAGGAGACTTCAAAGTTAACCAATATTTTTTAAGCCTTCCACTTTGGGGAGAGGACTTTCTATAGGAATGACAACCGTGGGAAGGTGGTCGACCATTGTGCAACTTTCAAGTAATATTACACCTATGTCGATCAATTTTTGGCATATGAGTAGGTTTAAAAAAGAGCACATAATTTTGAATAAATGGACAAGAGGAGAAAGTTCAAGAAAGGAACAAAATAGGATGACACTAGAAAGCAAGCTGAAGAAACATTTGAATAAGTACAACAGATACTACTGAGAGAATATAACCTAAATAAGGATGAATTAGAAGCTCTTATTGTACAAGTAAAAATAAGGTTGAGGGATTAGGAGTAGGAAAATAAATATTAATAAGAAATGCTCATGAAAGCGGATCTGCTCAGAGAATAAGAAGAATCCCAAAAAGGAGAAGAGAAAATGCTCTAGGAGGAGCTTCAAAATAAAAAAGAGGAAGATTCCCAAAATATAGTTGTAGTGTAGGAACAAAAACAAACCATTGAGGCACGGGATACCATACCTTAGGACTTGAACATAGAAACATTCACTATAAGCACAAAAATCCCACTCACCAGAGGTCGCCTTCCCTTGAGAGAACTGAGCATCACTCCATACACACCATATAAGGTGCATGTTGTAGCTCGATTGGATACTATAATATTCAATCATGAGAGGAAGAAAATTGTCAAAAGGATAAAGAAAAGAATTAATATTTCATTATGACCCGATATTGTCACAACTTAGGAGGTTCTTGTGTTCAAGGAAACTAACAAGGCACTATAATTCATGGATTATATGAATGTGGATATAACCATGTCCAACCAATAAAACATCCAAAATATGGTCCAGAACCTTAAACAGGAAAATAAAAGGATTAGTACTTTAGAGGACCTCCTCTTAGAATCTATGAGAGAGAGGGTGGAGCTAGTACATGATCACGAGGCCTTGTATATGGAGAATAGAACATTAGAGGTCTTGAAATAAGACTTGCAAATATAAAGGATTCACTAGCATCCCAAGTTGATGACCTAGTAGTAGAGAAGGTCGTCGTGGAAGTTCAAATTAAGACACTTCAACAGTATAAGAATGATTTGATAGCAGAAGTGGATGCCTTCAATAAGGAAAGGCGAAGCTTGGCTCATTTCCACACCTACCCAACTACCTTGCAAGAACACTTATTTCATTCACAATAATTAATTATAGAGCATTATTTCAAGTGTAGATAACATAAACCAGGCTCAAGGAGGTGTTATAAGCATCTCAAAGAGGTAACCTCAAGATCATAGATGTAAAATATAAGCTAAAGGGAATGGAAGCATGGCATAATCATCATCTTGATATCACATCAAATTTTCACAAGATAACCATAGAAGAGATGAAGCTCAATTATAATACCTTAGATAATTGTCAAAAGACAACTGCAAAATTATAGGCGGACGTTACCACATCACTGGAAATATTGAAATGTACACCATACCATCACAAGAGAATTTGATAGATGCCACTTACCCTCACCATGAACTTTCAAATATCCTATCCCAAAAGAGTAGTGTCTGGTGGAACTAAGGAAAATCATGGATGAGTACTTGGGAACTATCAAAAGAACTACTGAGGTCACCTCACAAGACTTATAGGAACATATTGGGAAGTCCACATTAAATATCCAATCCATGGCCACAAGGCACAACCCGATTACTAAGGGACTAGCTACGTTAGATAATGAGTGTGTTCTTCATGAGTCGCATTACACTTATTGGAGCCTAAGAAATTAAATGTCATATCTTATTATTGTGATCTTTGGGATGAATTTATTAAAGAACAAGGAAACTTCAATGTTTGAGAAAATATGAGGATACTTGAACTTTAAAACTTTTGATAAACAAATCCAGCGCATGTAGATTTCATAAAACAATTCAAACACACAAATTATTAAATCCATAAGGCACATGATCTACCCTTGGAAAGCCCTCCAAATATGGAGGATAGAAAACCTAGAAAACAATCCTTTGAGTATGATAGATAATGGCAAAGAATTATTTTACAACACTTGCATATTGCTTCATAAGATATATCTAAACAGCACTAGGGAATAGAGATCATACAAAATAATTTCATAGCCTTTCCAAGTGCATATCACTCTAATAACAAGCTTATTTAGTCATGCAATGAGAGGTAGTGAATGGTTGCATGACTTTGAGCACTGTGAACACTGTGTGCACTATGTGCACTCTTCAAACATTACCTATTATGCCTTCCTTGACTTCGTTCCAAGTTGTCACCTCGTAATTATCTCCCACACTAAAGATATGCGCCCTCCATTAATTCACTGGTGTTAACTGCCTCTAACTAAATGTAAATGAACAGAACTGAGTTGAACTTAATAGAAATGAATTGAATAGAATTGAATTGAACTAAACTAAATGTGAACTGATTAACTATTTTATTGAATATTAGTTAGGAGTTTAACTAAATGTCTTTAGTGCTTCACAATCAGTGTCATCCACATCAACCACTTTGCATAAATTAAGGAATAGATTCCTTAATTAACTGAAACTTGTTTTCCACAACTTAGAATTAACTAATGTGTATGCAATTTGAGTTCACTGAAGGTTTGACATGGGAAATTTGAATCCTTAATCTATTTTTGTGCTCGTCTCATTTATCATATAATTAATTTTGCATGGTCCATTAGTGTTTAATTAATTAACCATATTTATCATATCATACTCAGAAGAATTGCTTCCAACCTATCATCATATGTATTACACTGGGTCATATAGTCATATGCTATAGTAAATCACTCTATGGGTAGTTAATCACTAAAGGATACTTATAGCACCTACTGACCATGACTAGACATACATCACATAGTGTATCCTCATGACTTGATACAACACAAGTCATATGGTCTTGATACAACATAATACTCATGAGCTCAATACAACAGAAGTTCGGGACTTGATACAACACAGGTTCATAATATTAATACAACATAAGATCATGATCTTAATACAACATAATATCATAGTGCATGAATATCACATAACGTCAACAATGTAGCTAGATACAACACAATCTCTTAACTTAATACAACATAAGTTCTTGAGCTGATACAACACAAGTCTCATGGAGATGGTTTTGAGATTAATACAACATAAGTTCTAAACTTGACACAACACAAGTATCATGGAGAATGACTCCTGATGTTTTACATTTAACACTCCCTCTAAGCAAGGGAGACATTCTCTGTCATACTAAGCATATCTCAGAAGTGTATGAACTTTGTCAGAGATAGAGGCTTTGTCATAACATATGCAATCTGATCATCATTAGCTATGTACAAAAATTTTACAATACCTTTTTGGATTATGTCTCAAATGAAGTGATACTTCATTTCTATGTGTTTCGAATTTTCATGAAACATAAGATTTTCAGAAATATTTATACAACTCTGGTTGTCACACTTGATCACTATAGGCTCTATCTTTACACCAAACAATCATCCAAGTATATTTTTCAGCCACCCTACTTCTCTACAATCAGTACTAGCAACAATGCACTCCACCTCTATGGTTCTTTAGGAAACTAAACCCTCCTTTCTACTATACCATGAAATCATAGTAGAACCCAAGCTGAAACAATATCTAGAAGTGCTCTTCTAATCAACAATGTTTCCACCACAATCAAAATCAGTATATCCACACAATAACACTCCTCTATTGGAGGCATACCTGAGTCCAAAAGCAACTGTACCATAGAGGTATCTTAAAATATGCTTACTTGCAACCCAATGTCTGTTTCTAGGATTAGTCATGAACTGACTCAAGATACTAGTTTCATAGTGAATGGTTGGCCTCAAACGTATCAGGTACATCAACAAGCCAATCAACTGTCTATATAATGTGGGTTCCACTAGATCTGATCTATTCTCAGTCTCATGGAGTTTCCTCAAATTGGAATCCATTATAGTATTTATGGATTTACAATCCACTGTGCCAAATCTGCGCAATATGTCAATAGTGTACTTCCCTTGAGATAGAAATATCTCATCATTCCTCTTCCAAATATCAAGGCATAGGAATTAGTGCATAATACCTAAGTATTTCATCTCAAAATCTAAGGTAAGCTACCTCTGAGGAACTAGTACCAGAGGTTGGTTCTCCACTACTTTGAAGTACAAGTTTAAATACGCATCACTCTTCAAGAAACCTAGTTCTTAATATAACTATTTATTCTAGCATACCAATATTGAGGAAATTGTTTTAACCCATACAGGGATTTCTTCAACTTGCACACATGGGAATCCTTCCCATGTATCACAAAACCCTTAGGATTTCCAATGAAACCTCTTCCTCAACCTCGCCATTGAGGAATGTCATATTCACATCCATCTGGTGAATCTTCGATCCCAATATTGATGCAAGTGAAATAATATATCTAATGGTAGTATAGCTGACCACTAGAGAAAAAGTATCCTTATAATAAACGCCCTCTTTCTGATAAAATCCACGGGAAACAAACCTATATTTGTACCTGTCCACACAGCCATCTACAACATGCTTTATCTTTTAAATCCATGTGGAAGTTATAACTGACTTCCTCTCAGGTATGGGAACAATATACCAAACATCATTCTTCACAATAGAATGATATTTCTCTATCATAGTATCTTTCCACACTTGCTTCCATGCATCCTCTTCATATGATGAAGGATATGAGTCACTAATGTTGCTCATAAATGCAACATGTCCTAAATACCTATCAGGATTCTTGTGATATCTGGAAGTTCCTACTATTGCTCCATGCTTCTCAACATCTCTCAATACATCTAAACACCATGCTGACCTCCTCTTTGAAGGAGGTTCATCAACCAGTTCAATTGGTTCATCAATGACAAGCATCTTTACATGCTTTGTTGGATTCTCCCTCTAAACATCAGAAAAGGAAGAATCATCATAATTATCCTCTGATATATGAGCCTCATCCTCCTCTGTATCTGGATCACATTCAATCCCATTTAACTACTTGAATGTTTCCTCCTCATGGAAATTCACATCCCAACTAACCTTAACATGTCTCTCACCAAGTACATATATTCTTAATGCCTTGGAGGTCTCACTGTAGCCAACAAAATTTACCTTCTTTCCAGAACGTTCTATCTTGTTTTTCTTTTCTTTTGGTATGTGAATATACACAGGACATCCAAAAATATGAATATGTGATATGTCTGGTTTCTTAGCAATGAACACTTCTTCAGGTGTTTTCTCATCAAGAACTGCATGCGGAATTTTGTTATGTATGTACATTGTTGTACTAGTAGCTTCTACCCACAAATAAGCATATAGATATTGATCATGTAACATTGTTTTTGCATACTCACAAACATTTATGTTCTTTCTCTCTGCAACCCTATTATGTTCTAGGTTGTAAGGAACTGTTAATTGTCTACATACCCCTGCATCACTAGAATATTCATTAAAATCATTTGATTTGAATTATTCACCATTATCATACCTTAGGGCACAGGCACAGATATTCCTACTTTTCTGATTCTCAACTAAGGCTTTATATTCTTGTAATTTACTAAAGGTTCACTTTTGGCTTTCATGAAGTAAATCCATTCCTTATGGGAGAAATCATCAATGAATAAAACATAGTAGAGATTCCCACTAAGAGAGGGGGAGACATGGGTCCACACACATTTGAATGCACTAAATATAAGATTCCCTTAGATCTAGTATGGCTGCTAGGAAAATTCTTTCTAACATTCTTACCCAAAGCACAACCTCTACAAACAATATCATGTACATAATCAAAACTAGGCATACCTTTCACCATTCATTGTAAACCAGGGAGTGCTATGAAGTGGAGGTGTCCAAATATCCTATTCCATAGATTGCATGGGTTTATATTATGATGTTTCATGGCTGAAATATACTTTCTTGTGACCTTGTAAAGTCCTCCTTCTCGAACTCCAAAAACAGTAGCAATATCAATGTCCTAGTTCTTCGACCACAAGTATGCTTGATAATCCATTAAGATGACTCAGAATCCTTTATCTTCAAGGAAAAAAATAGAGAGTATGTTCTTCTTCAATCCAGGGACATAAAGAATTTCCTCCACATGTAGTGTGTCTAACAAACTTAGCTGGAAGGATGTGGATCCAACTCCTTGGATCAAGTATGTGGAATTGTCTCCCAATTCTACGATTCTTGCAAATTGTTTCTCTTTTATGCTGGAAATTGCTCCCTTGTATCCTAACATGTAATTTGAAGAACCACTATCAATAATCCATGTATATCCTCATGTGATGAGAGATCTAGACAAAGCAGAGAAGAGGTAGTACTCCCTCCTATCTTTTCTCTTCGAGTGCATCTTCTTTGGAATTTTATTCTATGGTGGTGGAAGCATGAAATATTCCTTATTTTCTTTTCTTCACACAAAAATATCGTATAAAGTGTCCCATATTTTGAATATTTCATGCACGAAGAGACTTCTTGGGACTAAATGGCCTCCTCCCTTTCTTGGTTCTAGGCATGAGAGCTAGATTCTTCTCCTTAGTGTTTACCACTTTGTTCGGTATGCACCCTTCTTCTTGAATTCAATCATGCCAAAGTATTTTGAAGTTGGGATGCTCTATTCCATTTGTTGCATCAATAAATTCCTCCCATGAAGCAGGGATCCCATCGATGTCAGTTTGAAGAATATCATCCTCATCTGTCACCACACTAATGCTTGCAAGTTGATCCTTCACTTGTGAAATATTTATGAAGAATGAGGATATTGTCTCATCTCTTTCCATCTTCATTTTGCACAACTTGTTCTTCAAATCCCTCTTTTGAGTAGGGCCTTCTTCTCATAAAGATTCGTGAGTGTTTCAAAACACTCCTTTGTTATCTTCAATGGTGTGATCACCGACATGAGGTTGTACTTTACAGAGTCATAAATGTTCCTCTTTTCCTTTACTTTACTCTTCTTTTAATTGGTTATTCCTCCATTTGTAGTAGACTCTTCGATCACGGTGGTCACAAAGGAATCAATATCATGCTCCTAAAGAATGTTGATTACTCTCACCTTCCATGTGTTGAAGTTTGTTGTGCCTTCAAGTCAGTCTTCTGTTCAAATGGAGATTGATGCCATTGTTTCAAGATCTTTCTCAATTCTTCAAGATCCTGCGTAGGTTTAGAATGTTTGCACGAAACTAAGCTCTTGCACGTCGTTTCTCTGATACCATGTCAATGTTGACAAAATATGAAGATACTTGAACTTTAAAACTTTTGATAAATAAATCCAGTGCATGTAGATCTCATAAAAAAATTCAAACACACAAATTATTCAATCCATAAGACACATGATGTACCCTAGGAAAACCATTTGAATCCGAAGGATGAAAAATTGGCGTAGCTTTTCAAAGTGCATTAAACTCTAATAACAAGCTTATTCATTCATACAATGAGAGGTAGTGAATGGTTGCATGAATTTCAGCACTGTGAACACTGTGTGCACTCTGTGTAGTTTTCACACATTACCTATTGTGATTTCTTTGACTTGGTTCCAAGTTGTCACCTCATAATTATCTCCCACACTTAATATATGCACCCTCCATTAAGTCACTGGTGTTAACTGCCTCTAACTAAATGTAAATGAACTGAACTGAGTTGAACTAAATAGAACTGAACTGAATTGAACTGAATTGAATTGAATTGAACAGAACTGATAGTGAACTGATTAACTAATTTCTTGGCCATTAGTTAAGAATTTAACTGAATTTCTTTAGTGATTCATATTCAGTGTCATCCACAGTAGCCACTTTGCATAAATTAAGGAATAGATTCTTTAATTAACTGAAACTTATTTTCCACAACTTAGACTTAATTGATGTATGTGCAATTCAATTTCATTGGAGGTATGCCATGGAAAATTTGAATCCTTACTCTATCTCTGTGCTCATCTCATTTATCATTTAATTCATTTTGTAGGGTCCATGAGTGTTTAATTAATTATTCATCTTGATCATATCATACTTAGAATAATTGTTTCCAACCTATGATCATATGTATTAACTTAGGTCATATAGTCATATGCTAAAGTAAATCACTCTAGGGGTAGCTAATCCCTAAAGGAGACTTATATCGCCTAATGACCATGACTAGCCATACATCACATAGTATATCCTCATGACTTGATACAACACAAGTCTCTGACATTGATACAACACAAGGTCTTGATCTTATTACAACATAAGATCTTGTTATTAATACAACATAAGATCATAGTACATGCATCTCTCATAACCGGCTCAACAACCTATATTGATACAACACAAGCTCTTAACTTAATACAACATAAGTTGATGAACTTAATACAACATAAGTTCCAGACTTGATACAATGCAAGTCTCATGGAGAATGACTCTCAATGTTGTAAATTTAACAAGAAACACTCATGCTTGATCATGTTTAAATTTTATTTTAGTTTCTTTTGGAGAAAATATAAATTCCAAAGTGACATGTGTGTTGGGATCCCAAGAATTGTAATTACCTCTAGAGAATGAACAACAATTTAGGGTTATTTTGTAAATACAAAATAAATATAGGAGGAGGATTAGAGGGACTTTTGGCATGGGAGTTTTGCTACTCACTATGTGTAAAGAATTATTTATGAGATTCAATAGAAAGGTTTTGGAGTCAGTTTTTGGCATGGAGACTATGATTGTTGTGTGGATTAATGCTATGGAACTGATTTCATTTTCATTTGTTTCTCAAATGCAGTATGATTGTTTTGTTCACATTTTGGATTATTCTTATAGTTCATTACCTTTTGTTGTGTATGTTGTTTTGCAATATCTTTGCTTTCTATGAGCTATAAATGCAAAATTTGTTTATGTTGCGAGTATTCCAGTAGTTAAATTCATTTTAGTAGTTGTTTCGCATTTCATATTGTGTGGTTATCTGATTTTGAAATGTTCTCTAACTTTATTTATTACTCTTCCCTATTAATTTCACTCCTTGCCAGGATAGGTTAAATAATTTAGGACTGCATCATAAATTAGAACATATTGCATTTTATTTTTAAAATAAAACCCTAAATAGTGGGTCATGATGCAACCATTAAAATCCCAAACTAGTGAATGGCAGTCGGGCCATAATACAGATGGGTTCCCTATTCCAAACAGTTTGAGGTCTAATTGGTATTTATTACAGAGGATGACCCCTATTGTTGGCACAAGGAATTTTTCCAGACATCAACACATGGATACCAAAAGATAATTGTAGCAGTAAGAGTCAATACTTTTGTCTTGGAATGAAGAAATACATTTTTGAATATATATCCATGTGCATGGAACGTCAAAAGGTAAAAGTGGAGCACATACATTCAACATGTTTTTTACATACACTACCACTATTAGACTAGAAATGGAATGCGGTGACCATTGATTTCATCACTAAGTTTCCTAGAGAGCCTAAGCAACATGATTCCATAATGGTAGTGGCAGAAAAGTTAATCAGCAATGTTCAATTTATTCCAATCAATTCAATGCATAAGGAAACTAGCATAGAAGATGTTTATATGAAGGAGATCACTAGATTGCATGCGATACCCAATTCCATTGTCTTAAATATAAATCCAAAGTTTACATCAAACTTTTGGAAGGTGTTCTTCAAAGGATATGGGAAAAATCTTAATATAGGTGTGACTTATCACCCATAGACAGATGGGAAAACTGAAAGGGTGAATCAATTTATTAAGGATATGTTAAGAATGTATGTGATGGATATCCATCTAAATGGGAAGATTATTTCTAATTGGTGGAGTTTGCATACATCAATGGATATCATGATTCTCTAAAGATGAGTGCATTTGAAGCATTGAATTGCATAAAGTACAATATTCTAATTAGTTGGGGAAATCTAGCAATGAAAATAGCTATTGGGCCAGGATTTCTTAAGGAGATGGAAGAGAAGATTGTAAAGATCGGGAAAATATTGAAGACAACACAAGACATACATAAGAATTATGCAAATAAGACAAAATAATAAGAGAATTCATAGTTGTTGAACACGTGTATTTGAAAGTTAGGCCAAAGAATATTTCATTGACACTCGAAATTTTTCCTAAGCTAACATCAAGATATTTTTTTGTTTGAGATATTATATATGATAGGGAATTTCACATTTTAGATTGCATTTATTTCCTACATAAATGTGCATAATGTACTTCATGTGTTGTTATTTAAAAAGTTTATATTTTTTCCTAACCACATTATTGATTGGGTTGTGATTAAATTGGAACGAATAGGATATATTTCGGTGCAACTAGTGCATATCCATGATAGGAAGGTTAAGTTGCTTAGGAACAAATAAATAAGGAAGGTAAAGGTACAATGGATTCACTATGACTCTAAAGAAGTAACATGGGAATTGAAGGATAAGATGTGGTTGGCATAATTGTAGTTATTTTGAAATATTTTGTTGTAAAATTTTGTACATGTACATAGTGTTGATATGCACCAAGCATAGTGTATAAATTTAGAGGGAGAGGAATGTAACACCATGTTTTTAAACCTGAGATGGTAATATGTATGTAATGATGTTAAGGATATATTCTAAACTTATATGGTGTTGGCAGGAGGTTTTGAGGAAGATTAGTTGTGAAACACCAAGGGTGATGCGCAAGGAGGAAGATGATGTGCAAGGAAACAGATGATGCACAAGGCAGAAGTTGGCGCGCAAGGTGGGGAAGTCAACAAAGAGTTGGCTTGGTCATAATTTTATAGAAATTGGTCATAGTTTTGTAGTTTTGGTCCAATTTAGTTAGGAATTTGATCGAAGTGGACCATTTTGTAAAAGGAGCAAGCCTATAAATAGAGATAGGGATGTAATGTTAAAGAATATCTTAGGCGCTTATGTGATGATATCTGAGATCTTATGTTGAATGGTGAATTGTGTTCTGCGGAAGACTGAATTTTTTTTGTCGCAACTGTGGAGATGCTTTGAGACTATGTTTTGATGCGGAATTTTATGACATGACATGATAAAAACGTTGTTTTTTTATGTCTTTCTATTTTTCCTGTGTGAATGATGCAATTGGATGAACCAATATCGTAGTATGATTGTTCTCCCTGAATGATGCGATGTTACTGTGTTTTAAACCATGTTATGGTGATTGATCTATTTATGAGTAATTGTATTGTTGCGATCCATATATGTTGATTTGATCTGATATGAATTCATGAAAGTAGACCTTGGTCTAGATATCTGAAGTAATGTTGCGATAGGTAGACTGTAGATGCACAAACCTCCTTCTTACTACGGAAATGTAGTTCCGATAGTTCTCCCGCGAACATCTCGGGTGAGACCTCAACTGCTTCACAAGTGTTGCTAGATAGGGTAAAACCTGTCTCGATCGGTGCACAGGGAGATCATTGAGTTAAGGGTGTCGATAGAGTGTGAAACCTTGTTGATGGATCTGTGTCAAAAAATGGTTTCATTGCTGGGACCATAGTGTGAGGAGAAGGAGGATATCTCAGAAGGCTCAGGAATTTGTAGCAGAAGAGAATCATAACCCTAGATTAACAACAGAAGAGTGCCTGGGAAGGTACCTTTGTTATGATCTCCACGAGTACTTCTTCTCTACATTTATGATCATCTTGTATGAGCGGTTGGCACAGTTTACCTAATGGAAGACAAATTTTCAAGGAGGTGAACCCACTTGTTGGACCTCGGATTTGATCCAAAAGCTATAGGAGGTGAACAATAGAGCATCAAGGGCTGTCGAAGTGTGGATTGACAACATCTTAGAGTGATACATCACTAAGTTTGTAGTCGACACAGTCAAGTCTTACAACGAAGCAGAAAGGGAGTTCTTCAAAAGACCAAGAGGTAGGTTCCTGTTATCATTGCAACTGTCAATTAAAATGCTCATTTGTGAAAAGGGTATATTGAATATGAACTTCGACAAGTAGAGCCCTGGTGTACAAAGGTTATGGGTACTGCGAAGAAGAGGGTTGGATGGAATGATACGGGGTAGATGGATGGGAGTTATAATGAGACTATGAGGGAAGTCAAGGAAGGATGGAAAAAGGAGATTCAGAAGGTCAACATTGGGATAGAGGAGGAGCCAAAATTCGCAAATATTGGAGACTATTGGGATGAAGAAACCATGGCGAAGATCACATATATGTTGCATGAATTTCAAGATTTGTTTATGACAATTTTTTCTCAAATGAAAGGGATATTAGGAGATTTGGGAGAAATGAAAATCCCACTAAATACCGATGCAAATTCTATAAAGAAACGGTCATATCACTTGAATCTACAATACAAGGAGAGAGTCAAGGCTGAGCTCGACAAAATGTTGGACATAGGAATCATAGAACTAGTTGAAGAATAGAAGTGGATCAGTCCTATGGTTTTGCAAGATAAGAAGACAGGAGAGGCTCAGATCTATGTTGATCTCAAGAAGTTGAATTATGCATGCCTTCATGATCTGTTTTCGACGTTGTTTACTGATGAAGTGTTGGAAGGAGTGGGTGGTCAATAGATCTATTCGTTCATGGATGGATTTTCTGGATATCATCAAATCAAGATTGTGAAAAAGGATCGGCATAAGACAACCTTTGTGACTGAATGGGGATGTTTTCAGTACGCAGAGATGCCATTTGGACTCAAGAATGTGCCGGCAATATTCTCCAGGATCGTAGTTGCTGCGTTCAAGGATTTTATACATAATTTTTTGGAAGTATACATGGATGATTGGATGTTGTATGGGTTGGTAAAGGTTCATCTTACAAATATGTGACTGATGTTGGAGTAGTATCGACAACATCATATTGCGTTGAATTCGAAGAAATGCATATTTTGTGTGCCATTCAAGATGTTGTTAGGGCACATTGTATGTAAGGAAGGACTTTTGGTCAATCCATCTAAGATTGTGCTTATTGTTAACTTGTCTCCACCCACTAACGTGAATCAAATCAGAGCAAAATTAGACCATACATGATACTATCGCAAGTTCATCAGAGGATATGTTGTGATCATAGCACCTATGGAGAGTTTCTAAAGAAGGATGAGCATTTTGAATGGGGTCACGAGTGTCAGGGAAGTTTCAACACATTAAAGAAAAAGATGGCTACAACGCCAATATTGGTTTTTATGGATTGGACAAAGGAATTCCATGTTCATGTTGATGCGTCGTCAATCACGTTGGGATTAGTGTTGGTGCAACCAGGTGAATGGGGTATTGATTTATTTTTCTAATCGGAAGCTGTCATCTGCAGAGAAGAATTATACCACGACAGAGAGAGAAGGGTTGGCAATGGTCTACGCATTGCAAAAGTTTTGGCACTATCTGTTGGGAGGTCATTTCAAGATGTTCACTGATCACTCTGCATTAAAATACCTGGTGAATAAGCCTGTGTTTGGGGGAATATATGTCATTGGATACTCCTCTTCCAAGAGTTTGATTTCAAGATCATTGTGAAGTCAGGTCGCTTGAATGTAGGACCTGGCCATTTTTCCCAAATAGAGACAAGTGAAGAACCAAAGAACATAGAGAATGGACTACCTGGTCCATGCTTATTCAGGATTGGAATGGTTGATGACTACTCTGATAAAATCATTCAATTTTAGAGACAGGAATGGAACCAAAGGGATTCACTACAAATCATAAGAAGCAGTTAGTTTTTCGAGCCGTAGATTTCTAGTTGATTACCAGAGAGCTCTACAAGATGGGACCTAATGAGATATTACGTCGATGTGTCCTACCGCATGAGAAGGAAAGGGTATTGGTGGAAGCACATGAAGGAGTCATAGGTGGACACTATTGTTGATGTATTTGTAACTTCGGAATGTATTCATCTATGTATCTTATGTACTGTAACCCGATGTTTATTCTGGGATGTATATATAATGTAATTCAGTCATGTTGTCATGCCTCGATGTTCCGATCGAGAGGATCAATAATGTAAACAGGTCATGTCAAGTCATTATGGGTAACCCTCCAATTGTCTAAGGGTTAAATTCCCTGCAGTTCTAAGGCACTAGGGTTATTAGACTCTCCTAGTAGAGGTTGGCCCTGGTAGGGTTTTAGTCATGTCGGGATTAGTATAAATAGAGAACTGGAGTCTCTATTTATCACACAAATCATACACACTCAAGTGTAGTGCATAGTTGAGGAAGGAGAAGATACTGGGGCTAAACAAGAAGAATATTACTGTTGTCGGGAGGTCACTTACTGTTTTGGGCTTTTACTGTTTTGGTGTTGATTCTATCTCTGAGGAAGTTGCAGTAGGGTTTTCTCCATTTATGGTTTCCCTGAGGAAAAACACTGTGTTGATTGTCTCTTGTGTTTTATTGATGTAGTTGTTATTCTCTCAGTTAAAGATCCTAATAATGCTAGCTTAATGTTGAAAAACTAACATGGTATCAGAGCTAACCTGAGAAGAAGACATTGTGCAGCTGCGAGAGCTAGGGATTCCTAGTTTGTGGATCTTCCTCTACAAATTTTCAGCAAAAGTAAGGTGGAATAACTCTCCTCCTTAGGGTGCATCTTTCTATCAAAGCAAAATCCAATTCTGAGGTTTTTTAGTTCTGGACCTGACACTACTGCCGAAAATTAGGGCTTTTCACAGAAGAGGAATTTTTCAGTGAGCCCAGGCTTGGATTGATCTCCTCCCCAAAATCAAAGTTAGGGACAAATTTCAAGGCATTTGGGTGGATAGATCTTCGAAAAAGCAAAACCCTAATTTGCTCCTGATCCAGTACTGCAAGATTTCAGCTTCAAATCAAAATCTGACATCTTAACCTGGTAAGATCTAAATCTTTTGTATTTCCATTTGAGGTTCTTAGTTTAAGATGTCTCATCATACCAAGCTTGATGAAAATCTTGAGGGAGCTGATAACTTCTGAGCTTGGAAGTATAGGATCTCCCTGGTCCTGGAAGAGAATGAATTAGACTCCTACATCCATGAGGAGGTTCTAGTTCCAGAGGGAGATGAGGCAAAATCCTTACATAAGAAGAAGATAGTTATGGCAAAGAGGATCATTGTTGATTCTATCAAGGATCACCTTATATCTCACGTGTCCTCTCTCAAGACACCTAAAGCTATGTTTGATACCCTAACCAAATTATTTGAAGGAAAGAACATAAACCGGAAGATGACTCTGAGGAATCAACTGAAGAATGTGAAGCTTCAGAATGCAGAGACCATCCAGTCTTACTTCACAAGGGTTTCTCATATCAAGGAACAATTAGAAGCTGTAGATGAAGAAGTGGAGAATGCATAGATTGTGATGACAACTCTGAATGGCCTTCCTAGGTCATGGGATTCTTTCATCCAAGGAACTTGTGCCAGAAAGAAATTAGTCAAATTCAGAAAACTATGGGAAGAATGTTCTCAAGAAGAAGCATGGATAGCAGCTCAAGAAGAGAAGATGGGAAGTGAATACCAAGCTCTCGCAATTCACTCCAAGAAAGGCAGAAGAAGTACTCATCACTCCAAAGTTAAGAATCCTCATCATAGAGATAACAGTAGAAAGAACCTATCTAGATTAAGATGTTATACATGTGATGAGATAGGACACTTTGCAAAATATTGTCCTAAGAACAAGGTCCACTCTCATAAGAAGAAGGGGAGCAAAAGAAGACATCATGCTCATGCTGCAAAGGATGATGAACCATCCAAGAAAAGAACCAGATATGAAAGTGAAGATTCTTCAAGTGAGGATGAATATGTTTTGATTTCTGCTCTCATAGGTAACCGTTACTCATGGAAGTGATGATTGGCTTATAGACAGTGGAGCTTCCAAACATATGACTGGATTCAAGGAATCCTTTGTGAGACTGTCAGAACATGAATCGCCTCACAAGGTGAAACTAGGAGATGACTACCAAAATCCAATAAAAGGTAGTGGGGAATCTTCCTATACGCTAGACTCTAGAAAGTCTCTAACAATGAAGGAAGTATTGTTTGTGCTAGGACTCAAGAAGAACCTTCTCTCCATATCAACATTGGATGCAAAAGGAGTGAGGGTTGCATTCATAGATGGTCAAGTCATCATGTGGCCAAGAGGAAAGACTATCGATGATGCAGTGGTAATTGGAGAACAAGAAGGAGGTTTGTACAAATTGAAGGGCCATCTAGAACAAGCCTTGGTCCATGACACAGTAGAGCCAAGTGAACTTTGGCATAGAAGGCTTGCACATGTGCATTACATAGCACTACCTATTGCAAGCAAAGTTGTTGAAGGTCTTCCAAAATTCCAAGCAAAACATGATGGGGTCTGCAAAGGATGTGTGAAAGGAAAGAATACAAAGAAGACATTTCCAGGAAGCAAAAGCAAAGCAAAAGGAATCTTGGAAATCATCCACTCCGATGTATGCGGTCCTATGTCATCAAACTCACTAAGTGGGTACGCATATTATGTTTCTTTTATTGATGACTTTTCTAGGAAGACATGGGTTTACTTCATGAAGAACAAATACGAAGTATTCAACAAGTTCAAGGAATTCAAATCCTCGATCGAGAACCACACTGAAAAGAAGATCAAGATTTTTCGATCAGATAATGGCGGAGAATTCACTTCGAATCAATTCAAAGAGCTATGCAAAGAATCAGGGATTAAGAGGGAGTTGTCCACTCCTTATAATCCACAACAGAATGGGATTGCGGAATGGAAGAACAGAACTATCATGGAAGCTGCAAGAGCCATGCTTCATGATCAAGATCTTCCTATGCATCTTTGGTCTGAAGCTGCCAGAACAGCGGTGTATGTACAAAACCGTACTCCACACAGAGTACTCGAGAACAAGGCTCCTGAAGAAGTCTTCTCTGGCAAGAAACTAGAAGTCATCCATCTCAAAATATTCGGCTGTCCTGTGTACATACACATTCCGAAAGAGAAGAGAACAAAATTAGATCCTTCAGGAAAGAAGGGTATATTTGTGGGATATTCTAAAAGCTCGAAGGCTTACAGAATATATTTCCCAGGATACAAGAATATTGACATCAGCAGGGATGTGGCATTTGATGAAGACACAGCTTACAACAAATCCAGAAAAAGACCTGCTAAAGAACCTGAAGAAGCAGAAGCACCCAGAATTCATGATACAACCATGAATGAAGAAACTCAAGAAGAAGATCAAGATTTCGAAGAACCACAAAGACCTGTAGATCCACCTCTGGAGAAGAATCCTCATAAGAGGAAACCTGTTTGGGTACAAGAACTTATCCAAGGTGCAGAGAGATATGGGGCTCCAGAAGAGAAACACAGAGAAAGAAAGAGGACCAGATCCTGCTCCGGGTATGTAGCTTTACTATGTGATTTCATTGATAAAGAACCTTCCAGTTACGAAGAAGCGGCAGAACGAAAAGAATGGAAGGATGCTATGATCAAAGAATACCAATCAATCATGAAGAATGATGTTTGGGATGTTGTCCCAAGACCAGAAGGGAAGTCAGTTGTAACTTCCAAATGGATCTACAAGATCAAGCATGCTGCAGACGGTAGCATTGAAAAATATAAGGCAACATTTGTGGCTCGGGGTTTCTCTCAGAAAGAAGGAATAGATTATGAAGAAACCTTCACACCTGTAGCCAGATACACTTCCATCAGATCGGTACTTGCTCTGGCTACAGTGATGAAATGGAAGATACACTAGATGGATGTCAAGGCTGCCTTCTTGAATGGTGTAGTGGAAGAGGAAGTGTATGTAGAGCAGCCACTCAGTTTTGAGACACATGATAGAGAGTCTCATGTATGCAGATTGAAGAAAGCCCCGTACGCCTTGAAACAGGCACCCAGGACCTAGTATGGCAGAATTGACAGCTTTCTATCCAGTTTGGGTTGTACCAAGAGTAAAGCAGATTCCAACCTTTGCTACAAGGTTGAACATGGCAACCCAGTGATGCTTCTACTATATGTAGATGATCTGTTTGTGATAGGTACATATGGGTTGATTGCTGATACGAAGAGAAAGCTTGATGCTGAGTTCGAAATGAAGGACTTGGGGATGATGCATTACTTTCTAGGTATGGAGGTGTGGCAGAGTGCAAATGGAATCTTCCTTGGATAAGGGAAGTATGCAGTAGAGATCCTGAAGAGGTTTGGGATGATGGACTACAAGGCTATGGCCACACATATGGCATCGAACCTGGAGCTATTGAATGATGCTTTATCAGAGCCGGTTGATGCTACGATGTATCGTCAGATGATTGGGTCATTGATGTACCTGACAAACACGAAACCAGATATTTGCTTTGCTGTGAACACCTTGAGCCAGTTCCTGACAGATCCGAGACATGTTCACTTGATTGTTGCAAAGCATATTCTGAGGTACCTAAATGGTATAGTTGATTATGGGCTCAAGTACGATGCAAATTAGAAGATTAACCTAGAGGGTTATGTTGATTCAGATTGGGCAAGCAGTGCCATCGATAGGAAGAGCACTTCAGGGTGTTGCTTCAGTATGGGATCATGTGTGATCTCTTGGTTTAGTAGGAAGCAATCCTGTGTGGCACTGAGTACAGCTCAAGCAGAGTATGTCGCAGCTTGTTCAGCTAGTTGTGAGGCAGTATGGCTATGGAAGCTACTGTCTGATATATTTGATCTCCAATTGGATGGTACTTGTATACATTGTGACAACCAGAGTTGCGTAAAGTTTTCAAAGAATCCAGTGTTCCATGACAAGTCGAAGCATATCAAGATTAGGTACCACTATATCAGGGATATGGTGTAGAGGGGAGCAGTGAAGCTCCAGTATGTTGTGACAGAGGAACAGATAGTTGATGTATTAACAAAGCCATTGGCTAGGGTGAAGTTTGAGTACTTCAGGGAGAAGCTTGGTGTTCTCCAGATAGAGGTTTCCTCCAAGGGAAAGTGATGAGTCCCATAGCCATTCTGACATGGTGAGAGGATTGGTTCCTTCCATGGTCAGATGTAAGGGTTGATCCATTCTGTCATGGTGAGAGGATTGGTTCCTTCCATGTCACATATGAGTGTTGATATCCATAGCCATTCCGACGAGTAGGTCAAATATAAGGGTTGAGCCATTCTGTCATTGTGAGAGGATTGCTTCCTTCCATGTCAGATATGAGTGCTGGCCATTCTGTCGAGTAGGACAGATGTAAGGGCAATTGCCATTCTTTGAATGGAGCTGCTTGGTGAGGTACCAGGAGAACTCAGTCTAGGACTGAGTAGCCATTCCGATGTGATAGAGGGATGTGTTCCCACTTGATCAGATGTAAGGTCTGAACCATTCTGTCATGGATAAAAGATTAAGTTCCTTCCATGTCAGATGTGAGTGTTGGCCATTCCGACGAGCAGGTCGGATGTAAGGGAAACTGCCATTCTCTAGGAGAATGGAGGCACCTGGTCAGTTACCAGGTAGCTCAGTCGAGGAGGACTAGGGGCCATTCTGATAGAACCGTAGGATTGGTTCCTACAAGATTAGATATGAGTGTAGAGCCCTTCCATCATTGTGAGCAGGATGTGTTCCCGTCTAGATGGATGTAAGTGCAGAATTATTTCATCATTGTGAGCAGGATGTGTTCCAGCCTGGATGAGATTCTTTCATCATTGTGGTAGGATGTGGTTCTGGCCTGGATGGAAGAATAGAGATCTTTCATCATTATGGTAGGATGTGGTTCCATCCTGGATGAAAGAATGAAAATCTTCCATCATTGTGGTAGGATGTGGTTCCATCCTGGATGGAAGTACAGAACTCTTCGATCATTGTGGTAGGATGTGGTTCCGGCCTGGATGGAAGAACATAGATCTTCCATCATTGTGGTAGGATGTGGTTCCAACCTAAATGGATGTGAGTACTGTGCCTTTCTGACGAGTAGGTCAGATATAAGTGCTGAAGAAGACCTGCATGGAGGCTAGGCCTACAACCAGCATGAAAAAGGGTTGGCTCTGTAGAACTTCCTGTGACGAGAAGAATCATGAGATAGCACCAGTCATGATCCAGGTCGAGTAATGATCTAGATCTAGTGATGATGGCCAGTGATGATCCAGATCTAGTGATGATGATCCAGCAGTGATGATCCAGATCCAGTGATGATCCAGATCCAATGATGATCCAGATCAAGTGATGATCTAGATCTAATGATGATGATCCAGCAGTGATGATCCAGATCGAGTGATGATCCAGATCGAGTGATGATCCAGATCTAGTGATGATGCCTAGTGATGATCCAGATCTAGTGATGATGTCCCGTGATGATCCAGATCGAGAGATTATCTAGATTCGAAGATGAAGAGGACTTGAAGATGAAGATGACTTGAAGACTCAGAAGACTTGAGATGCAGAAGACGAGATGATCCAGCTGATACAAAGAAGAGGGAGTGTTGATGTATTTGTAACTTCGGAATGTATTCATCTATGTATCTTATGTATTGTAACCTGATGTTTATTCCGGGATGTATCTATAATGTAATTGAGTCATGTTGCCATGCCCCGTTGTTCCGATCGGGAGGATCAATCATTTAAACAAGTCATGTCAAGTCATTATGGGTAACCCTTCGATTGTCTAAGGGTTAAAGTCCCCGCAGTTCCGGGGCACTAGGGTTATTAGACTCTCTTAGTAGAGGTCAGCCCTAGTAGGGTTTTAGTCATGTCGGGATTAGTATAAATAGAGAACTAGAGTCTCTATTTATCACACAACTCATACACACTCAAGTGTAGCACATAGTTGAGGAAGGAGAAGATACTGGGGCTAGACAAGAAGAATATTACTGTTGTCGGGAGGTCACTTACTATTTTGGGCTTTTACTGTTTTGGTGTTGATTCTATCTCTGAGGAAGTTGCGGGGTTTTCTCCATTTATGGTTTCCTCGAGGAAAAACACTGTGTTCATTGTCTCTTGTGTTTGATTGATGTACTTGTTATTCTCTCAGTTAAAGATCCTAATAATGCTAGCTTAATGTTGAAAATCTAACAACTATGAATTTCATTCAGCTACCAGAAAGGTACTCCATGTAGGACTCTGGTGGCCAACTCTTAATGGCGATGCAGCAGACTATGCGAGGACTTATGATGTTTTCCAAAGAACTGAGAAGCCGTCACAAAGGGATGAGATTCCCTTAGTACCTCAGGTAATGCTGCAGCCATTTGATAAATGTGCAGCAGATTTCATGGGACCAATCAACCCACCAGGAAAAAGAACCAGTGCATGATATATCATCATGGCGACAGATTATTAGACGAGGTGGGTAGAAGTTGCACCAGTGACAGATTACATTGTTGCGACTACAGTAAGGTTTCTATTTGATAATGTTGTCACTCGTTTTAGTTGTCCAAAGATCTTGATGAGCAATCAGGGGAGTCACTTCATCAATCGCACCATTAGTGCACTGACAAAGGAGTTCCAGATACAACACAAGAAGACCACCGCTTATCATTTGCAAGCTAATGGGACAGTTGAAGCGTTCAATAAGGTGTTGGAGCACGTGCTTACAAATTTCTGCAACACAAACTGTGACGATTGGGATTTGAAGATTCTAACAGTCTTATGGGTGTATCACACTACTTGCAAAAGGTTGACAAGGCAGACACCATTCAAGTTGGTGTATGGGAAGGAAGCAGTGATGCCAATGAAATATATTGTTCCAAGTTTTTTCATCACAGTAGCGACAGGGATGGATGATGAAGGAGCGTTGGAAGAATGCTTAGCTCAGTTGGTGCAACTTGAGGAAGACCAGTTCATCACAGGATTTCATTAGCGGGTTGAGAAGGATCGACAGAAAGAGTGGCATGATCAGCACATCAAGAACAAGCACTTTTAGCAAGGTGACCTGGTGCTACTCTATGACTATAAGTTTGCAAAACATCTAGGTAAGTTACAAATGTGTTGGTTGGGTCCTTATGTTATCAATTTCATTACTAAGGGAGGTGTGGTACAATTGCAACAGTTAAATGGCCTGATGTTTCCCAAGTTAGTGAATAGAATTTGTCTTAAGCCTTGTAGGGAGGGTTCGGTGCAGTGCGATGCTTGAGGAATTGCACAGATTCAAAAAAAAAAAATCATGAAGTGGTAATAAAGAGGTTGGTGCACTGGAAGCAAGTGGCAGCGCAAGTAGATGTGTCAAGATGACAATTAAGGAGCGATGTGGTGACATCCATAGGGACACGATAGAGTCAAATCGGGTAGTAAATGCAGTAGTTAAACCGGGTATTTGGCGTCAATGTTGGACAAGACGCGCATTAATGGTGGATCGGATCGTTAGATCGGAGAGGATCGACCGTGTATTTGAGGGATGAGGGAGGATTTGGTTGTGATTATTGGAAAATATTTCACATGATCGAGCTCGCGCTATAATAATTTCCTGGGTGTAGCTTGAAGTCACCATTGCGATTATCAAGTTGCAGAGCTAAGTAAGAGTGAAGAACATAGTTTAGAGTTTGTTGAGTAGTTGTCAGTTATTAAGAGTGTCGACATGCCGCACGATAATTCCAGCGGGAGTGTTAGGGGTTCACTAGTCATTGGTGTTCCAATTCTGGAGGAGGTGTCCAGCATGTCAGTGGGATCATCACCAATTATGCGAAAGAAGAGGGGGGCTAGTTGGACCAAGTCACCTATGCAGAAGAATAGAAGCAAAAGAAATTCAGCAAGAGTGAAAGTAGCAGCCGCAGCCGAGGCCTCGACGGCGAGGACTGGGTTGACCACTGTGGACCTCCCTAGTTTTTTTCCACCATGCGAACCCAGCACTAAGCCACGGAATCCAACAAAGAATCATAGGTATCCGATCAATATTCTTGTGTTGCCGACGAAATTGGGCATTGGGATTGTAGAATTCAAGGCTTTTAGGCCTCATCCACATGCCACATTTTAGTAGGTTGGTGGAATCCAACACATGTTCCAAGAAGTTGTTGGCATCTTTCATAGTGGATACCTGTGGCTAGACTAGTCGGTGCCATTCACCCTCGAATTGATATTGCATATCATAGGGTTTCCCATGTAGGGAACTGACTCGTCGTAGTACTTTCGTGGCAAAGATAACAACAAGAGGTTGATTGTGAAGTTGAAAAATAACTATGGATTCGATCGCAACAAGTGGGAATATTTCGCAGATACAATCAATGACAAGGTTGTCCATGTGACAACAAATATTCTAGCCATTAAGGTGGTGCAGAAGAATCGAATAAACCAATGTACTTCAGGATTCATCACATGTGTTGAGCTGTGCATCAAGGGAATACAAATGAATTTTTCTTTATTCTTGCTGAACCAATTGAATGAAATTGAAATGTTGGTCCAAGAGGGGAAGCATTCATTTACCTATAGTTGGATGATAATTTTGATCACCTTGGTCTCCTGGATGGAGCATGAGGATTACCAAGTAATAGACATCGAGATTGCTAAGGTCTGCAAGGGATCCAGGTATCAAAACCTGTGGTATCTCAGCCAATCCGGTCAATTGTAGGATTGTGTAATACCATTTTGGATGTATTGGGAGGTGCTGCAAGCCGTAGCTCCCAAGGTTCCGTAGTTGTTAGAGGAAGTGGTGGAAAAGTATAGACAAGTCATAATATTCACCATAGGCCCACATGCAATACATGTGCAAGCGAGGAGGGACTAGGAGAAAAAATGGTTGGCTACATGGTATAAGATAACCGGCGCCGAGCTCGACGCAGTAGTGGCTGAGTGTTCTGCGGCATGGAGGGAGATGGTCAGTTTGGAGGAAGTATCAGATGCATAGGAGGGATCTCCAGCCAATGCCCCAGTGGATAAGGCACCGGTACAAGAAAGCGATCAAGAGTCACGAGAAGCATCATCAAGGACTCCGACTGATTCAGAAGCAGAGCGACAATACGAGGAGACAAGGAAAAAGAGAAGACAAGAGCAAGGATAGGTCAGTGGCATAATGCTAATGGCAGATGAACAAGTGAACCACATCATTGCATCCATTACAGTGGTGATGACTGTAACTAAGACTTAAATGAAGCAGTAGTCGATGGAGGGATTCCAAGAGGTAAAGTCGCAAATCACATATTTTATTAATGTGATATTAAAGAGAGTGCCCAAGGAAAACTTGTTGCAGAGAATGGGTGAGATCAGTATAGGGAAGCAGGTCAGGATTGTGTTGATTCTGCTGTGAGCATTAGAAACCCATAGTGAGGACATTGATGCCTCACTATAGAAATTTGAAACAATTGTATTGGATGTAAATGAGTTATCAATGCACACATTGGTACAGTTACAGAAGTTGGCAGGACAGGAGTTGGTCGATCGTGATCATATCATCGACAACCACCTATTGAAGTCACAGAAGAAAGAAGAGGCAGTGAAGCAACAGATCATGAGTTTGAAAAAGGAGCAGGACCAACTAGTTGTCGAGAAGGCGCGGCTGTGGGATAACAGAGCGCGGTTAGAGATGGAAGTTTCTTTTTCCTGTCAGGAAATCCCGAAGATCGCAAAGGACATGGATGTCAAAGCCAAAGCACAAAAACTCATACAAGTTATTGCAGGTTTCAAGTGTGACCTTGAAGACTTGCAAGCACTAGTAAACCTAGGCACACCTCTAGAGAAAGTTGCGGAGTGCAAGGATTCCATTGAAGACATCGCGACGTGGATTGAGGAGATTGAGAGAGAGGCCAAGACTATTACATATGCCACCATGTAGTTCTGGGGTAGTGTGGTTCAGGATGAACAGTTAGAACAGATGAACACACAACTGAAGGCAGTGGAAGCGCAATTGGTTGTACTACAGACATCACTTAGAGTAATGCCCCCGGTTGTACAAGTGAGAAAGGAAACGGAGTTAAAGGAGTTGCAGCAGCAAGTAAATAAGGCATGGGAGCGAAAACAATGACACACAACTCAGCTTGAGGAATTTCAGGATATTGGTTAGCAGTTGTCACTGAAAGAAGTTACTGTACTTCAAGCGATGCAAGAAAGTTGAAGAGAAGTGACTGTGAATATTATCGAACATCCACTTGAAAAGGATGTTGCAAAATGCACAGAGATCACTAACAAGATGAAGGAGCAGGTAGAAGAATTCAAACAGCAATATGAGGACTTCAAGATCAAAATAAGTGGCTACACTATTTCCAGTTGACGTGGCTCAAGGGCAAGCTATAAGATTGTGTTGGGGGATTGTTGGCAGGTGGTTTTGAGGAAGATCGGATGCGCAGCACCAAGTTTGATACGCAAGGCAGAAGATGATGCGCAAGGAAAAATATGATTCACTGAGGCGAAAGTTGGCATCCAAGGAGGGAAAGTCAACAAAGAGTTAGCTTGGTCATAATTTTGTAGGAATTGATCATAGTTTTGTAGTTTTGGTCCAAGTCAGTTAGGAATTTGATCAAAGTGGACAATTTTGTAAAAGGAGCGAGCCTATAAATAGAGATAGGGATGTAATGTTAAAGAATGTCTTAGGCACTTATGTGATGATATCTGGGATCTTATGTTGAATGGTGAATTGTGTTCTATGGAATATTGGATTTTATGTTGTCACAACTGTGGACATGTTTTGAGACCATGTTTTGATGCAAAAGTAATATGATATGACGGAGTTTTGATGGAAACAATGTGTTTTTATGTCTTTATGTTTTTCCTATGTGAATAATGCAATGTGAATGAACCAATACCGCAATATGATTGTTCTCTCTGAATGATGCAATGTTTCGGAGTTTTAAACCATGTTATGGTGATCAATCTATTTATGAGTTATTGTATTGTTGTGATATGAAGATGTTGATGCAATCTAATATGAATTCATGAAAGTAAACCTTGGTCTAGATCTCTGAAGTAATGTTATGATATGTATATTGTAGATGCACAATCCTCCTTCTTATTGTGGAAACATGGTTCCAACAGCTCTCCCTCAAACATCTCGGGTGAGACCTCATCTACTTCGCAGATGTTGCTGGACAGGGTAAAACCTGTCTTGGCCGGTGCTCAGGGAGATCTCTGAGTTAAGGGTGTCGATAGAGCATGAACCCTTATTGACGAATCTGTTTCAACATATGGTCCAGTAGACCATGGATATTGTAAATATTGTACATACTTTTTAATATAAAATCACTTGCAGCTAGAAGTGGAGAAGGAGGATGAAGAGATGGGGACTATGATCTCATAAGTGGGAAACGTTATAGGTAATAGTGAATGATGACCCTATCTAATTTTCTTATCCTCCATTGAACATTTTAACCCAAAGTTGTTTAACCATGGTGTAGAGTGTCACCTTAATTAATCATGGGATCAATTATCTTAATGTTGGACTAAGAGGAGAAAAGTGGACACTTGTGGGAAAGCCACTTTCCAAGAAAATATCATGCATATAACTTGTTAGAAACTCACTTAGTAACCAATTATTCATCAATTATTCCATCAAGGAGGAAAGGAGGAATGCTTCATGCTATCATAATTTTGGTTGGTAATCCAAAGGAAAACTTTTGTTTCATAACCTATCACATGAAGTACCCTCATAAACTGGTGTGAATGGGATTGTTTCTCGTGTTAAATAAACCTAGCATGTAGTTGGACTTCATAGGACCCTAACATGAAGATTCCTTATCTAGCCTATACTAAAGCACTAGAAGGGGATGGGGGGATCTTGAGGGATTGTGAAGCAAAGAAGGTGTTCACATTCCTTGTGTTGTGCAGGCTAATGGGGGCTAAGTGCAAGGGTGGGGACATTTGTGGAGGGGGTTTATGCACCTTTGGGTAGTGTGAATATGTTTGAGTAAAGGGATTGAGAATTCACCCCTTATGGGATGATGGTACCAACTCAAGGGTAGTGTCTATGAAAGAAAGAGAAATTTTGACACATTTCCTATGGCTGGGAGGAACGTCCTTCACCTGCAACTAGTTGGAGTAAATCCATAAAGATAAGTACCAAATTTGTATGGATGGCATGGTTTATATTTCTAATTATTGTTTTTTTTAATTATTGCTTATGGAAATGTTGTGTGCATATATTTATTGAGTATGGATTTGATGCATTCATGGTATAAATAATTGTATGGATTAGAATGGGTGTTTCAGATAGTTGATTGTTATGTATATATGGATACTTCCATTTTTTTTAAATTAAGGAATACCTAGTCAATGGAATGGAAAATTTGGAATTGGTATCAAGGATGGAAATTTTATGTGGAAATTGGGTACTCAATGGTTTTCATAGTGGAAATTGGGTACTCAATGGTTTTCATAGTGGAAAGAGGCTATTGACTATGTGACAAGACTACCACTTTGAAGACATAAATTTAGGTAGGCATACTACATGCTATCTTGTGGACATACCAAAAAATTCAAAGGAGAGCAATGAGATGAACATATCAGGTTCTTAACCCTAGACAACTATCATGACGTGTTAAAAACTAAGTGAGAAGAAAAGGAATGGGTTTTGGTCCTATTGTAATGATTTATTGTTCCATCACTAAGCAAGTTGAAGGAGTGGGATAATTGAGTAGAAGAGAGGAAAAATAAGACCACACAATAGACATTCATAGGGAGCATTATCTATTGTAACTCCATAATTAGTATATATCCCTTTGTACTTCTCATTCTATATCTAATAAGAAAAGGGTGAGGCACATTCATCATCTTCTTGTTTGGTTTTTCCACGGTGATTTTTTGAGGTACATCGTATGACATTCTAATTTTTTCTATCATGGATTTTTTTTCTTATATACTATGTTTATTTTATTATTTGTAGAGTCATACTTGTAATATTATATTTAGATGATAAGAATTTATGTATAATAGAATATAAACTCTCAATATTTCTAATAATATTCAATATCTATTGTGTTGAATTGTCCAATGGAATACCTACAATAGTTGACAGATCACATGTCATCTTTCCATTTTAAATTATCAACGTGGTGGAAAATAAATGTTATGGAAAACATTTATCATTATTTTTCTTACAACTAATTTACTACTAGTTTTTCTTTTATACTAACTATAAATAAAATTTTAACATCTAATTTATTACTATTTTCAATGTATGGTACGGGCATAATTCTAATAGATGTTTTTTTAAAATACATAGTAAGGGTAAATGTTTTTTTCACCTTAAAAAAATAAATATTTTTTCTTGATATTCATAAAATGAATCAAAGATAACAAAAGTATCTCAGATTTTACAGTATCTTTCAAAACCAGCTCCTCAATGATATGGTAGTATTCCAACCATATCAAAAATCAACATGATTATACTCTTCTCAACACTATATAATTCAAAGAAAACCATGTGCAAATCGGTCCAGCTATAAACCAAAAGAAATAAAAGTTACAGTCATCCATAACTGAACAAAAACTAAAGTATGATATCTTTTTCTAACACTACAATATTCCATTACTCTTGTAATATGCTTGGATTTTACCTACATAAACCACACTATGATCTTGTATCTCTTCAAAGAAGAACCAACCTTCACCTGCTCCAATTGCCTCTTTTGATAACTAGTTTGATAGTGAGTTGTACTACTTATAGATATGATTGAATGACAAATGATTGAATTTTGATTTAAGGCCCATCATATGTTTTTCCAATAATCCAAAAGACCCACTTGTAAGTCTGCAAGTCTAACCTCCCAATCTACAATGACTCTTGAATCACCTACCACCTATAGTGATAAGAAATATCTAGAATAAGCAAAAAGGAGTAATCCCCAAAGAGTTAAAAGCTATGATCTCGTATTTGTACCATATCCCATATCCATTCACAACTAAAAATAATGATCATTTCTCAATTTGATGACCATCCCTGCTTCACATTGATGTGATTGGGAGTCTCCATAAAAAAAACCACCAAGATAATTTGCAGATAATAATGGAGATTTGATCATTTATACATTGCAATCATTTTCCCCTTTGTAAAATTATTTAAAGTAACCAACAATTTTAGAAGTGACCCTAATAACATTTTGTTGCACATTTTCAAAAATGAATGAGTTTTGCTCCCTCCAAATTCCCTAAATCACAAAAAAAAAGTAACTGATTAAAAACCCAATCTTCAAAACAATGAAAAAAATTGTTACCTGAACTTCAGAATGCAAAGTAGTTAAAATAATGCTCCACCAATTCCTCTTTTGAATAATAGAGAATGCATAATTTAAGACCAAATCCATCTCTTTTAATCGAACTTTCCACAGTTAAGACATATAAGTAATCAATTTTAAATATACTCTTCCTTAAATTATTTCAAGACAACATGAAAAACTAAGTCAAGTTAACATCAACATAAAATATTCAACTATGAATAGTGAATTTGAAATCTATATTAAATAACATATTAATTAGTGCCAACATAAAATATTGAATTATAAATAATCAACTTTTAAGACAACATGAAAAAGTAAGTCAAATCAACATCAACATGCAATATTAAACTATGTGTAATGAATTTGAAATCTATATTAAATAAAATATTATAAATATTCAATTTTAAATATTGCATTTTAAATAGTCAATTTTAAATCTAGAAAAATGGTCATTATAACATTCAATTAAAAAGAGGCCATGGTCGAATTGAGTTGAAAAACCTGAGGGGCGATGGAGGCGGCTAGGGTTCATCCCTTGCTTGGCCTCTGTGGCAAGGGTTGACACAGGTCCCAAGATGATGCACTGAGGAGGTCGGTGGGGTTGATTTGACCGTGGTAGTTGGGTCGTTGCAGGTGGGGTGTTAGGAATTATTCGGGCCCATCATTTTCTGCAGGTTATTGATTAGGGGTTCTTCTATGGTTTTGAAGGATTTTTTGGGTTTTTTGTTTGGGCGGACTTGAACAAGGCGGTTTGGGGCAGGGATTTCTCGGCGGTGGAGGGCTCTTTCTCTAGTTAACATCCGATTTACTGCGGCCGTTGTTTACCATGGTAAAATGGGGCTTGAAGATGTGGTTGATTATTCGTTGGACCCGGTGCTGGAGGGTATTTTTCAATATACTTCGGGCGGTTACTGTTTTGGCAATAAAAAAATTTGGGGCAGGGGTTTAGTCCCAGAATCCTTGCTTTCTGACCCGGTTGGTTCTTTCTCACCGTCTTCTTTCTACGCGGAACTTTTTCCTGGGTTTCCAGTTGAACCCGTGCTACTCCCGGGTGTTGTGGATGGTGGTATTCTGGTGGAGAACGTTCATTTTGCTGAGGATAATGATCATACTTTGGGGCCCAATTTACCGGGTCGTGGAGATGAGGGAGGTGCGGCATCGACGGAAGGGTTTCCTTATGGGGGTTTGGGTCTAAAAAAGAATGGTTCGAATGATGTCGATGTTCAAGGTTTGTGTGGTTCTGATCCTGCTGTGGCTTCAGACGTTCGAGTGGAATCTTCACTTGGGCACACCCCACAAGGGCAGAGGGAGCCGGTGGTAAGTCAGACTATTGAGGGGGCTGGTGGTGTGGGTCGTGGGGCTGGAAGACAAAGAAGGGAAATTGTTAAAAAGAGAAAGGAGGCTTGTTCCTACGCTCTCGAGGAAGACATCAGGTGGTCTCAAATTGTGCAGATGGCTTCTTTCACCATGGTTGGGAAAATCATTGGGAAAAACTGCTCAATGGTTGTGATCGAAAACTGGATTAAAGATTGTTGGGCTGATGAGTTGGGGGAGGTTCCTGAACTAGAGGGTTTAACGCGAGGGTGGTTTGCCCTAAATTTTTCACAACAGGCACATGTAAGTTGGGTTTTAGAGAGGAATTGGGCTTTGGATCAGCATCTGGTTCTGTTCAAAATGTGGACTCCAACCTTCGACGCTTCGCGCGAACGGGTGGATGTGGTACCTATATGGGTTCGACTTCCGGGTCTTCCTCGACAGTATTGGTCAGAGGAACATTTCTCTAGTATCGACAACATATTGGGGACCTTCCTGGAGGCGGATATGTCTTATAAAATTACAAAAATCCATAGGGTGGCTCGGATATTGGTCAACATCAATGTGAGGGAGGGTCTATATGAAGAGATTCATCTCTCTTGGGGTAATACTTTCTTCAAGCAGAGACTAGACTATGAAAACATTCCTTTTCCGTGTCGATGTTGTCATACTTATGGTCATCTGGCGGTTGATTGTTCTCTTGGGGTGCGTATGATCAATGGACATGGATCTGAGAGGGGCTCCCATGGGATTGGATCCAGCAGAGGTACGTCGTCACCGACATTGGGACCTTTGTCATCTAAACCAGATGAGGGCCTCGTGGATGTGGAAGAAACGACTCCTCCTTTGAGGGAGGCTACTTTGATTTCGATGGCACAGGCTGAGGAAGATGGCGCTGTAGTTGTTCATGATGTGGGGGCGAATTCTTTGGGTATCTCTTCTTTTGCCCCTTCTCCGTATTTAAATGTGTTTACTAATATTTTAAATATTTCTGGGATGGATTGGATGGGGAAAAACTCAAGAAATTATCTATCACTCCTCTTCCTTTGGTTGCTTCTACCCCTTCTTCTGCTGCAACTGTTGAGAATGAAACCTTTTTTCCCCTCTTCCTTTGGTTTCTTCTACCCCTTCTACTGCTACAATTGTTGAGGATGTTACCCCTATTTCCCTTGTCCCTGGAATGGTTGGGAATGGGTCTCCCCCCTCGCCCCACTCTCTGCCTAATTCGGGTTACTTCCTCAGGTCTGGGAAAAAGGTTCAATCTGGGGGGTTGGGTAAATATTCTCACCCTGTGTCTCAAGGGAGAGGCCGCACTTCTTTTTTGGCAAAGCATAGTCTAGGGCTCGAAAGGATCTCCATGAAGGAAAACAACGTTTTATTGAACGAGCACTTAGAGCTGTGCAAGCCCAGAAGAAGGGTCGGAAATGAAGATCATGTCCTTCAATTGTCGGGGTCTGGCAGGTCCCCTTAAAAGACCTGTGCTGCGTAGGGTGGTTGATTTGGAGCACCCCTATGTGATGTTGTTACAAGAAACTTTAGGTGTAGGTGATGTGATTAAAGCAAAGTTGGAGAGCTGGTTCTTGGGTTGGCAGTTTGTGACCTTGGATGTTCGGGGCCGTTCAGGGGGCCTGGCCATGGGGTGGAATACTCTTATAGTGAAAGCTTTGAATATTTGGGGTCTAGATTCTGTGTTGGGGATGACTTTACAGGGTTTAGATCAGGGGGCTCCTGTAGATGTGTTCAACATCTATGGCCCTTACCTAAACCGTATCCCCTTCTGGGAAAATCTCTTTAATTTGGAGATGTTTAGGAGAGATTTGGTTATTATTGGAGGAGATTTAAATTTTTCTTTGGGACAGGCAAAGGTTTGGGGACCTTTTTCTCATCTTGATATTATGTCTGATTACTTCTCTCATAACCTCATTGAGAGGAATTGGTTGGATATTGAACATATTAAGCTTAAGCCCACCTGGCATAACAATCAGTGTGGGGATGGATGTGTGGCTAAGTGTCTTGATCATTTTTTTATTTCTGAATCATTGCTAGATCAACAACAATACATAAGGCAATGGGTGGGATGTGGGGGACATTCTAACCATCTACCTATATTTCTGGAATATAGGAATGGTCCTATCAGACTGCCTAGCCCTTTGAAATTCAACAAGACTTGGTTAAAGGATGAATCGTTTCGGCAACTGATTCTGTCAAACTGGGTTCCTTATAATCCTGACATCCAATTGACTGTACCTTTTCAGTTTGCGGAAATTTTTTCCCGGATCAAAGGTTTGATTAAGAAATGGGCTGTGGATAAGTGTAGCAGAGAAGATCTTGAACTGCGGCAGCTTGAGAAGGAAATTTCTACCATCATGGATTTGGAGGGAGGGGGGTTTATGGACCATGATACTAAAGACTCCTTGGTCATACTGCAGGGTAGAAGGAATTCTATTCTCCTAGACAAGGAGGAGACCTGGAGATTGAAAATCAGGGCTATATGGCTCGAATGTGGGGATGAAAATACAAAAAAAAATCATACTTATGCAAGGGGAAGGAAAGCTTTGAATACTATCTGGAGTCTGGAGGATAGTCTAGGGAGAAGATTTGAAACAATTGAGGATATGGCTGGCTTAGGGGTTGAACATTTCCAGCATTTATTTCAGGCCCATGAGGGTTCTCAACTAGTGGAGATTATGCGTATTGCTCAGGTTTTTCCTCATTTTGTGGGGGAGGAAGACAATCTTTCTCTTATGGAAGAGGTTACTGAAGAAGAACTTAAAGCGGCACTTTAGAGTTTTCAAAAAGACAAGAGTCCTGGTCCAAAAGGTTGGACTATTGAATTTTTTACAAACCTTTACGACCTCTTGGGGGATGATATCCTGAAAGTGGTGGAGAATTCTCGTCTTTCGGGCAGGATCCCGGCCTGCTTTAATTTGACTTTCATTGCTCTGATTCCAAAGGTGGATAATCCAAAAACTCTGCATGATTTCATATCTATCTCGCTCTCTAACTGCATTTGTAAGGTGATCTCAAAGGTTATTGCTCATAGGTTGAAGGATATCTTGTCAGAGCATATTTCGGCGGAACAATTTGGGTTTCTAAAAGGAAGACAGATCCATGAGGCCATTGGTGTGGCTCAGGAGGGCCTTCATAGCATGAAAACCCGAAATCTAAAGGGGGCAATTTTGAAAATTGATCTCTCTAAAGCCTATGACAAGGTAAGTTGGTTATATTATCACATGTTACTAATTCACCTTGGTTTTGGGATTGCTTTTATCAGGTGGATTATGAGTTGTGTTACCACTATGTCTTTCTATGTTCTGATCAATGGGGCTGCTTCACCTTTCTTTCATGCGGAGAGAGGATTGAGGCAAGGTTGTCCTTTGTCTCCTCTATTATTTCTTTTGGTTGCTGAAGGACTGAGCCGTTTACTTTTGGAGGCTCATAGGGGGGGGTAGCTTGAATGGCATTGCTATATCACAACAACAGCAGATCACTCATCTCTTGTTTGTGGATGACGTTCTTATTTTTCTGTTCTGGAAATGTCCAAGATATGAATACACTTGCTGATATTTTGGCCCTTTTCTCTACTATGACTGGCATGGAGATAAATGTTGGGAAATCTACGTTATCGACTCATTGTATGGATGCTAATGAAGTTGGTCGTGTTACTCATTGTTTTCCCTTTATTTGGGTTTCGTTGGACGATGGTCTAAAGTATCTGGGTTTTTTCCTGAAACCCAACAATTATTTGAAGAAGGATTGGGTGTGGCTGATCGAAAAATTGGAGAAGAGATTACATACCTGGAGTCATCGGTGGCTGTCTAGGGCGGGGAGGCTAATTTTGGTTAAGGCTGTGTTAGAAGCTATACCAGTTTATTGGATGTCTCTTTCATGGATCCCTAAGGGTATTTTGGAGAAAGCTTGATCTGTCTACGTTTTTTGTGGAGTGGAAAAAAGGAGGTATCGGTAACCCCATCGGTTAGATGGGATAGGATCGCTAGACCCAAATCTTTGGGGGGATGGGGCCTTAAAAACATCTTTTTTTTTGCTGAAGTGTTGGCTGCCAAGGGGGGATGGAGACTGATTCAAGTAGAAAATTTATGGACCAGGGTGATGTGTGCGAAATATTTTTCCCCCAATACTATTTTGGACTGGATCAGGAATCCACTTAAGAGTCACCATGGAGGATCGGACATATGGAAAGCAGTGATTAAATCCTTTAATGTTATCGGGGAAAATCTTGTCTGGAAGGTCGGTAATGGCAGGAGGGTGCAGGTGGGGGAGGATCCTTGGTTGGGCTGCAATGGCAGGTTTAGATTGTCTGAACCACTGGTGGCTTCTCTCAGACAGCGCGGTGTTAATTATCTTTATCAACTCGTTTCTCTTGTTCAGGAGAATAGATGGACTCAGGGATGGCACCCAGCCACTTTTTTTTATTTGTCTGTGAGGGAAGAGGATGAACTGAGCCAGTATATTGGGCTGCTACAATTATCGTTGGTACAGCTTCGGGAAGGGGATGATGAACTAATCTGAAATGCGGCGCCATGTGGGAGATACAGTCCAAAGGGGGGGTATATTTATCTTAGTTCGGTGGGAAATGATCAGAGGATGGAGTGGTGGTGGAAGAAGATTTGGAAATTTCATTGTCCGCCGAAATCCAGGTTATTCTGGTGGTGTGTGCTTGAGAACAAGGTACCGATCTAGGCAAATCTTCATAAACGGGTATTATTGGCCCGGGATGGTGTGCCTTATGTCGGGCGGGGGGGGGAGGAAACAGTTATACATTTGTTCCTTGAATGCTCATACTGTGTGGAGGTCTGGACAGAGTGTTGTAAGCTATTGGGGTTGGTTCCAAGTTGTAGGTGGGAAGGGGCTTCAATACTTGATGCGTGGGTAAGATGGCATCGATTGGAAAAGACAGATGTTATGAAGGTACTTCCGCTTCTAGTTACTTGGGGCATCTGGCTGGCCAGGAACAATGTGGGGTTCAATGGGAAAGTCTGCACTCCAGCAATAACGGCAGGGCAGTCTTGTGGAATTGCATTGGCTCTCCCCAAACATATCAGGATTGAGAAGCAGAGGGTGTTACTTGAACTTGTGATCGATCGGAAATATCCATGGGGTTTCTTTGATGGTGCCTCACAGAATACTTTATGTGGGGGGGGGGGGGGGGGTGTTATCCTACATTTGGCTGAAAATCATTCCTTTGAATTGATGGCTGGGCTGGGAGAGGGTGGAAACAATCGCGCTGAACTTTTAAGTTTGAAATTACTTCTCATATTCGCAACAAAAAAGGGGTGCAGCAACCTAAGGGTTTATGGGGATGCTTTGAATGTGATCAATTGGGTTAAGAGGATTCAATCTTGCAGAGACCTTATGTTACAAAACATTTTACTTTCTATCTGGGATATCATGGATTCATTTGATGTGATTGCATGTACACATGTTTACAGGGAGAACAATTGTCAGGCGGACTCAGCCTCGAAGGAGGGGCTCCAGTTGGATGCAAATGTGTGGAAGATTAAGGAGCGGTTAGATGATGCTGAATTTGAGTTTTATCATTGTCCCTTCATTGAAGGGGTGGCGGTTTGAGATTTGCTAAGGATCCTTGTTATGGTATTGGCCGTATGCTGGTTTTTTTTTGGACAAATATGTGTTTTTTTTTTTTGGTATATGATCGTTTGGATGACAGTTGGTTGATATGACCGATAAAAAAAATTTTGACTATATGGGCTGCACTGGCTTGTTATTGCTCTTGGAACATCTATGTCTCCAAGAACTGTATTTTGTTTCTTGTATCAGTGGAATGATGGGGCGAACTATCTTTTAATGTTTTGGGATGGGAAGTGCTTATAGAACTTATTATTGGGTGTTGATCTTTGGTAACAAATATGCATTGCATATCTACAAAATGTAATTTTGTCTCTCTACAAATGAAATAAAATTATGCTTTTTTTTCTTTAGAAAAAAAAAATTAAAAAAAGCCATTTTAAATTTACACTTTTCAAAATAATAAAAATGATTAAAAAAAATTGCAATTTTAAATCAACTCTTTTTGGAACTTTTCAACACAATATGATATTCATCATGGATGATCCAATTTTAAACTTATTATTCTTTGAACTTTCCAAGACCACATGAATAATCATTAAATAATTGTGATTTTCATAGTGGTACCAAAAGTACTCTAAGATTTACAACTTTATATGTTAAGTACTTTTATTTGGAAATCTTCAACTACATAATGGAACCCTTAACACTCAATCCATGTGAAATTAGAGTGTGAGGCCAAGATCTAACATGAACATGTTATGCATCAAATCTCTATTAATTAGGATGGAAAGTGGTAAGCTCTGATATTGTCAAAAGTTTTTTTTTTTAAATGTGATTCACCATTTGTTAGAGGGCTACTCCACGGAAAATTCTAATATCTATTCAAACTAAATCAAGGTATGGTCAGCTCATCAATCACAACATTTATTACAAAAGGCTCCACAAGAACAACATGTCACTTACAAAAGTAGAACCTAGGTGGGGAGGATAACATTCATTCCTCCCAACCACTCAAGCTACATCCATTTGACAACATTGTCAAAAGTTGTACTAGAATATCGTAAATGTGAACGTAAATGTGAACAAGAAAGGTAGGTCAATGATTGCAACAAAGGGTTAATGGCACACCATGTCAATTACAAGAATAGGTTTGAGGTCGCCTTCGCTCCTCTATAAATACCATGCTCAGCACATGTCGCCGTTAACAAACCAAAAATACACATAATACGCCATCTATCATTTATTGCTCGCACCGGTATAATAATGCTAGAGAACCTTTCAAAATGTTTCGTAAGGATTTTCACATCGACAATTTCTGAGGTAAATTCTTGAACAATCCATTGTACTTCTACATCAAATTAATTATTATAAATGGCCTTAGTAGGTTCATGTGACGGTGCATTAGGAACTACTTAGCCAACCCGATCATAGGTTCATTTTAAATTGGAAAATGATTATTAAATGTATTCATGGTAAGGCTTTAAACTTATTTTTCATATAAGTTTGGATCTCAAACATATATGTAACTTCTTTAAAAAAAATATATATGTGAGGATATATTTTGATATATTGTCTTTAATAATGGATATAAAATATATGTTAATTGAAATTGAAAATGAGTTATATTTAAAGGAATCTTAAAACTTGGGTGTTATAATGGTGTTGTTGGAATGTGAAGATCTTGTGTGGGAGGCTTTTTTTTTTTCATTTACTTTCATATCTATTGTTTAGTTTGTTGTGGTGGGTTAACCTTTCTTTAAGTTGCTCCCACTTTTTTTAAGTGATAATACTTTAATAGTAAGGTTATTAACTAGTTCTGATGGGTATTTAATGTAACCCAAGATTCTTCTCATTTATGGGTTGCATCGTGTTATCTATAGGCTTTATTTTCTACTTGTTCCAACTTAGAGTCGAATTCCCTCTTCATACTTTGCATGTGCATTTGCATCAACATTGTTGTCAATTGAACTTGTAGAGATTCATACTTGATTATACCTTTGTCTAGTATGGTGTAATCTATTACGCCTATGAGATAGTTTAGGCACATGTGCCTGCTATACTAGGAAGGCACCAAGAACTGGTGCAAGCCAAAAATTAGAGAGATAAAGAATGGGGACCCAAGGGGGGGAGAGTTCCTCAAACGAGTTATCCTCCTTGAAGCAACTAGAAAACCAAATTGATTCCTCATAACCCCTACTCGAAGAAACAAAGCGCTTAGGAGACAACAATATAAAGAACTTAGGTATCGATATAAAGACCTTAGGCTCCATGATGATATGATCGATAATGTCGGCACTTGCTTTTGCACATGTGAAACCTTCCTTAAAGTGCCTCTGCACTCACTTGTGTTGGTATTTATGGAAAAAATATTGTTTTGATTTCAGTAATCATCATGATGTCCACTAGATTAACATATAAAGGGGGCGCCCTATGTCCCTCTTAATCCAATTCTTACTTTTTAAATACATGGGATAACATATAGAAAAAGTGCTCTTCTCCTTCATGTTGCACAATGATTCTGTCATGCAATTGTAAGGCCCTTAAAATCACCATCTACAATTCACTTATAAGTTGAAGGTTACCTTGACATGATAGAACTTTTGTGTTAAACCTTCTGGGCTTTCACTATGTAGAAGTTTAGAAACTATTAACGTGTTTTGAGTGGTCACTCCAACCATCTTCGGGATCCATATGAAAGCTTCGTATGGATCCCGAAGATGGGTGGAGTGTCCACTTGAAACCCGTCGATCATTTCTAAACTTCTACACAGTGGAACACAAAAGGCTTAACACAATGGTTGAACACTGTGGAAATATTCATGCTTAGATGATAGAACTTAATGAATTGGTGAGCACTCACCATACTTTTAACTCTAGTGAGGATTCTAGCTAAAATTGTGGATGACAAAGCTAGGCCTTTAGCAAGAGCAAATGGCAATCGTGGACTTTCTCACTATATTTAGTGTGTTAACTTATTTTTGTAGAGCTAACTTGACTCCTTGATAAATTGCCAATATGCCCACCTCATTATTGGTTATTATACCTATTTCCAAAACATAAGCACTCTTTTGATTTCTTTGAAATCAATAAAGATCATATTGATCCTACAATGTCGTTTCTTTCAATGGAATGCACATCACAAGAAACTATCAGGAACTTCCCCTTATTTTGAGGATGGTACTCATGGTAAGTTGTTTGGTCGCAGTTTTGACAATCTAACCTAGAAGGGACATCGAGCGAGGCCCACAATATTCACAGAAGCAACCAATATAAAGACTTGACCATATGATCTTCTACTTACAATTCACAATACTTAACCATTCAAATTAAACTACCAATAACCAAACCAATCGATCATACCATATCTATTACATCAATAATAATTATTAACGTATTAAACATTTTAATCTACCCATCTCTTTTTCTTAAGAAATATTCTATACTTTCAAATAACATATCAAAGTTTCACACACATGAATGTCCCCTATATAGCCTAGATTAATGGTGTCAAGCCACATGCCAATATTTTTGTCAGTGGGTCAATAAAATCATAACATTCTAAGATGCCAAAGTTTGTTTGTTGTGTGTGAACATTGATAACGTGACAATGTGTGTAGTTCTATTATAATGGGCAAAAGTTATTTGGTTGTTATGAAAAGGTGAGGCTTCAGTTGGATTTATGATCATAGTGTGAAAGATCAATGATTGAATAATTGAAAAAGAGGACACCAAGTTAAAAAACTTTGATCATTCCATAGAAACTTACTTATTATTCAAGATGAAACTTAACGTGTTGCTCATATTGTTTCCCTCCACTTTAAAAAGATACACTCCAATGAAATAAAATATCATTTAATGATTGGAATCAAGACCAAGTTGATTAATGAGTTACCGAAGATCCGTATTTCGATGTTGATGTATATAGGGATGTGAAAAGGTGAAAAAAAATCTTACTGAATTTACCTACCGTGTAAAACAATTTTCCACCAAAACACATAAGACGCCAACACATATTAATTTATTATAAAAAAGTGCACATCGAGATGTTTGAATTTTTTCGGGGGAGGCGTGCTTATTCACTTTAAGCATCTGGAATAATTTAATGTCATGAATATTTTATTAAGTGATTGATTTTTCATGACATAGTAGAAAGTCTCGGGCTAAAT
>LPNX010350157.1:440639-454885 GCA_001517045.1 Pseudotsuga menziesii | reverse complement strand
TTTGAGGGCTTCTATCTAGCACATGAGTAAAAAATCAGGTTTTCATCGCCAAATTTGGCCAAAAAGTGTTACCCATCTTCATGGAATCACCCATGTATCAAGCATATTCTTATGAATATACCATTTTTAGTAGGCAAGTTGGGACATTTCATATTGAATTTAGTGTAATAAAGGATATTTAATGGTTTTTTTTAACAAGAATGGGTAATGTTTGTAATATCTAAAAAAGGGAAAGGTTGTGGTTGAACAATCCATTCATTTAATACAAATAAGGAGGGGTAAACCCTTCCAAAACAACTTCATGGCATGCCGACTATTTCCTAATAGTACCAATGTCAAAATTTTGGAGTTGTTATTAGTATTCTGGCTTGTATAAAGCCTTACATACTGACCTAAATATAAATAAATATTGTAAAACATTAAGGAAATTATACATGTTTAAAGTCATGCCCATGATGAGTAGATTTATTCTTTCCTGCAATTGATGACCGGATGGAAAGATTGTCCATTGCTGCTCATTTTGTGTTTTGCTTGACTATGTCATGTTCTTCCATGACCACAATATGGTCCATTGCAAATAAACCAATTGAGGTTGTAGACGATGTCAAATGTCTCAATTATGTGAACATCGGGTATTGCTATAATTCTAGATGCTTTACTTTCTCCTTCAACTTCTTAATAAAATATTCTTGCTTTGCATTGTTTTATTAAATTCTCCCCTTGTCTCCAAGAGGATGATTTTTCCCTTCAACGTTTCCAGCTTGTCTTTCATGGTAATTACTTGTCGCTTGGTGGTTTTAAATCTCTACTGCAGTTACATTCCCAAGACTTCTTCCATTCTTACATTTTGCTAAGAGCTTGAGTCACTATTTCTTTTATTTCATAGTACAAGTGGTTAGATACCCTAATGGAGTTTCATAGATAATTCTTTGAGGATGCCATTCTCAGTGATGTCTTAAAGTCCACTACGAATTGGGTAAAGGAAAAACAAATGACCCCCTGCAAACCTAGTGTCCCCTTATGCATAATGTTACTGCCATGACAACCTTTAAAGCATCGAACCTTGTGACTACTAAGAGTGAGATGAGTCATCGATCTAATACCACTACAACACTATCGAGCCTTGATGATTCCCTTATAAGAACCAATAATCAAAACAAGATTGATCCACAATTGGAATGGGTTTCTTATGTTCTAATTAGCATAGGAGTCATCCCCTTCCTTATCCAAACAAATCAAGGAGAAACTGATCAATTTCCCCATCTAGAACCAAAGATAAGAATGAATTTTCCAGAGATCTCATGATCAAACATGAATTTACCTGCATGCAAGGTTGAGTCTCATCATCGCTCGAATCTTAATGCTATCCTCTCAAACAATTAAATTGATTGCATGGAGCCTAATCGATGCCTTAGTCATGTGCATTGACTTGTGCTTATGATCGAGCCACTTGGCTAAGTTAATTAATGACCTCATTGGAAAGTGAAGTAAGTAATAAACTTAGGGGGAGATTATGGAGCTCTACCTCCCCTCATTTTCCACAAAATTTCCTAGAGCCAACATGCATACATTATTTTTCATTGCATCCACCCTCTTTTTACCACCTCTTAGAGGGTGGAAGAAATGGGACCAGTTTAAAACTTCCAAACGATTTTGAGTACATTAAAGCAATCTATCAGGGTGTGGATCTTTGGGGAGTGTGTTGCAAACAATATGCATGATGAATATTGATCAATCTCCCACTATTGACAACACTTTGACACATTTATCCATCGTAATTCTCATTCCTTTCGAGCGTGCTAAGGCCTCAATTGTTTGAAGTCACTATGATTAAGGCCTCAACTTAATTGTTTGAAGTCACTATGATTCCCCATGAGAAGGATATGCATTCTTGTCTATGAAACCCAATATGAAAACCCTCACACTTTCGATCTTTTCATTTTAAAAAAAGTTATAAGATTTTGATATGATGTATATATTTTATTTTATTTTTTAAATAAATATTTTATATAATTATAATTAATAAAAAAATATTGTTCAATATATATTTTAAGTTAAAATTTTAAATTATTTTTACTATATTGTTAATCAAATTACATATTTATAAAATAAAACTATAATTATATATATATATATATATATATATATATATACATATACACACACTAAGCTTTACCGTTTGCATAAGAATAAAGAACATATAATGTTCAAAGAAAAATACTCAATGAAGTTTAAAATATACTTGTAATCATAACATGGAACAAAAAAGGAAAGGAATAAAGAAGCTATTATTATTTTTAAGGTGTTGATATGTACTTAGATGTACTTTTATCAAAATTATTTTTATCATGTCACTGAAGTATATAATTTGGATAAAATACTCAATGAAGTTCAAAATATACTTGTAACCCTAACATGGAAAAAAAAAGGAGAGGAATAAACAAGCTATTACTATTTTTAAGGTGTTGATATGTACTCAGAGGTATTTTTATTAAAATTATTTTCATCATGTTGGTGAAGTATATAATTTGGATACACTCTCTCAATAAAAGATGTTGATATATTTCCAAAAAATCATTTTTTTCAAAATTATTTTATTGATGCTAGTCAAATATATAACTTAGATAAACATTATCATGACATGAAATGATAAGAAGGTCAAAATTATTCTTAACCATTTTTATCTAGAGGTATTTTTATCAAAATTATATTACTATTTTTAAGTTGTTGATATCTATAGAGATATTTTTATCAAAATTATTTTAATGATTTTGATGAAGTATATAATTTGGATAAACAATCTTTCAATAAAAGATGTTGATATTTTTCCAAAAGCATTTGTTTTTCAAAATTATTTTAGTGATGCTTGTCAAGTATATAACTTAGATAAACATTATCTGGACAAGTAATGAGAAGAAGGTCAAAATTATTCTTATATCTAACTAGTAACTATTTTTAATTACGAGTAAATTTTATAATGAATAATTATGTTCTTACTATTTTTAAGGTGTTGATATATATGGATAGGTATTTTTTCAAAATTATTTTAATGATGCAGATGAAGTATATAATTTGGATAAACATTTTCTAAAAAAAATGTTTATATGTTTCCAAAAACATTTTTTTTCAAAATTATTTTATTGATGCTTCTCACGTATACAAGTTTCTCAAATATATAACTTACATAAACATTATGTGGACATGAAATGAGAAGAAGGTCAAAATTATTTTTGTAGTAACTATTTTTTAATTATGAGTGACTTTTCTAATGAGTAATTATGTTATTATTATTTTTAAGGTGTTGATATGTAGAAAGGTATTTTTATCAAAATTATTTAATAATGGCAGTGAACTTATATAATTTGGATAAACACTCTCTCAATAAAAAATGTTAGATATGTTTCCAAGAACATTTTTTTTTCAAAATTATTTTATTGATGCTTAACTTGGATAAATGTTATCTCCACATAAAATGAGAAGAAAGTCAAAATTATTTTTAATATCTAGTTAGTAACTATTTTTAAATTATGAGTGAATTTTCTAATGACTAATTATGCTATTATTATTTTTAAGGTGTTGATATATACTATATTTAAATTATGAGTGAATTTTCTAATAAGTAATTATGCTGTTATTATATTATTATTTTTAAGGTGTTGATATATACAATGTTGATAAAGTATATAATTTGGATAGACACTTTCTCAATAAAAAGATGTTGATACGTTTTCAAAAACATTTTTTCCAAAATTATTTTATTGATGTTGTGAAGTATATAATTTAGATAACTATTATTTAGAAAAGAAATGAGAAGAAGGTCAAAATTATTCTTAGTAACTATTTTTTAATTATGATTGAATTTTTTAATGAGTATATTTTTTTATAATTATGATTGAATTTTTTAAATAGATTAATTGAATATTTTTTTCTCACATTATTATTTTTATAAATAAATTGTATTATTAAATTATATAATTAGTATAATATTAATAATGTAATTGTTTTAAAAAATATTTTGTTTTATATATTTAATGACTTATAAACAAATATGATTGTTTATATTGACTAATATATATTTGTTTTAGACCATAAAGATTTATTTTGTTATTTAATAAATCTAAATTTAAAATAGATTTATTAATTTATTAGGTACATATTATTTTTAATAATTTATATTAATTTATTAGTTACATTTTATTTTTAATAATTTATTTTAGATAAAGTTTAAAACATAACCTCACTAGTAGCAGTTACCCCGAGGAAAAACAAAATATATAATATATTATTATTATTATCATAGAGTGTGATCTGAATTTATTAAAATTTTTAGTAGGTTGTACCGGGTTAGAGCATGTAAAAGGGCAAGAGCTATCCATTGAGCTGCAAAGCATTTAATGCGGCTACATCAACATTGATGATTGTTGAATCTTAAACTGCTCGAGATCCAATGGTCATGATGAAGCTTGCTAAAGGCAATGATAAAACAATTATTTTTCATGGAAACTAGCACAGTCAGCAACAACACGGTTCAGAATCGGGATACCGAAGCACAGTCCGTAGCCAGACGTTTGACCGTATATTTATATCCACGAATAGCTGGTGAAACGGGATATCAGTGTGAGCACGAAACTGAGAAATTGTGTGATAAATACGGCTTCCATGACTGAGGTCGGAAATCAAGAATCAGGAAGCTGTAGGCACCTCTCCTGCGTCCGAGCTGCGTCACGACCTTTCAGAGGATTCTGACTAGGCTTGTAAGCAGGAAGTCAGCTACTCAGCCATTTTATCAAAAAACCGACAAAATCCAACGCATATTGGAAGTATTTTACAGGCACTTTCAGCATTTGGAGCTAATTGCGAGTTCTCGTCCCTTTGAGCTGAATTTGAGCTAAATTAGAGGCATTTTGAGCTAAATTTGAGCTAAGTCGAGGCGGACGACTTTGTGCCGTTTTACAACAGAGCTGTGGCGGAATTCTGTTCACAATACTGAAACTGTCACCGAGTTTGTTCAAATTTAAGCAGAGTTTCGGCAAATCTGCTTAAAATCGTAATAAATCATCCCGGTTAAACCTTTCCGGACAACGTTTCTGGTTTTTCTGTCCTGAACTTGATTAGATTTTGGTCATCCGCCCAAGTCTTGTGATTTTCTGTTAAAGAACTCGGTTTGCAGCGGCGCATTTACAGTATTTGTTCTTATTGCCGGCAAAGACGCAAATTCTGGAACCTTATGCAAATGCACATAAACGAAATTTGCTTGTTAGCCAGCAAACCGTGTAAAGAATCTGCTTTTCGGCCCTGAAGAATCCGTTTTGGGGTAACTGCTTCTAGAGAGTTTGAAAATTTTAGATTCTAGCTGATCAAACATGGCCAGTGGCAGGGGAAAATGGCTGTTTGTAGCGGTGACGATTGCCGTATTTGGACTCCTCATGGCCGTTACTTTAGGTTCGGCACAAAGAACTTTTCTGGGTGGGGACAGCGTTTCGACTGAAAGTTGGGAGAAAACTGTAGATCCTATGGAAGGCGGCCCGTTTAAACATCGTATGCTCAAATCCAGTATAGGGAAGTTTTTTTGGCGACCCACCGTAATATCTTATCATCATGTTTGGCCGGTAAGTTCCTTATTGCAGAGCCATTGGATTCAACTAGAGTTTTTATTATTATTTTTGCTTGGTTAAGGAACTTAATGACAAAAGCCTTCTCATTCTAAAGCATTTTGGAAGTCCACAAGAATGTTTTTATTTTCCATTGGATAAGCAATGAACAACTATTGCAATTTCTTTAGGTTGAATTCAGAAGAAAGATCAAGCTACTTAATAATAGCATCTTTAAAATATATAGTTAGTATGCATCTGAATACTTGATATGCTGAAGCTGTTTGAAGCACAAAACAATGAACGAATTTGCATACAGATATGGATATGAAAACAACTAATTATATATTTCATTGGGCTCGCTGGCTGATGCTATGGATTTTTGTGTATCTGATTTGGAAATTATCTTTGTTTTAAGCTCTGTTTTGTTTTATTTTAATTTTTGTTATTTTTTTTGTAGTAATGCTTGAAAATTATAATTTTCGAAAGCTATGTAAACACAGTATAATATAATGTATTAATATTGCACTCATGCAACTTGATTATATCCTCTTTCAATTCAAGTAGTGTGTTTGAACACATTGATCCTCTTAACTGTCTCAGAGGCTGTTTGACGTATGATCGATATCTGAACTTTTATATTTGGTCGGTTGCTCAGGGAATGAAATTTGGGTGGAGGATAATCGTCGGTTCAGTAGTGGGGTTTTTTGGAGCAGCTGTTGGTAGCGTTGGAGGTGTCGGTGGTGGCGGGATCTTTGTTCCTATGCTCAATCTGATCATTGGATTTGATCCCAAGTCCTCAACAGCCATATCCAAGTGTAAGAAGACACCTTTTTGAATTTATTTTAATCTAGAAAATGAGGGAAAGTGATTCCCTCATGATTTCAGTTTGCATGGTAAGATTCAACAGATGAGATAGTGGAATTATATATTGAGTTTGGGTTTTTAAATTTAATTGCAGATCAATCTGTTTGCATTAGACTCTAATTTAGGATTTTGAAGTTTTAAAATGAAATATTTGTGCTTTTTTTTATTATCTTTCTTGTGTCAGGTATGATTATGGGAGCAGCAGGATCCACAGTTTATTATAATCTTAAGCTAAAACATCCCACACTTGACTTGCCTATCATTGATTATGATCTGGCCATGCTTTTCCAACCCATGCTTATGTTGGGGATCAGCATTGGAGTTGCTTGTAATGTTATTTTTGCTGACTGGATGGTCACCGTTTTGCTCATAATCTTATTCCTAGGTAACGAATCCGTCGCAGGGCATATAACTCCTTTATTTCAAATGCAACTACGTTTAGCTTAATTTTGCAACAACAAATTGTCCAGAGCTGGTTTTTTCATTCTTTGCATTTATGACATAAATCTGCACAACTTGGTGCTAGGCTTAACTAGATTCTGGCAAATAACAGGTACATCTACCAAAGCATTTTTCAAAGGAATTGAAACATGGAAACAAGAGACTATTCAAAAAAAGGTAATTTTATTTTTTTATAATAAAATCGTCTCTGAAGTTAGAATCTAGAGCCAGTTGGAGCTAGTGAGGGGAGCTGTCTAATTTTATAACATATTATTGAATAATTAATATAGAATAAAATATAAATTTGTTTAAAATCCAAAACTTAGATCGATTTGAAGTTTTCCAAAATTGTTAGAACATTGTTACTGAAATTTAACCATGACAGTTCAAAATTCATCCCCAAAAAACTAGGTGATTGAGCGATTCCTATAGGAACCGAAGTTATGCTTGGTTCTCTTAATCTCAGAGTTGTCCACGCATATTACTAAGATTTGAATGATTCTATTGTACTAACTCAGGAAGCAGAAAGGGTACGTGTAGAGCATGTTCCGGCTGATGTGGAACCAGAAGGTACGCTCTTCTTATATTTCGCTGTCTGGAAATTATTTGTTTCTTCCGTTATGCCTCTATTGCATCATTGGAGTTATGTTGTGGATTCTGTAATTATATGCAGAACACCAGGAAGTAGACTTCAAGCCTTTGCCTAGTGAACCTGAACGAAATGGGCAGAGTAATGTTAATAATGGGGAGGGTAATGTTAACAACGAGGAGAGTACTAATGAACGGCTACCAACTGATGCTGCTGTGAGTCTATTACAATATTACAATGTCTGCTATTGAATAGAAGAATTGACCTTTTTGTTTGAAGTTCTGATCATATTGAATGTCTTTAGAAATGAAAATTATATTCAATTTTCATAAATTTATATTTTAGCTAATGAACAATGGCAAATTCATGATGGTACATGTTCAATTTCTGTTCAGCCTTCCGCTATTCTGTTTCTTTTTCCTTTTGATAGATACTTGGGGGTATGAAGGGGAAAACATCACTTAAGTACTAATGAGTCTTCTACTTTGTATTCCTAGCGGAGCACGATTTGGCTAAATGTTCGTTGGAAGGAATTGGGCGTACTTGTGCTTGTATGGGTAGCAATCTTGGCATTGCAGATTCTGAAGGTAAAGTTACTTCTAAAAGTCATGCAAAGAGAAAAGTGCAAAATACAGTTTAATATTGGTTTCAGCTATTACTGGATACAATTATTATTTCAAGTGCATTTGTATCCCATGAAGGAAGAACAAAAGCTTCCTTCTATGAATGTTTTACTAACTTTATAACTTTTACCGTCATAATGCACGGAACTCTGTTTCAATGCATATGCAGACCTATACAACAACATGCTCTGTAAAGTTCTGGGTGTTCAACCTACTACAGGTAACCTACATTTCACCCTCTTCAAGCAATCCTGAACATTATTGGCACTTAAATCAGCGTAAGTCTGTACATCAGGAGTGATGATCTAATGTTTGTTGTGATACAGATCCCTGTTGCTTTTTCTGTAAGCATTTATGAAGCTGTAGCCTTATACAAAGGAACAGCAAGAGTTACGTCCAAAGGAGAAGGTCACTTCAACTGGAAAGTATCTCAGCTTATTTTGTATATGTTCGCTGGAATCATGGCTGGTCTTGTAGGCGGTCTGCTTGGACTTGGAGGAGGATTTATTATGGGACCACTATTTCTGGAGCTGGGCATTCCACCTCAGGTCCTTTTGTCATTGAATTCTGCCATCTTCATTATCTGGATTGAAATCATCAATCAAATATAAATCAGAGAGCCCTTAAGCTTATGGAATGACCTCCTTTTCTTGCAGGTGTCAAGTGCCACAGCGACTTTTGTTATGCTGTTTTCTTCGTCAATGTCTGTTGTAGAATACTATTTGTTAAAGCGATTTCCGGTTCCTTATGGTAAGTAATCCTCTTCTCTGATTCATTCTCTGTTATTTCAGACTAGCATTGAGAAATATAAGAGCCAACAAAATGCATGCAATTGATATGGCAATATAAAATGTAACTGCGTGTATTTTTTGTATACATATAGCATTTACCCCTTCCTAACAGCAGAACATGTCTTCTACAATTGAATTGAATATCAACAAATACTAATATTTGGTTCACTTTCCCCCTTGCCATCATCAGAATATGTTAAAATTTAATTGAATCTCATTTCCCTCTTAACAGCTGCATATTTTTTTGGAGTCTGTATCATCGCAGCTTTTATGGGACAACATGTAATTAGAAAGCTTGTCCGCTTGTTGGGAAGAGCATCCATTATAATTTTTTGTCTTTCTTTTATGATCTTCATAAGTGCTTGGATAATGGGTAAGTCTATATGATCTTTATGTTTATTTACATGGACTCTTCTTATACCAAACTTTCTTGCTTATAATCAAGTCTTTGTTTTGTGAGATCTTAACACAGTTTCTCCTGAAATACAAATATCATTTCTAATAATGTTGCATGTCTTAACATTTTACGATTTTCTGAAAATGAGATGTTTTTTTGATTGCAGGAGGAACTGGTATTAATAACATGGTTCACAAAATAAAGGAAGGAGCTTATATGGGTTTCGAGAACCTCTGCAGTTATTAACGTTTTTTGTTTTTTGTTATTATTTTTCATAATTCACTGATTATGAAGAAAATGATTAGCAATGGGTACATTAGCATTTAAATGATGTATAGTTTTTCAAATTAATTCTTATAGAGAGTTATAATAAGTGATCATTGTTCAAGTCTGAATGTAAATTGTATTTTTGTTTTTCAGCTAATTTCTTAATAAAAAATGCTAAAATTAACATTGAATTATAAAAAACATTATTTTTAGATATTTCTTTACATACAATAATAGAGATGTTATCGTTTATTTTTCAACTATTTTTTTAATAGAAAATGCTAAAATTAACATTGAATTATAAAAAACATTACTTTTAGATATTTCTTTACATATAACATCAGAGATGTTAAAGAGATGTTATCGTTTATTGTCCTTGAGGAACTATTTTTTTAAACCAAAGAGTAGGTATATCATATTTATATTCAATCAGAAGTCTAGTTTATTTGTATTTTAACATTATTTTATCAAAAATAACTTTTTTTCATATTTATAAAATGTTGGAATGTAGCTATATTACTATTATATTCAATATTTTTAAAAACTTAATTCGATTTTATATTATATCATATAGTGTCTTTCCTTATTTACTTTTCATATATTAGATTTGATTCCAAGTCTCTTATCTTTTTAACGTGTTGTAGTTGTTAAAATCCTTGAAATAACAAATTGCAAAATAGGAGACACTATTTGAATGTAAGTTTTTAGTTGCATGGTAGTTGTTTATAAATTGATTTACACATTTTTTTTAATGTTTCATTCACTAAGATGCTACTTATTTTAAGGTTTTTTTTTATTAAAAAAATTAATTTTTTATTAGAAAATTGCTGCACCCTTGTCTAAAAACATAAGACTATTCCACAATTTAAAATTGTTTAAAAACTTGGAAATTGATTGCAAAAAGAACAATATTATCCAATTGGATGTCCAAATTTTTTTACTAGTATAAAGCCTAGAAAATACACCTTAAAATATGATACATATTTTGAAAAACATGATAGAATTGAAGATAGCGAAAAACATGACTGTTGTGAGCTTCCTCTTGTTCCATGGGTGAAAATTGGGAAGCTTGATTCATACCTACCATGGCCATGCCTCTAGGAAAATAATGAATAGTCTCATGTTTTTTAAAATCCCTAGGAAGTCTTCCATAATTGGATGTTGTGTACTATGAGCCCCTAGCCAAATTTGAAACCAAATGGCAAAGCATATTGCAAATAGACTCCAAGGCTTGAATTTTTCTCTTCTACTTTAGCAAGGTCTCCTTGAAAATTGCATACCCATTATTGTGAGTTTCCTCATGAACATGAATTTTGCTTCTAATAGAAATATAAGTAATATTATTTGCTATAAGGTCCTTTTGCCTTCATGACATGATGGATGTAATACACCATCTTTTGACGCTTGGAATCTATTAAATCAAATTATGTAAAATGATGTAAATATGCTAGTATGGATTCCAAGTGTGAAGTTCAAGGCCAAGGCCGCCGACTAGTGAATGACCAGACATGTATAATGCAAATATCTTTATATGGTCCATATGGTTGTCTTATCATGAAAACTCAAAAAACTGTGTAAATATTATGTTGGAAATTAATAAAATGGTCCAAGATGGATGTGTAAAGAGCACTAGTGGAGTTATGATTACACTAGAGGGGAAGAGGAAAGGGGGCCTATGGCAGATTGAATCTTATTTTGCAAAGTGTCAGCCTTAGAACTCATGAATTTGATGCTATGTTCCTTAAATGCGTCAATTACTTCAGTTTGATTTATTAAATCCAATTATTGAATGCATGTATGAAGTTGACAGGAAAAGTCTTCTTATGTAGTTCAAGAAAGCATGGGATGAATATAATTGTATGACAATTGTAAGAGTCCTTCCTTCTATGGTTAAGAGTAATGTTAGTTGTGTTTTTTCCAATCCCCTCATCTCCTTTGATCCTATCACTCATTTTCCATACATATTTTTGCACTATGTAGAGTTTTTCATGTTGTTGTCTCCATAGGCAATTACTAGACTGTAATATAACCAGAAATTCACATTGTGAAGAGAAAATTCTAGACAATAGAGGGAAGAGGATGGTTATAGGTGAGCATAGAGGCTGGATAAGAAACGAACCTTTACACACGGTGTATTTTCTACTCTTGGATGCTTGAGAAGCCACAAATTGATTTACAAGAGATTCTCTAATAACATACAACAGTTTGGACTTTTTCTGTACACATCGGTGAGCACTGCAAGGGTTGGGTTTCCTAAGGGAAATGTAGAGAAATTATGTGAAATTCCTTCCTTTTGTTCTATGGGGTATTGGAATAGAGTTCCATGGCTAGGATGGTTGAGTGAGATTCTTGTAATAGCTCACTAGTCAGTATATTGGATAAACATGAGAGTAAACAGGTTTTGGATAAGAGAGAGAAGCATGTAGGTGTTTTCTTCGTCATGGTGGCCTTATAGCCTATATTGGGAGTGATATATGTAGTTGATACCTATGATTGGGTGGAAAGTCTATCTTACACAACTAGTTGTTTGGATCTTTGTCTATTAAAAGATAAGTATTCTCTTTGTTTATGAATGTGAAATGAATTTATTTGCTTCCTATGATAAATATGCTTGTTTATGAATGATGTGTACATGGATAGAGTTTTAATTCCACTATGTATTATATCAATGCACATGCACATGCATTTCTTAGCTTATGTTTCCCACAGGGTAAAGTTTAGGAACCCGAAATTTGTAATAACCCCCTCATAGTCAGAATGGAATGGGGAATGGGGACACTGTAAAGTTGTATCAAGCTATTCATTGCAGTCTCGGAGCTGTATGGGACGGAATCCACATTTATAGGATGAGATCAAAGTTTACACATGAAGTGTTTGACAAAATGCTTCTACCAAAATCAGGGTTTTAGTTATCAAATGGTGTTTTATAGGTCCATGGATAAAATCTTTTGATTATCAATAGGACTGGTAAATTTTTTGAGGGAAATTGGGTTTTTTTTGGATTTGGTAATACTCTCCACAAAAATATTAGTTCTATTGGTTAACAAAATCTCAAGTGCTAAAGTTATAGGGTTCATAGTGTTGTTTGAAGGTTAGAGGATCGTCAATGAATTTGAATCGTTTGCACAAATCTAAGTGCATGAGCCTTAACACAAAGACCGTCACCACTAATGACCCAAATTAAATCGAGTGGATCAGATATTTAACTCCTAACCATTCACACAAGTGGATATGATCGAAGGTTAATGCAGTGGTGTCCTTTTGTGAATAGTCCAAATGTGATCATGCATGTTTCATCGTTTGATCCTAACCATTTTCACAAATGATTGTGATTATAACTTATCGCGAGAGTTCATGTTATGAACAACCAAGATTAAATCATGCAAGTCCAATCATTGAATCTTGTCCATTCATTCATATAACACATGATCAGGGAATAGGGTATTATCATGAATGGCTCTGATTAATTTGTGTAATTTTAATCTTTAGATCTTGTCCATTCACACAAAAGGAGGTGCATGGGGGATAGTAAAGGGGGTGTTTACATGAATGGTTGAGATTCAGTTGAGTCCACAAGATCATGGGATCTTGTTCATTCACACAAATGGATAAAAGTAAATGCAACACAGAAAGTACCATGTCACAAATGGCCCATATCATTTTGGGATTTGAGATATGAGGTCTAGATTGTTCACAAGATTCCTTTAGACAGTGTTAACAATTGCGACACAAAAATATTTTAGAATCTCGATGACATTGATAGGGAACAAAGTAGAACATGACATGGAAGAAATTGAGATTTCCATGTAGGGTCTAGGTGGACAAGATTACACATCATCAATACAACGTGACATGCCATGTCAATAGTATGGAATATATTTAAAGAAAAACAAATCCATAAAAAAAACTTAATTTGGCCATAACATGAGCACTTTTTATCAGTTTTTTGTAACGACCCCAAAACAGTACACCAGAAATTTCTGCAGAATCAGAGAAAACACAACAATTATAAGGGAGGTTAGAGTCACCTACTTGAACACAATTCCATAAAAACATTTGGAGAATCAGTTCCTCCCAACCATAGGAGAGGACTGTAAAACCACTACGATCCCAACTCCATCCCCAAGCTGGATCACCAACCATGCACTAGTACAACACGTAAACTTCTATGTGGCACTCTTTCTCAGAGTCTGTAACAAGCTACATCAAGAAAGCTTCCACGCGGCACTCTCTCTAAGAGTCCGTAACAAGCTACAACAAGAAAGCTTCCACACGACACTCTCTCTCAGAGTTCGTAACAAGCTAAGTGATGGACTTATGAAAGGGAGAAACACTCAACACATGCACTCATGACAAAGTTTCTCCATGCACAACATGACGTCCCTTGCTATCCCAGTGCACCAATATATATAGCTTTTGCCCAGGTCTTATGCCATCTCAATAAAATCTCCAATCAATCCATAAATCCCTATGATTTAGGATCTTGTTTGGTTGTTGAGTTTTAGATTGGATTTGATTGGTAAAGATCTCTCTTGCTTGCTTACACATGTTCTCTTGTGCCATGGTGGTGTCCCCTCATGCAATGAAGTGTAAAATCTTCTTTAACTGCAGTAATTACTCTAAAATTCCCACAAATAATTCGAAGTCCACATTTGGATGGTAAATAAGATATTGATAAAA
>LPNX010350157.1:422611-434254 GCA_001517045.1 Pseudotsuga menziesii | reverse complement strand
CTGCACCTCCCCTCCTCCCCTCCTCCTCCTCCACCGTGTCCTCCTCCCCTCCACCATCCTCCTCTCCTCCTCCCACTGCGCGTCCTCACCTCCTCCTCCCACCATCCTTCCACTGTGTGTCCTCCCCTCCTCCTCCCACCGTCCTCCCCTCCTCCACCACATCCTCCTCCCCTTCGCATCCTCCTCCTCCCACTGTCCTCCCCTCCTCCACTGCGTCCTCCTCCCCTCCACCGTCCTCCCCTCCTCCCATGCCGCACCCCTCCTCCACTGCGTCCTTCTTCCCTGTCGCCGCCTTGCACCTGCAAATGCAAAATTCAATGTTAAAATGTAATATTACATTTTAAAATTTAATATTATATTTTAATATTACATTGAATTTTAAAATTCAATGTTAATATTTAAAAAAGTAATATTACATTTTAAATTAAATTTAATATTTATATTAAATTTAATATAAATATTAAATTTTGGTATGTCGCAGGTACATATAAAAAATCTTTGCCATGCATAATAGGAACTACCTGTGGTATAGTGGTGATGGTGTTGGGATAATGGGTGTGAGGTGCAAGATTCAATTCTCCTAGATCAGCTTTTTGTCTTAAAAAAAATATTAAATTTAGGTATGTCACAGGTATATATAAAAATTCTTTGCCATGCATAATAGGAACTACTTGTGGTATAGTGGTAAGGGTGTTTGGATAATGGGTGTGAGGTCTAAGTTTCAATCCTCCTAGATCACCTTTTTGTCTTGAAAATATATAGAATTTAGTAATTTAGAATTTGATGTAAAGTGAGTTGTATACTTGCATAGTTTTCAGTGTATGGTTTTTTTTATTGCATTTTTTTCAGTGTAGTTGTTATTCCAGCGATGCATTGCTTTTAGTTTGTATTTCCTAGATGCATAAATGTCTAGCATATATGTTAATGTTTGACATTTTTTATATAGTGTCTAATCTAGAAATGGAAGATGTGCATGCGGAATATGCTATGATAGAAATAGGCGAAGGAAGCAAATCTTATGAACTGACAGCAAAACAATGAGAAGAACGAAGAAAACAAAACGCAGATCGACAAAAATAATTTCGAAAAAGACGGTTGGACAAAAAGACAACAGAAGAATGTGAAGAACAAATACAATAAATTGCATATCGACAAAAGGAATATCATAAAAGAAAGCTAGAGGAATTGACATCAGAACAACGAGAAGAACAAAGAAACAGAACAATGATCGAAAAAGAGCATATCGAGAGAGACAGATGAAGCAATCGAAAGAGCAAAGAAATAATCGAAACACATGAAATGACCAAATGGCAGCAATAGAACAACAAATAAATCAAAATGTACGGAATGACGAGAGGACAGGCAAAATTACAACGGCAAAAGAAGAAGAACAAAAAAAACAACACGCAGCTTGACAAAAAGAATCTCGAAAAATAAAGTTAGACAAATTGACAGCACAAGAACGAGGAGAACAAAGTAAACAGAACAATGATCGACAAAGAGCGTATCGAGAGAGACAGATGAAGTAATCGGAAGAGAAAAGAAATAATCGAAATGTACGAAATGACGAAATGACAGCAGTAGAACAATGAATAAATCCAAATGTATGGAATGACGAGAGGACAAGCGAAATGTCAGAAACAAAAGAAGAAGAATAAAAAAAACAACACAGCTTGAAAAAAAGAATCTCGAAAAAGAAAGTTAGATGAATTGACAGCACAAGAATGAGAAGAACTAAGAAAATGAAACGCTGATCGACAAAGAGCAATTTGAAGCAATTGGATGAACAAAGAAATCGATTTGTAGAACAACAAATAAATCAAAATGTAGAATGACAAAGACAACATTCAACCAGTATACTAGTAAAAACAACTGTGACAGATGCTCAAGCGGTTCCAAATACTAATATGGTCCCACATAAGGAGATTGAAATTGACGATAATATATCGGTACCATCTTAAGAAATGTATACTAGACATCGCAAATTTCGTGAATGAATTGATCATTTGTAGAAGTGCAAATGTGTCATGTCTGCCAGGAGTCATATGCTGGAGTACACATAGTAATACAAGCACAGGTCCAATGTGCTTGCGATGTCTGAGAGAGGGATCTAATCACAGATTCTTAGCTGCAAACCACATGGATCCAGGATTTCAACCGCATGTCCTTCAAGATCTCACACAAGTTGAAGAGATGTTGATAGCATGCGCAAGTCCAATTTTGTAGGTGATGCATTCAATTGGTGGACAATACAAATATCGAGGACACAACATTAGTTTTCCGCAAGAGATTAAAGATGTTGCTAAGACATTGCCACGACATATTAACAACTTGGACTTAGTGTTTGTTGTGCGAAAAAAAGGATGACAAGGATCCAGTTATGATTTCACTGTTAGAAAACAAAAAGTTATGGATGCATTATTATATAAGATTCAGAATGATCCATATTATCGAGATGTTCGAGTTGATTATGACGCAGTAGAAGAGTTACCTAAAAATGCAACAGATATCTCACATATGCTTAATTTTGTTCTGCTTCCCGATATTGACGATGAAATAGAATTTGCAATGTTTGAAGGGATACCAGGAGTTGAAGACATGTTAGACAGTTTACAAACAACTTGTTTTGCATCAAGGCTTCCAAGTGCACCACGAGAAATAGAAAATTATTAGAGCATGGGAAAATAATCCTAATCCAGATGAAAATAATGCAAATGAGGAATCGACTAATGTGCTTAACTGGCCTGGCATTGGCTCATCTCCAATTAATGAGTATAACACTGTTGGATTATTTGATATGGCATTTCCAGCATTGTTCTCTAAAGGAGAGGCTAATTGGTTACAACCGCAAATGCGAAATGTCCATCTACATGAGTATGCAAAACATCTTCTCAAATATCGTGATAACAGATTTGGAAGGCACCCTCGCTTCAGATATTTTTTACTAAATATCATAATGAGACATCGTGCTCAAGCTTCATCAATAGTTTTTGTCAAAAATAATATTAGTGAACTACCCACAACAATGGAAGAGTTACGAAAACATTTACAAAATATTCCAGATTCAATATTTGGAGAAATATTAATGAGATTTGGAACGGTATTAAGAGGCACATGTGCATATTGGAGCAAGTGTTGTCAAGAGTTATATGACTTGATTCAACAGATAGGTTGTCCGACAATATTCTTCACACTAAGTGCAGTAGATATGTAGTGGCTTGATTTGCATAAATTAATGCCAGGCACAAGTCCTACAGATCCACGTGAAGTGAGGAAATGGTGACGTCAAAATTTAATTGATAATCCTCACATCGTTGTACATTATATGCACTTGAGACATACAATGTTTTAAGAAGAGGTTTTCGAACATTTTCATCAATCTACATATTATTGGAGTCACTACGAATGGCAACATCATGAATCTCCTCATGTCCATGGGTTTCTTTGGTTAAAAAATGCTCCCAACATGGGCACTTTAAATTGGGATGATCTTAGAGAAGTTATATCTGCAAAAAGGTATTTCGACAAATGTGTGCATGCAATAAATCCATGTGAGCAACATCAACGAAATATTCAAATTGGAGATAATGTAGATGATCATCCTTGTGTAAAAGGCACAGAGAAAATATTTCAATTGGATCCAATGACTGATTATGAATAAATTCTTAACTGTGTTGAATGTCATATTACCTGCAATGAGAGAAGTTGTCTTCGAAATAAAGGAGCAAAATTGGTATGTCATTACCATGCACCATGGGTTCTATGTGACCAGTCAAAACTTTACATTGATGAACAAGGATAAAAAAAGTATGAACCTAGATGAAATGATGACAGAGTGAATACACACAATCGTGAAACATTGATGATATGGAGGGATAATATAGATTGGCAGCCTATACTTTCCAAGTGCGTCGTTACTAATTACATAGACAAATACGCTGCTAAATCAGAAAAGGGATCTGAAAATTTCCACAATATGTTGATGCGGGTATCTTCTATCCAAAATCTGAACGAACCAATAGCACGTGCATATAAAAGTTTGTTGTGTGAATCCATTGTTGATAGGGACATTGGTGCACAAGAGACATGCCATATCCTTCTAGAGCTTCCTCTTTCAGAATGTAGCCATCGTTTTGTGGTTCTAAATGTTGGTATGAAGGTTTTCAAACAAGTACAAGTTGAAACATATAATGCTGACAATGATAATTCTTTGGATATACTAAGCGACTAGAGATTATGGAGCAACTTACATTGATAGATGTTGCAAAACATTGGTCATATGACAAATGTCAACGGGGGGAAAAATGGTTACCACGAAGTAATGCATCTATTGTACGTGTGTTTCCTAGATTTAACTCTATTCATAATCGAAAAGATGAGAAATTTGTCGAATTCTGTTGGTCCGAGTTGGTTTTGTACAAGACATTTTGTGACTTTTGAAGAGATATAGGCCACACATTTGATGAAATTTTACAGAATTGGAAAAATTTGCAATATATACCTTGGCATGTTGATCGCAAACCTGTGCCTACAGATGCTCGAGTTGAATCCGATGAAGAAGAAGAACATCCAAATCCACAAAGAAATTATAGGCAGCATGAATGGGAGATCATATGTGGATTATATAAAAACCAATTTATAAATTATAATGAGTTTAAGATGCTTGGACATAAGGATCTTGATTGTATGAATGATTGGAACATTGCTTTTGTAGATGAAGAGACCTCTAGTTGTGCAATTCATTTCATATCTGATATGCAAAAATTGAAAAACGATTTCTACTAATCAACATGCAAAGTCTTGCTCAATTGATAGTTTGGGGGATAAGCAAAGAATAGCATGCAATGTTATCCTTGAGCATTATAGAACAAGTGTTGATCCATTACGCATGATAATCCAAGGAACTACAAGTACCATAAAGTCATATTTGATTGGAGCCATAAAAAATACACTTGAAAATCTCTCGCATCTAAGGAAAAGTCCATTACTTCTTCTAGCTCCTACAGGGGTGGCAGCTTTCAACATATCCACAAGAACAGTTCATTATGCACTTTATATACCGATCAAAGAAATTAATCCTTTACGAGGATCGAGTTTAATTAACATACAAGAAGAGTTGAAGAATGTTAAATATATTTTGATCGATGAAATGAGTTTTATTGGGAAAAATCTATTAATCAAAATAGATTCAAGACTTAGCCAAGCCTTCCCAGAAAATGCTAATATACCTTTTGATGGAATATCAATTATATTGGTCAGTGATTTGGGACAATTGCCGTCTGTCATGGATAAGCCTGTATATGCATCAGAAGGTATTGCAAAAGAATTATGGAACACATTCACAACAGTTGTGACCCTCGACACTGTGTTTCGAAAAAATGGACAAAGCAATGAACAAATATCTTTTCATAATTTGTTAATGAATATTAGAGATGAAGTTCCAACAATAAAGGATTGGAAATTACTGATGACTCGTACAGATACTTCCGTACATGCAACAATGAAAAATTCCTTTGATAAGGTGATACATTTGTTTGCAACAAATGATGATGTAAACTATCATAACAAGCGTTTATTAAGAAGCCTAAACTATCCCATTGCGATCAGCATTGCTACATCTGTAAGAAGCAACTATTCTATGGAAGGAGATGAAGAAGGGTTGGAACTTGAATTACTTATAGCCATAGGAGCAAGGGTAATGATCACATCAAACCTCTGGACTGATGCAGGACTCGTTAATGGTGCTCTTGGAGTTATACAACAAATTGTATATAACCCAGGAAGTTCACCTCCAGAACCACCCACGTATGTTTTAACTAAATTTGATAATTATGTGGGGATATCATGGGATGAATCATTTCCTCAAGTTGTTCCTATTACATCTATCGAAAGAGGTAATAAAAAACAACTTCCATTGAAACTCGCTTGGGGTTTAACAATCCATAAGTCACAAGGATTGACATTGGAGAGAGCTACTATTAATATTGGAAAATAAGAGAGGCAGGGTATGACATTTACAACAATATCTCGAGTTAAATATTTGGAAGGTATATGATTTCAACCTCCATTCTCATATGATCGATATGAGAAGATGTCAAAACTACCAAGAGTGAAGATAAGAAAAGATGAAGAAGATAGATTGAGAATGATCACGATGTGAACCTTATTCTCATTTATTTAATCCTTACTAAATTATTGTCTTTATTTTATATTTTAACAATTTACTCAATCCTTAATACTTATTACGTACATTATGATAATCCTCATAATTCTATATGTGTTTTCAAGTTAACTAGTTCCTTACAATCTTGATCAAACTCCAGTTTTGTGTCACCGTCCACGACTGGAACCAGCCTAGATCCAAATCCTAGGCTCTATCAAGCACTGAGAGGGATCAAATCTCCTGAGGTGTAAACCTCTTCTCAAGTATTTCACTTAAGGAGCTTTTCGAGGAGAGGTTTTCACCTCGGGAGATTTGATCCCTCTCGGCGCTTGATAGAGCCTAGGATTTGAATCTAGGCTGGTAAATAATTATCCCTTCACTTTTGAGTCTATTAGCTACTATCATTGCATTAACTATCTATGTGGTGTGTTAGAATCACCTTATGCCCTTCCCCCATAACTTTTAAATGGAAAAGGAAAAAGGTGCTTGATGGAAATTTCATTGTTTTCTATTTAATCTCTATGATATTCTATTCTAATAGAAATCGTTTAATCACATCTCCACACATATCTACGTATAAGTTTATTGAATCCTTTGGATATGCATAAATATTTAAGGCGTTTCAAAAATTTTCTTTTTATTTGTAGATATAAAAACAAACAAGTCTAATCAACCAATTTCTTATGATATGATATCATAAAATAAAAAAACCAAAATTACTATCTATAAAACTTATTTTCCTATCCATTTAAATTACTAGGTCTATACTTCTTAATAATTCGGTTAGTAGAGCTGTCATGCAAAAGTGTAACCGGGGTAGGTGCTAAGACCAGTGAAAAAACAAAATACAATAAAAACTAGAGCTCACACATATACAACATGATCGACTATATCCACAAAAGGGCATACAGAGTAAATCGAAACTCCGAAAAACAATCCGCGGATAGAGAAGAAACATTGGATGCAATTCCATATTCTATAATAAAAATGGATCGTATGTAGGAAATCGTGGGTTTGGATTTGAGTTTTAAGATGATCATATATATTTTACAAATCCAAATTGAATTCAACCCAGACCTTTGGGAATTCAGATTCGATGGTTCAAGATAATTTTTTACATATATTTCATAGATTAAAAAAAAAACAAATCCAATACAGACCTCTGGGATTGGAAGGCGTGGTCAGATATGAGTGTTCAAGATACTTATAAATTACATATATTTTACATTTAACAACAAATTCAATGCAGAGGCGTGGTCAGATCTGAGTTTTCAAGCCAACACGGACCTCTAGGATCCAAGGCAGGCTATCGATTTAAATCAAATGCAGACAAAGGGTTTCCCCATTCCATGAGTACCACCAAAACACAGATAGAGAGTAATTGGACAGAGTTTATACTTGCAGAACAAAAAAAAAATCACCCATGCAAACAGGATTGTAGAGATTTGGATCCACGCAAAAGTTAAAACATATGCAGACAGGGTTGCACAGATCTGGATCCACCTAAAAGTTAAAACATATGCAAAAAATGCTTAACATGAAAAAAAACCAAAGAATAAACAAATTTCAAAATGTAAACGCCATTGCAGGCTTGGAATTCTTAGATCTGAGTTTAGACGTAAGTATAGAGCACCAAATCAATCTGTTAGCACCAACATAGGATCAGAATGATACCGATATTGGATCTGCCAAACACAGTCATAAATCGATTTGGAAAACAATATGGGTTAAGGGGAAAAATAAAAAATAAAACTGTATACAACAAAACCAACAAAAACAATATTGAAGATTTATCCCATAGCTGGGTCATATGATGATGAAAAAAAAAATTAATGCAGACATAAAATGGTCCGATACCAATGCTGATTTTGTAAAGACAGTATATCTCGACCCCAGATTGAATCTAGAACCTTAGATAAAAAAATAATATTTAGATACATATTTTTTTTTATAATTTGGTTATGACTGTCCACGTACCAACGTAGGTCAAGTAAGGGAAAAGCTGACTCGTTCTATAACTGAACCTTGAAAGACATCACCTTGATGATCGAGGTTTAAATAATTTGTTATAAACTTACAGAGATGTTTACTTCATACACGAATAAAAAAAATCCATCCAAGAACATAGATGTCAATATTTTGCACCAGGGATCATAGACAGCCAGAAACAAATTCGTCCTGCCCCTAACAAGGATCTCGTGAATCTCATGAAAGCACAGGGAAGAGAGGGACACACTCTAATTAGACTTTGTCATGTCTGTGACAGTGAACAAGAAGAAAAATATAACATAGAAATCATTGGATAACCCAGATCAAAGAAAAGAAATAACACTGAATGGAAAATGCCTTTTGACAGATCGACCACTTCACAGAGGAGTATATACATAGTGTGTTTAGGGATTCAAGGAACATGTTCAAAATATGCCCATGAAAATGAAATATGTGACCTTCCGCAAAATATGGAGAAAAACAATTTTCACCATGTCGAGATCTGCAATGAGATTTGAAATGAAAGGCCCCACAGAGAGAACCTAGGAAACCCTAAACAACAAGAAGCTAAAGATCCACTCTGTAAGAACACTATGGACCAAAATGATGTCCCCAGGACCTAGATAAAAATTGGGATTTTGGTTGTTCACTTGTTGTGGGATGAATAAATGGGACATGAGTAAACTGATATCGAGGAAATAAATCTATGATTTTCACCAGCAAACCACACTTAACAATTTTTTCATTATTGTAGATGAAGACATTATCTATTTAGAAAAATAATAATAATGACCCTCATTAAAATAGGTACCTATTAAAATTACTTCGATGAATGATTGAGACATGAGGTAGGACTTGACTTAAGTTTAGTAAAAGAAAACCGTTCCACTAAACACTGCCATTAACACTCATGCTAATGACATATTAGGTGACCATTGACGCTAGGCTGCTATCTATTCGTTAATAACATATAGGATCTGTGCATAAATAAAATCCCGGTAAAATCTTGAATAGTAAAAAAAATTATGGTTATCGCTTAGATAACGCAGAGATGTCCCCAGCGGCTCGTTAGCAAGATATTAACTAGCAGACACATATAACTCCTCTTGAACTGACATTCACCGTGTAATTTGGAGAAGGTGATCAAAACTAAAAGGGTATCATCTAGCATGCACCGTCAAAATGTTGAGGATATAAATACAATCGACTGAATATAATCTGTATGGATCGCCTTTGTACAGTCAACATCTTGGAAAAACAAAAACAATGGGCTCATCGCCACAATGCAAAATTGGGCAAATCCTCTCAGGGGGAATCACCTCTTTTTTTATTTACCATCAACAGATTTGAAAGCTTAAAAGGAATCTATGGATAGATCGTCCCCATACGAATTGGTAGGTCGACTCTATTCAAACACAAAAAAGGAAAAGAAGTCCATAAACAACCATTTGATAGTTAAGAAAACGACGACTACAAGTGGACATCATGTTATAATAATCAACCCATAGTTACCTACCTTAGACATTAATTAAATCATTTTTGTCTTATTACCTAGTCTCCTATATTCCACTCTATGCTAGTTTCCTTCTACATGTCATAGAAGTCAACACTTGCTAAAACTGAGTCATGGAGCGCTTGGGAAACCTCTTGGAAACCATATTTAGCATGTCTTCTTTATTCTAGATCCTTCAAAGCGCATATCTGCTTTTTCTGTAAAGCTGCCTATTTTATTGAGAATTAAGGCAAAAGGGAAAGCTAGACTAGGTGTAGTGACTTTTTTTTTGCCCACATCATCCTCCATCCTTTTCTCCTAATAAAAGCATGTATGAGTTGCCTTTCCATCCCTTATTATCTTGCCTACTTGACTTTGCCAATTCGTGAGCATCCTAGTGGATTTGGAAACTGCTTTATGCACCTATGGGGGATTTGACTAGATTTAGTAAGCCTACTTTTTGACTATTTCAAATGGCATGCTTATGCATTCGAATATCTCATCTAATTATATATTGTAGCAGCCTATTACTTTACAAGTTTGGATATTGTACACTTATTCAATACATATTAGTGTTATGCTCCAATTTTAGTCTCCTTTGATGTTAATTTTGCATGTTTGATTAGCAATTTTGTGAGTGTAATTGTTCTATCACTTGGGGTTCAATTTCCACATGGTATCAGAGCCTTTGTAGATATATTTCTCTCCTTCCATATTGCTATTGCAGGTTCGACATCTTGATTGGGAGCATATTCTGCTAACTGAAGGGCACAGTTTCTAAGCTATGGACCAATCTCAGAAGATCATCTTGAATCCATTTAATTTATTTGAATGGAAAAATGATATTGAGATATTGTTGAGAGAGAAAGGTTTGTACAGGGTTACTATTGCAACTGAGCCAGAGCCCAATGCAGCTGCAGAGAAAATAAAATGGCACAACAGGAGGGATGAGGCCTATGGTATTTTGTGTCTGAGTATTTCAAGAGACCTCTTTTTCCATCTTGATGGATTGAAATCACCTAATGAAGTGTGGGAGAATCTTGTAGAGATTTTTGGTAAGATAGATGAGATGAGAGGACATCAAATCGATAATGAGCTGATCTCCTTGAGTCCCAGCAGCTTCGAATCCTTGCAACTCTATTTTTCCAAGTTTAAAGCCCTTGTTTTGCAGCTAAAATAGTGTGGGAGTGAAAAGAAGGAGGAGAAACTAGTTTTGGCCATACTCTCGAAGCTTGGAGCAACTGACTATTCAGTGTTTTTTTCGACCTTCCATGGCACCAAGTTGACAGCTCGAGCCTGGAAGATTCCTAAGCTTGCAGAGTTCATGGAATCCCTCACACAGGAACAAGATAAGTTGGTGATGATGGGCACCATAAACCCATCCAAAGACCAAGATTTGGTTGCTGGAGATTCAAGGGTGGATTCAAAAAGCAAGAAAAAAGCTAAAAATCCACCTAAGAAAAAGAGAGAAAAGAACAAGTCTTAAGAGGAGCCCCAAGGATCCAAGAAGAACTTCCAGAAGAAGAAGAACAAAGGAGAAATGAGCAAGTGCACATACTGCAGTAAGGGATATCATCCTGGAAGCTCTTGTATGAAGAAGCAAATTGACATGTTGACCCAACTCTTGGAGAAGAATAACATCTCCCTTCCTAATTGCTCAAAGAAGAGGGAAGGAGGATCAAATTCAGAGGACAGAGAGAGAGTACATGCTTTGGATGCTGGCACATCAAGATCACCTAGATTCATCATAGACTTTGGAGCTTCTAGACATATGGTTTCGACAAAAGAGGAATTCTCCTCTCTTGACATGTCGAAAGGTCCACCAATAGTTTTGGGAGATGACTCTCTCACTGACAGTTTGGGGAAAGGAAGGATTGATCTTAACCATGGTAAGTTCAATAATGTGTTGTATGTTCCAGGTCTTGCCTCTAATCTCTTGTCAGTGTATCAAATGAATCACATAGGGTCTCCAAATAAGGTCATCTTCTCCCCCGATGAT
>LPNX010350157.1:378184-422461 GCA_001517045.1 Pseudotsuga menziesii | reverse complement strand
TTTCCCATTTTCTACCCTACTCAAACCCCTCTGCTCTTTTGATTCATGCTAATGAGGCAAGCAAGATTTGGAATGAAATATTTGGCCATCTTAACTACAAGTATCTTTCTGATTTGAGTGAAAAAGATATGGTCATAGGGTTACCAAAGATCAAGTTTTCCAAGGGAGTCTGTCAAGGTTGTATCCTAGGAAAACACCCAGAGCACAAATTTGAGAGAGCTAGTCATGAGAGAACCTTTTGCACCTCTTGAGTTGATCCACAGTGACATTGCTGGTCCATTTCCTCATGTGTCCATGAGTCAAGCCAAATATGCACTGACATTCATAGATGACTTTTCCAGGTATTGTTGGGTTTACTTCCTAAAGCATAAGTCTGAAGTTTTTGACCTCTTCAAAGTCTTTAAAGCCTTGGTTGAAAACCAGTATGGGAGGAAACTCAAGATCCTCAAATATGAAAATGGTGGTGAGTATGTCAAGTCTGAGTTCATTCAGTATTGTAAATATGCAGGTGTTCAGATGCAGCATTCGATCCCTTACACACCACAACAAAATGGTGTTGCTGAGAGAAAGAACAGGTCACTGAAGGAGATGACAACCTGTGTGATGGAGGCTAAGACTTTGCCACCAAAGTTTTGGGCTGAGGCTATAAACTATGCATCCTACATCTAGAATAGGGTTCCTCATAAGCAGCTTGATGGTATGACTCCTTTCGAAGCTTGGAGTGGGCACAAGCCAGATGTGAACCATTTCAGGGATTTTGGCTAAAAGGCTTGGGCTAGAATTCCAACTGAAAAGAGAAAGGCTTTGCAGCCCCAAAGCCAAGAGTTCCTATTTGTTGGGTATTCTGAATATTCAAAAGGGTTCAAGCTGATCAACTTGAGCACTAACAGATCTTTCATTGAATTAAGTGCTCAGTTCCAAGAAGAGCCTTTAGTAGCCGTTGAAGTTGGAGAGTCTTCTTCACCACCAAATCCATTGATTGTAAGTGGAGAGACTAATGAGTTTGATGATTCTTATATGTCTGATAATGATGATTTGATTACACATCTTGACAGTCCTACAAGACAAAAATGGGCAACAAAGACCATTCATGCAGCTGGGGAACTAGCTAGAAATCCTAGTGACACCAGGAGGACTAGATCTCAGTTTGAGAGTGCCCTTTGTATGAAAGATCCCTTATTTGATGAGAAGTGCTATCTGATGGTTGAATCAAATCCATAGAAATATGAATATGTAGCACATGATACAAGATGGCAAACAACCATGAAAGAAGAATTCAGCTCGCTCTAGAAGAACAACACTTGGGAACTGGTTGATCTTCCCCCCAGGGAGGAAGCTAGTTCAATGTAAGTGTTTTCAAGACTAAGTTTGCTGCTGATGGTTCACTTTTGAAATATAAGGAAATATTGGTATCCAAGGGCTACTCACAAGTACATGGCATTGACTACAATGAAACCTTTGCACCAGTGGCAAAGATGGACTCCATAAGGCTAGCTTTAGCCATTGCAGCTTCAAAGCAGTGGGAGGTACATCACATGGATGTGAAGTGTGCTTTCCTAAATGGATATGTCACTGAAGAGATTTACATGCACCAACCTCAAGGGTTTGCTTCTAATCCATCTTTTGTGTGCAGGTTAAAGAAATCATTGTATGGGCTCAAGCAAGTCCCCAGGGCTTTGTATGCCAAGATTGATGGCTTTCTGCTGTCATTGAGTTTTTTCCAATGCAAGTCTGATCCTAATGTTTATTTGAAGCCGATTCATGGTTATTTGATGATTATTGTCTTGTATGTGGATGACCTTCTGATTACAGGAAGTTCAAAAAAAGAGATTGCCTCCTTGAAGGATGCAATGAACCATGCATTTTCTATGACTGATTTAGGATTGTTGAGCCAATTCTTGGGTCTCAAAATTGCTCAATCCCAACATGGAATCAAAGTACATCAGTCAAAGTATTCCTTATATTTGTTGAACAAGTTAAACATGAAATATTGCAAGCCAAGAAAGACTCCTTTCATTTCAGGAGTTAAGCCTGAAGAAGCAGGTTCTTCTCCTATGGTAAATAATACACTATATAGGCAGTTGATTGGGTGTTTGCTTTATCTTACACACACTCGACCTAATCTATATTATGTAGTTAGTGTGGATTCAAGATACATGGATCAGCCTCATGAGATCCATTGGAGAGCAACACAAAGGATCCTTAACTTTGTTTAAGGAACAAGAACTCATGGGATCTTCTACAAAGCTAAATATGATCTTGATTTGATTGGGTTTACTAATAGTGATTGGGCAGGTGACAACACAGATCGAAATTCAACATCAGGATATGTGTTCATGCTTGGAGAAGGACCAATCAGCTGGTCAAGCAAGAAGCAGAGTGCCTATTGCAGCTACAACATTTTGTAGAAGGAGCAAGTCGACATAAGTCGACTTGAAAGAAGACCGACTTAGTCGATCAACCGACTAAGTCGATGGACCGACCTAGTCGGTCGTCCGAGTAAAGACAGTAATTAAGTCTGCTAACTAATAGTTGTGTCGGTTCATCGAACCGACAGGTAGTTATCTTGTAACTGTTTGTAATCTGTATATATTAGGCTGTTGAGCCTCACAAGAACTCAGTTCAGTTATTGGCTTTGTACGAACTATTGAGAATAATATAATCTGTTCATCCTATCTGTTCTTGTCTCTTGTCTCTGTGTATATTTATGTATATTTTTTTATGTATTATTGGTAACTTTATGTGATCTGTGAGATTACAACATTGGTTCCGTTGCCAGTAGTACATAACTAGAATATATGCTCACATATGATACCGGAGCAGGAGATAAAGGACTGGTGGGAGCGCAAAATTGCTAACTATCTACAAAATTACGCGAGAAGGAACAGATTGACAGTCGCAGAAGCAAAAGCCAGATTTTTCACTGAGACTCACGAAAAGTTTGTCGAATCCGTCCCACATCTACTGAAGCAGCTTTTGGATGAGAAAACCGAACAAGACTAAAGAAGAATAGTTACTCCAGAAACTGATCCGAGGAGGACGTACGAATCTATCGGAGTGGTTTGAAAAGATAGCCGACGACTTCTGTGAGGAACAAGCAGTCGAAGACAGGACTTCAGTGGAAACTGTCAGACAAAAATTTTTCACAGAATTCACTGATCAATTCTTGTGTTCCTTACCGACTTTGCTGTTCAAGTTCTTGATAGAAAAAGGAGCAGGACACATTGTTGAACCTCGACCACCATTACGTGAACCACCCTCAAATACTAACTGGGCGGAGAAGCAAAAGAAGTGGGAAAAATTCATTGCTGAAAGGGAGTGGGAATACTTCCTGAGCAAATAGACAACATTATCCGAGCTTCCTAAAAAGCGTCGGGTAGGCTATGGGGGGGTAGCTGGTCGTGTGTCGGAGAGGGAGCATGGTGGATACCAGTTGACTAGACTTAAGCCAGTAATGAACAGTCGACCGAAGAGGAATTGATAGTATTGTATGAAAGTATGTCGGACATTAAGAGAATCGAGAGGGACCAAAGACAACAGAGAAGGGAAGCCAGACGTGAACGAGCCGACGAGCTGCGTAGAGAACAAAACCCTAGGGAGACCGACCGAGATGAGCATCCGCCAGAGTCGGGTCATGACCGACCAGAAGAAGGCGTGGAAGAAGAAACCGGCCCTAAGGATGAAGAAGTGTGGATAGAGCAGCAAGAAGCTCTCCAAATAATGACTCCCGATGAAGTAACCCTGTCCCCAGTCAATCCACATACCGTAATACAGACTATTATTGAAGATGACCTCCGACTGAGAGCTGGTGACATCACACTCTGGAGTCGACTCAGTGATGAACCGTACCCGGGATGACACCTGGTCATACGCCGACCGGTCGAAGGGAACTGGGTGACCTTTCAAACGGCACCCTCCTTTCGTAGTATCCACTTTCTCCTGCCGACACATGAAGGAGCACCCCCCCTGCCACATACAACTTTCAAAGATAACCAAGAGTCAGACCTGAGCACGCAAAGTGACAGTGGGTCATCGAGAAGACAAATTATCAACAATCCCCTGTACTACGAGAAAGAATCAACCACCGATGGAGGCACAAGTTCCGTCGACCAAAACCACATCGTCACCCCCACAGGTTCGACTATATCATTGACCCCACCTCTTTCACCCCCACCCACACCTCCCACCCCGCCAACTTCAGAGAGCAGTGAAAGTGACTCCGACATGGGTCACGGATCTGCTTAGATTCCCCTTTATGAGGGCGATGAAGACCCCAGACGACATTGGTTCGTCTGTGAGTCGATATGGGAGGCCAACAAGGTAACAGAAGAAGATCGCCAGATGGCCCAGTTCGCAGGAGCCCTAAGGAAAAGAGCTCTAACATGGTATATGAAATTTTCTGAACGACAGCCCAGAGCAACAAAATCAGAGATAAAAGCGCAATTCCTATCATTTTTCAAGACCCCAAACGCCAAAAACCTGGCCGCTAAGAAGCTGAAAACGACATCACAGAAGCCAGGAGAAACAGTCCGCGACTATGATAAACGATGGAAGGATCTATTGAGCCAGTTAGACTATACTATTGACGAACAATTACTGATTCAACGGTTCCTTGCAGGACTCTCATAGAAGGTTCGCCGACACATCAGTCTGGAAACTTTCAAGTTGTATGAAGATGCGCTGACCAAAGCTCTGCAGGTCGAGATGGATGAAGATATCCTTGCATATCCGACCGACCACCGTTTGGAGGAACAGCTGGAAAACGTGCAGAAGTTCCTGAAAGAGCTGACCCTGAAGAACCAAGAAATCTGGTGCACTAACTGTTCAACAGCCGGACATTCCAAAGATAATTGTCGACAGCAATTCAGCTGACAAGATGTCCGTTTTGTGCAGACAAAGGCATTTTGCGACATTTGCCAGGAACGTGGAGACCATTCTACAGCCGACTGTCCTTACAATATGAAGAATGGAAAGGCTTCCTGGTGTGCTATCTGCGAAACTGCAAATCACAACACGGCCGACTGTCATCTTAACCTGAAAAATAGACAGAACTACCAGGCCGTCTACCAGACGAATGCAGTAGCACAGAACATAGAGCAAAACAATAACAACAACCAGAATGGGCAACGCAATGATGGCCGACGATATGAACACCGACATGACAATCGACGACAAGGGTTTGGAAGAACAGGTCGATTCATTGGGAATCGTGAAATAAGAAGTCGTCGACCCACACAATGCTTTATTTGTTACAAAGAAGGGCACAGATGCACAGACTGTCCGTACAAGGACAGAACTGACCTCAAATTTTGTACACACTGTGGAGTCGGCGATCACTCCTTGGAGGATTGTCCTACCATGTTGGAAAAAATTAGCAATAAAAAGAATGTTAATGTCTTGTCTTGTGTCCAGAAGAATGATGTAATAACTACTAAGAACTTGCACATTGTCACTCGACAAGGCACCAAAACTGGGCTTGATAACCCTCGGATTAGCAAGATCACACACACAAATACATACCCTGACCCTAGCACGAAACAACACACATACCAAGAAGCTACACACATATTTCAAAACATTGCACAGCAAGAAGACACTATTAACAGTCGACTTAGCTCGAACCAGCAATTAACCCATCTCATTCAGACAGACGAATCTGTAGGTCAGTTCATCGAATTACTGCATCAAATTAAAACCACTAACCCTGAGAAACAAACTAAGAACATTTGTAGCTTAAATCAAAAAGACAAAAATGATGTCGACCCACTAGTCGACCTAGAAATTGAAGGATACCACGTCCGACAAGTAGTTCTGGATTTTGGGTCCCAAGTAAATATTATGACCAGGGATACAAGGGAACAAATGGGAAAACCTCGACTCTATGAGTCAGGAATCTACCTAAAACTGGTCGACCAAGGTCCCATTGAACCCATTGGGGTTTGGAAAAATGTAGACACAACCATTAAAGGCATATCGACTAAGGTTGATTTTGAAATTATTGACCCTAAGGAAGGATCTAGCTCCTTCCCAGCCCTTGTCGGTCGACCTTGGGGTCGAAAGATGAAAGCCTCTATATCCTTAGATAAAGAAAGGATCAAGCTAAAAGGAAATGGCCAAAAAGTGATTGTACCCATTAACCCTTCCCAAGGAAAGCCTTGGATCGAACCTATTGATGAGGAAGTCGATGCTAGACAGCTATACCAAATCCACAACAATAATGACTATACTGAACCAAACATCTATGGGGAACTTCACTTAGGTAACCAAGACTCAGTTGGTTATAATTCAGATGCTGAACTATATGACTGGGAGATAGAAAATTATGAAACACAAGCAAGAGGGTGCTGGACTATCCAAACAATATAGAAAAAACCCACCCGACAGTGCTTTATAGTCTCAATTATCCCCAAGATTTTTGAGAGAAAAATAAGAGAACACCCTACCTTACAACCGACCAACGAAAACACCAGGCAACAACCTAGGTATAAGGAGAGGGAATCCCCAGTCATGCATGTCGAACAAGTGTCTAAAAACGTTGGAGAACATGGCCGACTACAGAGCTTAGTAGAAACCTTCACAGGTCAAGCAGCTAGATGGTGGGACACCCATCAAACAAAACTACAGACCTGGACTAGTGCTGCAACTTACTTTGTTGAAAGGTTTGCTAGCAGGAAGTTAACCTCACAAGCACAGATCCCTATCTTCACCCAAGGACAAAACCCAGAAGAACACATTCAAACTTGTGAAAAATAATGGAGAAAACTTGGACATAAGGATGAAAGAGCCTGGCCACACTTGTTTCCATCAACCCTAGATGACTTACCTAGCAAATGGTATAAGATGGAGGAAGCTAAAGGTGAAACCTTTTTCTGGAATGAACTAAAAGCCAATTTCATTAAAGCCTTCAACTTTATACCTAAAGATAAACAATTAGTCGAGCCAGCACAACAAATTAAACTTTTCATTCAACCGACTGAAACACACCCTTCCAAAGACCATCGACGGGTCAAGAACTGCAATAGTCTTCACATAGGATCAAAAGTCGAGTCGACCCGATTACAATTGGAGAATGAACACATTGAAGGTAAAAGCTTCAGATGGAAATCAAACCATGCTGAAACAACAAAAACAATCCACTCAGTGCTAAGGGTCACGACTACCGATAAACCCGACCTCGACCGAATGACTGCAGCAGAATTCCCTGCTACATTCTCACAGTTCAAGGAAGGAAGTCGACCGATCAATGAAGCTAAAGCTCCAGAATGGCTAGATGCCAAGGTAAAAACTAAGGAGGTAGACATTTCCAATGACGACCGACCAAAAATAGCCAAGATTGGTGACTATTGGAATGAGCAACAAACTGCTGAAATAGTGAATTTACTTAGAGAATTTCAAGATGTCTTTGCAAGGGACTATAAAGATTTGAAAGGGTTAGTTCAAGAAATGGGAGAGATGAAAATCGACACTAAACCTGATGTCCGACCTATCAAGAAAAGGCCTTATAAACTAGCCCACAAGTATAAGGAAATAGTTAAAAAGGAGATCGACAACATGTTGGAAGCAGGGATTATCTACCCTATCGACCAGTCAGAATGGGAAAGTCCCATGGTCGTACAGCCTAAGAAACACGACCCGACCAGACTGAGAATCTGTATCGACTTCCGGGAGCTAAATAAAGTCACACTGACAGATCCCTTTCCCACCCCTTATGCTGATGAAATCCTGAATGAAGTTGCAGGACATGAGTGTTACTCATTTACAGATGGGTTTTCAGGTTATAACCAAGTACCCATAGCAAAAGAGGATCAAAAGAAGACAACATTTGTTTGTGAATTTGGCTCTTTTGCTTATAGGGTTATGCCTTTTGGACTAAAGAATGCACCTGCAGTGTTCTCCAGAATTGTTGTAAAAACTTTCCACGAATACATCTACAAAACCATGGCAGTCTACTTCGACGACTGGACTATTTATTCCACACTAAAGGATCACTGCACATGGCTCCGACTTATGCTGGAAAGATGTCGACAGATTCAACTTTCCCTCAATATTAAGAAATGCATCTTTATGATTCCCATAGGCATACTCTTAGGACATATTGTCTGCAGAGAGGGTATCAAGGTTGACTTTGCCAAGATTAAGATTATTCTCGACCTAAAACCCCCAATAAACCCTAAACAAGTTAGGGTCTTACTTGGTCATACTGGGTACTATAGAAAATTCATCAGACATTATTCTGATATGACTTACCCTCTAGAAGAATTACCGAGGGATGATATCGAATTTAAATGGACAGACAAATGCCAGATCTCCTTCGACAAATTGAAGAGAAAACTGGTCGAAGCACCCATACTTAAATTTCCAAATTGGTCGACAAAATTTCATGTGCATATCGATGCATCAGGAATAGCAATTGGAGCAATCCTGACCCAACCAGGAGATGATGGGATGGACTACCCAATCGTTTACAGCAGTCGAAAATTAAATAAGGCTGAAAGGAATTATTCGACCACCGAAAGAGAAGCCCTAGGAATGGTATTTGCACTTCAGAAGTATCGACACTACTTATTAGCTAACCCCTTCATATTTTACACCAACCATCAAGCTTTGAAGTACCTTGTAAACAAACCACTTCACCATGGGAGAATTTGTCGATGGCTACTTCTCTTTCAAGAGTTTGAGTTTGAAGTAGTGGTCCGACCAGGAAAGCTCAATGTCGGACCTGATCACCTATCCCGAATCGACACAGGAGAAGAACCAACCGGAGTCGACGACGACTTGCCGGATGCACATCTATTTCGTATAGAAGCAGTACCAAAAGAGTTGGAGGAGATTGCTCAGTTCTTAGAGACAGGTTAGGCACCAGAAGGTCTGAACACTAAGAAGAAGCAAATCCTAGCTATGAAGGCTGCTCCATACAGTCTCATCAATGGATTTCTCTACAAAATGGGGTTAGATGATGTTCTTAGAAGATGTGTACTCGAACATGAACGAGAGCAAATCATGCATGAAGCCCACTATGGGCCTGCAGGAGGACATTTTCAGGCCGACACAACTGCCAAGAAAATCCAACAGTCTGGATTATGGTGGCCGACACTTCATAGAGATTGTAAAAAATTTGTTAGTCGATGTGATAGATGTCAACGACTCGGTCGACCACTGCCAAGCAAAGAAATGCCCCTGATCTCTGTAAACCCTAGTCTCACTTTTGAAATTTGGGATATAGACTTCATAGGACCATTTCCTGTCCCAGCCAGACGATCAGGTGCAAGATATATTATCACCGCAGTCGAGTATGTCACTAAATGGGCAGAAGCAGAACCTGTCGAAACCTGTTCAAGTGAGATAGCTGCTAAGTTCATATATGAAAACATCATTACTCGATTTGGTTGTCCGCTCACTTTGATCAGTGACCAAGGTTCTCACTTCGTTAACAAAACTATCAAAAATTTAACCGACAAGTTTCATATCGACCACCAACGTAGTACAGCATATCACCCCCAGTCGAATGGTGCAATTGAAGCTTTCAATAAAACACTGACAAAAGGATTGACTAAAATATGCAGCGCCGACAAGGATGACTGGGATGAGAAAATTCCTGCAGTTTTATGGGCATACAGGACAGCCTACAAACGGTCGACTGATCAAACCCCTTTTCGACTAGTATATGGCCAAGAAGCAGTCGTCCCTCTACACTTCAGACAACAGGCACCTATAGTGGCATAAATACTACATGTTGATGTCGAACAGGCCAGGAAGGATCGACTCTTTCAACTTAATAAGCTGGAAGAACACAGAATTATGGCCATCCAACACCAGGAGATTCAGAAGCAACAACAGAAAGCATGGCACGACCGTAATATTAGGAACAAGAACTTGTCAGTCGGGGACCTTGCCTTACTGTATAATAGTCGAGTTAAAGGAAAACCTAAGAAACTTCACATAGAATGGATGGGCCCCTACATTGTCGAAGAAATACACCCCAATGGTTCAGTTTGACTAAAAACATTGCAGTGTCTAGTATTTCGGAAGCTTGTCAATGGAGCCCGACTTAAACGGTACAGGCACTAAAATAAAAAAATAAAAAAAAATCATATTACGACCGTAACCGTCACCAAAAACCTATAAAAAGTTCGAAAATTCCAAAAATCAAAACCGTACACTCCTACACAATCAGCATGACAGCAACCCACCCCTTCGACAACTGACACCATTTTCATCGACCATCTTCATCGACCAGACATGCCGACCATTTTCACCACCGACACCGACCATCGACCTCGAGAGTCACATCACATATTAATGGCCTCGAGCGCCGAACCAGATCCCCCAGATTGTACTCGAGTATTGCAGTTGGAATGTCAAGTCCGCCATTAATACAACCAGTTCGACACTCCACCACACCCACGCCTATAAGTAATGGACTGCCCAAGGTTCATTCACCACACCCATTACACACAGAGCACTTGTATTCTCCGTCGACCAAAACCCACGAACCCTGTTCAAATTCCAACCAGTCCGACAGTATGGCACCCAAGCTTACCCGCGCCGTGGCATAGGAAAAAGAGTTGCAGGCAGAGGACACACCCTTGGTCCAAAGATTGAAACACATCCAAAACGCCAAAGTCCAGGAGGGTCCTTTCCAGAAACTCTGGACAGAAATCCAAGAGTGGGATTTTGTCGATAGTAAAATGACCCAGGCCGCTGAGAAAATCCGAAATAGCTCTATCCTCCAGTACCTTAACGAACCACTGATGGCAAGCTTCGGTGGGACGAAGGAGGCAGCAGTTAAATTTATTATCAGTCGTTACCACAACGGCCGATTCTATTTCGACCAACCGATTGACATCATCGGAGATGTTATTTCGGCGCTTACAGGTCTGTCGAACATAGGCGACCCTGTCCCAATTGGGATTAAGGAAGGACTCGTCCAAGAACTCACAGGCACACCTACTGGAAAAAACTCGAAGGGACTGATGATAGGCCAGATCGTGACAAGAACGCCACAAATTGTGGCTAAAATCATCGCTGTCACCCTTACCTTGGCTGGTCGGAGCAGCGACCTAAAACTGGAAATGTTGGAAGCGGTCGACACAATTGCAACAGACGGACGTATTTACAAATGGGGCGACTATGTGGCCGACATGGTCAAAACCATCTGTGAACGCTGCCAGGAAACGGGAGGTATTATCAAATTTCCCTCCCTTATTATATGGATTGTTATGTACCATATCTGTCCGGAAGGCAGTGCAGTCTTCCGGGAGCCCACAAGGTTTGAAATGCACAGGTTCAAACCCTTTTCATAGAGAGGAACCCTGCATGAGCTGGAACAAGGCAAAGTCTTTCTAGAGACTTGGTTCCAGCAGCTGAAGGTCCAAACGACGAGGTGGAGGGTGCCACAGAACATCCGATGAAACCTCCCAGCTCAGTCTCACATCCAGTTAGCTCTCGACCATACGTCAGTATGGTATATGTGAGGTCAAGACCCCAAAGCAAAGGACCTCGACTACTATCCAACAGTCGAACAGATCTTTCGGGAGTTGAGTCGACAGGCGGGCACAAAGGTACCAATTCCAGCAGCTGCCAAAGAGGTTGACTTCTCTATCGTCAAGCCTCTTACATACCAAGAGAAGGAGGAGGATTATGAGCTAAATTTGTACATCAGCATTTTCGTGTCGGAGGATACTCCGACTGTGACCACTAGTCGGGTGCACTTAACAGTGAAGCATCCGACTGCACCCGTAGTGGACCCCCCGTCGACAGAACAACAACAACCAACAGAACAGGCACAACCGACAGTACCACAAACAGCTCCTCCGACAACAGAGACTGTTGACCTAGCTCGGACTTCGACAGGGGAAGTCGAGGAAGACAACCCTGAATATGATGTGTCTCGGAGCATTATCAAAAAATTGGCAAAGGAGATAGCCGTCGCCAGAAGGAAGATCAAGCTACAGAAAAGACAGCAAGGCAAGGGTAAGCATAAGCTTGTCCTTGCTGACTCCACCGACGACGACGAGGAACTAGCAGCAGCAGCACTCGACATTGTCGAATATGCCTGTGCTAATAAGGTATCTGTTGAAACCCAGTTTCAACGCTTTATTGAAGCAGGAGCTCCGGAGGGTCGGCCCAAGAAAGCCAAAACTCAGTCGACCCCTGAAAATGTGGTCGACCTTGTGTCGACCCCGCCACCTCCATCTCCGACACCTGTCATCGAAGAGCAAGTACCCGTAGAACATATGGAGGCATATGAACAAGCAATCCCGGAAGGACTCAGAGCCAGGGCCAGCACGGACACTGAAATCAAAGCCTTCTTTCAAACACTACCTGGACTATTCAAGTCGGCACAAACAATACGGACAACAACACCACTGAAAGCAAGCAAAAAGATATATTCCCAGCAAACAACAGTATTTACAAGGGTCCACGACGGTGGCGACATATAAGGGCATGAACAGACCTTCACCGACTACCAAATCCCACCGGAAGAAGACATTATGTCTTCCGACCAAAGTTCACAACACACTTCTCCATCACCACCAGGATCAGGAAACCCTCCATCCCCACCTTCACTACCATCATCTCCACCACCTCCACCACCCCCTGATTCACAGCCAAAACCACCATCATCTTCACAGTCGGAAGTGGACATACCACCTCCTCAACCACAAAAACCCCCGACCAATGAACCACCCCTTCAGACACAAGCCCCTTCGACCTCTGTTCCACCTTCCACTTCTGCAGGTCCTCAAGACAAACCAACAGAACCAGAAAAGGAGATGACAGAACCTCTTCCTAGACCCTCTCAACTAAGGATTAGCTTACGGGATGCAAGCTCGTTGACCGACTCAGAGATCGGCCAACTACTCAAAACCCTAGCAAAAGAGTCGAAGAGGAGGACGACCACATTAAGGAAACAACTCAAGGAGAAGGAGACAGAAGAAGTCGAGTTCCTCGACAAATGCAGGTCTCTTGCTCAATCCATTGTTCCAGGCCCTGTCGAAGTAGCTACAGATCAACCTTTGGAAAGGGCATATCAGATCTTTGAAGGGATGGTATCGACCATTCAGACACACCTCAAAGAGACTAAAGCAGAACAGAAGGAAGAAACTACCCGACTGCTATTGGCCCAACACACTGCATTTTCAGAGGCATACGAGGTCTTATAGGACCATATGGAGGAATATATTGTCACTGAGGAAGTACTCAGAGATTGGACGACTCACTATCGGCAGGTATATCAGTAGACGAGACAAACCCGACAAGGCATCCGGGATCTAGAGGCTCGGAAGTCTACAGAAGCAGAACTAAGGTAGATCATTGAGGAGCAGATTGTCATGGAAACCAACAAGCTGCAGAAATTAGAATGTGAGGCCCATCAGTGGGTTCAACAGGCTCTACCTAACTTGGAGAAAGTTGATAACCTTTGTCCCCACATAAAGAGACTCCTCCAGGCTGCAGACGAGCAAAATCAATTCTTGGGTCCGACCATGGAAAACATAGCAGAAGTACCCATGTCTGAAAAGATGTCGATCCTGTCAAGTCTCACTACCTTGACCATCGATATCGAGAAGGAATTACAGAGTTGGACCAACTTTCAGCATCAATTGGCCATCACAGCTCCAACCATCGTTGAATTCTGCGTTCAGAAAAGACCAACCATCCGATTGCACAGTCCTCAACAGTAATCAATTTTGGAGACAAATCACTTTTTGTACCTCCCTATTTCTTCGGGACGAAGAAATGTTTTGTTTGTGGGGGAGATGTAGAAGGAGCAAGTCGACATAAGTCGACTTGAAAGAAGACCAACTTAGTCGATCAACCGACTAAGTCGATGGACCGACCTAGTCGGTCGTCCGAGTAAACACAGTAATTAAGTCTGCTAACTAATAGTTGTGTCGGTTCACCGAACCGACAGGTAGTTATCTTGTAACTGTTTGTAATCTGTATATATTAGGCTGTTGAGCCTCACAAGAAATCAGTTCAGTTCTTGGCTTTGTACGAACTATTGAGAATAATATAATCTGTTCATCCTATCTGTTCTTGTCTCTTGTCTCTGTGTATATTTCTGTATATTTTTGTATGTATTATTGGTAACCTTATGTGATCTGTGAGATTACAACACATTTCCCAAAATTCAAAAAACTTTCGGGGCCCTCCTTTTGCTTATATGGGTTTGATTTTCTTATTTGATTTGATCTAATGATTCTTCAGAAAGACCTTTCTAATGCATGAAACGATCCAATGCTTTTTTAAGCATTATCGTTGCCTTTGAATGCGATTTCAAGTGTCTAAGTCAGAAGTTTATTTGCTTGCGTTCCCGCCATTGTGGAGAAATAACAATCTTTAGCTTTGATATTTGTCTCCGACGCATTTGTCTCAATTGGCTAACTTTTGGTTTTCATATTGGAACATGTTATTACTACTTTCTCCGCAGTTGCGGACGGCAAACTACGAAGCCCCCCGATTATTGTATTGACCTTTCAAGCTCCGCTTTGTTGTTTCGTCGATCCTTGGGTTTTGGGTTTCCGCCGTTGCGGCCGCAGAAAGAACTACCTTTCCGATCTTTTAGTTGTTTTCTCTTCCAATTCAGACCTTACATAGCGGGGCGTGATGTCCTTTATGTTCCCACCGTTGGGGCTCCCAAATCAGCTAAGCACCCGATGAAAAGCGCTCCGCCCGCCGATGCGTGTCGCATGTCTGTAGCATTTTCTCTTCCGCCGTTGCGGCTGTGCAAAGCATTTGGCATCCGATGCTGTAGTCTTTTCGATGTTCGATGCTGCAGTGTTTAGTGTTTATTTCACCGACGTTTCCTAGTATTGTGGAAGCCATAGTAATTTGTTCTCTCGCCGTTGCGGCTGCACAGTGCGCCATCTCTCCGACGGTTGGTTGGTTTATGTGCTGACGAATGTGGTTTAGTCTTCCGAGCCTCCGACTGGCGATATGTTATTTTTCCGCAGAGCCCATAGTCTATCTATCTCCCGTCGTTGCGGATCCTTGACGAACTAATCGTCCGATCCGTAGTTCTCCGCCCGCCGAGGTGAGTTCATGTTTCACCTGTTGCTTAGTATTTTCCCGCCTTTCTTGTGTGCTTCCACTCTATTTTTCTATGGCGGTTGCTATGTCATTTTTGGTGTTTTCTTCAGAGGATGTCGAATGGGTCCAGATGCGGCCTGGTTTGAGATAGAGAGCCTATTTTATCGGGCTATTGTTTTACTGGATTTAGCGGATTCCAGGCCCAGCTGTCAGGATTTTCTTTGCATTATCATCTTTTCTTTTCATGCATGAACATTATTTTGAATTCATTTTACAGAATGCATGTATTGATATAGTTCGTGTTGCTTTAGTAAACCCTACATGGTCTAAAATCTATTATTTTCATGACAGGACGATTATTGCGAGTAAGATGTGTTTAAAATATAAAGTAGAAGGGAGGCAGCAAGGAAGGAAGTGGTTGAGGAACAAAGAAGCAGAAGTAGAGAAAAGAAGAAGAAAGTCAGGTTTAAGCTCTACAGGATCCAACAAGGGACCAACGTATTACTGAGCATAATCAATAGAAGCAGAGGCCCGGGCTTGGGAAAGTTCGACAGTTACCAAGCTGGTCCCTTCTCATAAAATTATTTTAAAAAAAAATATGAAATGTAATGTTTGTATGAATCATGAGCACTCACAAAAGGACAAAATTGTGAGATTAAACGGTTGGGGGAGCCCAAAGGTCACCGAGGGGAATCCCAAGAGTTTTGCTTGTAGTATAAGTATAGGAGAGTTAGATAGAAGAAAGGGCTTTTTCCTAGTTAGACATGTAAAGAGATATTGTAAGAAGAACTAATTTTTTTTGCAATAAAGAATTATTGTTTTCCCGTCAGAGAAAGTTTGGTGGGACGTTCAAATGCTATGCTATGGATTGGTGAAAGATGAACTATTTCGTTTTTCCAGTTCTTGTCCATTAACTGTGAGATCGTTCTAACTCTTAGAGCCTATGTTCTTGTTTGAATGATTTCTGGTTTATTTTGTGAAATTACCACCATGAGTAATGCATGCTATTCATAAACAATTGGCTATCTGATTGTCTAAATATCTTTAATCGTTCATTTGTTGTAGGAAGGAATATCAGCTATCTGTAATTTCTCTTTATAATGCATGCACAATACACATTACTCATAAAGAAGTTACAATTTGGCTCCCTGGGGATAGGTAGATAGATAGATAGATAGTTAGTTTTACTTTATTGCTGCATATGTGATTTAGACACTTGTGAGTTCTAAGACAAGAGGTAAGAACCTGCACATCACATTGTGACTACTCCTTGTGTCTTTTATCACCCTGCATGGTTAATTAGGCATGTGCATATCATACTTTAAGTCAAAAAATACAAAAAATACACACGGTGGACCGGGCCGCAACCGGTAAAACCTTTATTTTTTGTTACTTGACCTACGGTAGCCGGACCACAAACCGGACGGATTCCCTATACCAAATAGTCACGGGCTAGTTGGGAACGTTGACTGGGGAGAATCCCTTACTGTTGTTTCCTGCGAATTTCCAGGCCTCAATAGTTTTTGGCACTAGAAGGAGGGACGCCAGTGCATGGCTGGCCGTGGAAACATATTTTCCCAAGATTACCCCACCAACAGATATTTGGAAGCTTTTGGCTTAACCCAAGTACTTACAGGCTTTGTTTCTGCCCTTGAAGCAAGTAAGCCCGGTTTTCACCTTACATTAATTCTTACTCAAACTTCGTTTCTTTCACCTTCGCTCATGGCTGGTATAAATGTGAATCAGCCCAACCCATTGCCGGTTTGGAGAGCTAGATCACCTTTGAACCTGACACCTCCGTTGCATAACCTACCTCAAGCTTTTGGAAAGCTGCTGCCTAAGTTTGACCCCGATGAAAATATTGCTGTAGATGACCACTTGCAAAGTTTCTATTTAGCAATAGAAGGTTTAAGGGCCGGGGAACATGAGGATGTGGTCTGTAGATTATTCCTGCATACCCTTAAAGGGGCAGCAACATCTTGGTATTTCGGTTTGCCTGCAAACTCTATTCCTGATTGGGACACCTTCGAAAGGATTTTCAGGAGTAAATACGCAGCCCAAAAGACACATGCCTCACTAATGAAAGGTCTTGGTTTGTTAAAAAAAGAGAAGGATGAGAAGGCACATCATTTTACTCAAAGGTTTTCAACATACCTAAAGAAATTTTCTGAAATTGATAGACCCTCAGACAAAGTCTTAATTGAATATTATACCTCAGCCCTAGGACCTGAGCTGGCCATGTTTTCCAAAATGAAAGCCAGACCTACGTTGGTAGAAACTTATGAAGAAGCAGAAAGGGTAGAGGTAGAAAAGGAAAGTATAGAATACAATCCCGAGCTACCTGAAGAAAAAACTACCGGGAGAAGAGCCTTATTACTGTCTAAACCTGAGAAGGAGCAATCACCTGATTTTGAGGGAATGCTGAAAATGATTCAGAAACTATCCAACCGAATAATAGATCTAGAGAAAGAAAGGGAAGTTCAGAAAACTTACAAACTCTACTACCAAAAAAGGGAGGATAGCAACCAATTGAAGATCCCTCCACCAAATTCATCATCAGTGAATATAACAGAGGTAGGGGGGGATAATTTCTGCACTTTTCACCAACAACCTCATTCTGAAAAGAAGTGTCCTCAATGGTTAAATTTAGTGACATTGGTTATGAATCAGCTACTAGACTCTAAATTGACTAGGGATAGTGGTAAAGAGGAAAAGAAAGACAAGAACATAGAGAAACAAGATAATGATACCATGTTTTTATGGGATGGTGTTTCACTTTTCGACACAGAAGAGAGTACTCTTAAATCTGAATATACACCTACAGCAGCAAAAGACACGGACCTAACAATTAAAGACAATGCAATAATTTTGAAGATTAAAAAATTGCAAAAGAATGTCAAGAGACAGGAAGATGCTAATGTCAAAGATAAAACACCTGAAGTCGCTACTGTCAACCAGGAAACAGAGACAATCAGCGAGCTTGTCAAACTTGTGGAAGAACAGGTAGGTGTTAATGAAGGAAATACTGAAGAAATTGAGGAGCTTAAAAAAGATGTACCCACTCAAAATCAACTGGGGGAAGAAGATATAGAACCAAGTTGGGAAGAAAAAGCTAAAACCTCGCCTTTTCTTTTGACTTAGAAATGCTGAATCATAATGTGCATAATTGTTTGGTAGACTCTCGGTCATCAGTAAATGTTATGCCACTTGAAGTTTGCAAAAGGATTAATGGACAGCCAGAGCCCACTGCCTGGGAAGTAGTGCAGCTAGATAGAACGGGTGTTAACGTAGTGGGAGAAATGAAGAATGTTCTCATACGCTTATCTGCGAATAACAAGATATGTCAATTTATTGACATTATGGTGGCTGACGTACCAGATGGATATGGGCTTATTCTTAACCAAGATTGGTCTGACAGGTTAAAGGGTTATTTTGCTTCAGAATGGTCTCATTTATGGTTACCTCTTAAGGGTACCCATAATCAGATTAAAATTTTGAGAGAACCTTACATGAAGCATACTGTCACTAAGCTGGGAGAAGGTAATGAATCTGCTATTTCTGTCCTGGGAAATTATCTAACGGAGCTCAAACTAAGATATCATACCACAGGAAAGGCTAGTTCTATGATTGACACTTAGTCTGAGCTCCTTCAACTTCCTCGGGCTGATAAGAATGACTGTAGACTAGTAGACATGGTTTCAATTTCAAAAATGGTACACTTAGACCATGGATAGGTTTTTGGCCTACACTACAGCCTAGCCCTTTAACTCGTTGGATTGAAGAATTTTTAAGGGCGGGCACACATTTTCTTTTCTTTTTGCTTTGTACATAAATAATTTGATGATGTTTTTCTTTTGATTTATTGCTTTGATGTTGTTTTTTCTTTTAGTTTAATGCTTTTTTGCTAGTTCTTTTGGTTTTGAATAAAGAGGAAAACTTTTGGTTGCAATGGAAACATCAGGGTTCTTAATTAACTGAAATCTTGAGTAAAAGAATGTGCTTTTAAAACATAGAATGTCTTCTAGTAGCAGTGTTCCTGATTGGCCATGTATTCATTGAAGTCCTACTTAACCCCTATAAATAACTCAGAATTAAGAATTTTGGAATACTATTTCAAGGCTCCATCCATTTCATATCTAAAGTGTCCAGGGGAGTGACAGCAAAGGACCCACGGAAATGAAGCAAGGTAAACAATATATCATATATAAATGATCCCATGCCATGACTTCAGAAAAGCTAAAAGCTATCAAGAGTCAAAACTCCTTAAAGAAACAATACATATCAAAGCAAAGCATCAAAAGCATGAATTTCAAATTGCCAAAAGTTCCTCTCCATCCGTGAGATGAAAAGTAAATTCTTCACTCACACAAAATGACACTATGAATAGAGGAGCTTGAATAAAATTTAAAAACAAAGGCAGATGGAAGACTCAAAAGAACTAAAGTTCAAATGGCACAAAAGTGCAGTTGGGATGGGAATGAGGAACAAATGGATAATGCTGTTTACCATATGTTACAATCCTGTGGCGTCCAAGATGGAAAATATCTAAGGACGAGTAAAATGAATCTCACTTATCAGGCCTCAAAAGAGTTATTTAGACTTGCAAATATTTCTGATGTTACCATTTGCCAAATGAATGAACTGCTTTTCAATGATTTAAATGTATGGGTTGGCCAGCTCAGGAACACAAACATCTAGAAGATTTCAATTTTGAGCTAGACAGTCTTTTACTGGGGAGGAGTTAAATCAGAAATCTGGGGTTCACCAGGTAGTCGCCAATTGTTGCAGCTGCAACATTTTCCCAAAATTCAAAAAAATTTCGAGACCCTCCTTTTGCTTATATCGGTTTGATTTTCTTATTTGATTTGATCTAATGATTCTTTAGAAAGACCTTTCTAATGCATGAAATGATCCACTGTTTGTTTAAGCTTTATCGTTGCCTTTGAATGCGTTTTCAAGTGTCTAAGTCGAAAGTTTATTTGTTTGCGTTCCCGCCGTTGCGGAGAAATAACAAGCTTTAGCTTCGATATTTGTCTCCGACGCATTTGTCTCAATTGGCTAACTTTTGGTTTTCACATTGGAACATGTTATTACTACTTTCTCCGTAGTTGCGGACGGCAAACTACGAAGCCCCCCGATTATTGTATTGACCTTTCAAGCTCCGCTTTGTTTTTTCGTCGATCCTTGGGTTTTGGGTTTCCGCCGTTGCGGCCGCAGAAAGAACTAACTTTCTGATATTTTAGTTGTTTTCTCTTTCGATTCAGAGCTTACATAGCAGGGCATGATGTCCTTTATGTTCCCACCGTTGCGGCTCCCAAATCAGCTAAGTACCCGATTAAAAACGCTCCGCCCGCCGATGCGTGTCACATGTTTGTAGCCTTTTCTCTTCCGCCATTGCGGCTGTGCAAAGCATTTGGCATCTGATGCCATAGTCTTTTCGATGTCCGATGCTGCAGTGTTTAGTATTTATTTTGTCGACGTTTCCTAGTATTGTGGAAGCCATAGTAATTTGTTCTCCCGCCGTTGCGGCTGCACAGTGTGCCATCTCTCCGATGATTGGTTGGTTTATGTGCTGATGAATGTGGTTTAGTCTTCCGAGCCTCCGACTGGCGATATGTTATTTTTCCGCAGAGCCCATAGTCTATCTATCTCCCGCCGTTGCAGATCCTTGCGGCTCCTTGACGAACTAATCGTCTGATCCGTAGTTCTTCGCCCGCCGAGGTGAGTTCATGTTTCGCCTGTTGCTTAGTATTTTCCTGCCTTTATTGTGTGCTTCCACTCTATTTTTCTATGGCGGTTACTATGTCATTTTTGGTTTTTTCTTTAGAGGATGTCGAATGGGTCCAGATGTGGCCTGGTTTGAGATAGAGAGCCTGTTTTATCAGGCTTTTGTTTTACTGGATTTAGCGGATTCCAGGTCCAACTGTCAGGATTTTCTTTGCATTATCATCTTTTCTTTTCATGCATGAACATTATTTTGAATTCATTTTATAGAATGCATGTATTGATACAGTTCGTGTTGCTTTAGTAAACCCTACATGGTCTAAAATTTGTTATTTTCATGACAGGACGATTATTGTGAGTAAGATGTGTTTAAAATACAAAGTAGAAGGGAGGCAGCAAGGAAGGAAGTGGTTGAGGAACAAAGAAGCAGAAGCAGAGAAAAGAAGAAGAAAGTCAGGTTTAGGCTCTACAGGATCTAGCAAGGGACCAATAGATTACTGAGCATAATCAATAGAAGCAGAGGCCCGGGCTTGGGAAAGTTCGACAGTTACCAAGCTGGTCCCTTCTCATAAAATTGTTTTTAAAAAAAATATGAAATGTAACATTTGTATGAATCATGAGCACTCACAAAAGGACAAAATTGTGAGATTAAACGGTTGGGGGAGCCCAAAGGTCACCGAGGGGTAGCCCAAAGGTCACCGAGGGGCAGCCCAAGAGTTTTGCTTGTAGTATAAGTATAGGAGAGTTAGATAGAAGAAAGGGATTTTTCCCAGTTAGACATGTAAAGAGATATTGTAAGAAGAACTACTTTTTTTTGCAATAAAGAATTATTGTTTTCCTGTCGGGGAAAGTTTGGTGGGACGTTCAAATGCTATGCTATGGATTGGTGAAAGATGAACTATTTCATTTTTCCAGTTCTTGTCCATTAACTGTGAGATCGTTCTAACTCTTAGAGCCTATGTTCTTGTTTGAATGATTTCTAGTTTATTCTGTGAAATTACCACCATGAGTAATGCATGTTGTTCATAAACAATTGGCTATCTGATTGTCTAAATATCTTTAATCTTTCATGTGTTGTAGGAAGGAATATCAGCTATCTGTAATTTCTCTTTATAATGCATGCACAATACACATTAATCATAAATAAGTTACAATTTGGCTCCCTGGGGATAGATAGATAGATAGATAGTTAGTTTTACTTTATTGCTGCATATGTGATTTAGACGCTTGTGATTTCTAAGACGAGAGGCAAGAACCTGTGCATCACGTTGTGACTACTCCTTGCGTCCTTTATCACCCTGCATGGTTAATTAGGCACGTGCATATCATACTTTAAGTCAAAAAATACAAAAAATACACACGGTGGACCGGGCCACAACCGGTAAAACCTTTATTTTTTGTTACTTGACCTACGGTAGCCGGATCGCAAACTGGACGGATTCCCTATACCAAACAGTCACGGGCTAGTTGGGAACGTTGACTGGGGAGAATCCCTTACTGTTGTTGCCTGCGAATTTCCAAGCCTCAACAGTGCCATAGAACTCTCATCTATAGAAGCAGAATACAGAGATGTTGTAAATGCAGCAACTCAATGTTTGTGGTTACAGGGAATACTTGGAGAATGTGGCTTCAAATCATAGTTTTCAACTATTATCTACTGTGATAATCTGAGCATCATTCGAATATGCAATGATCCAGTTCAGAGACATCGAACCAAACACATTGCAATCGATATGCACTACATCATATAGCTTGTGCATGATGGTACGATTCATCTACTCTTCTGTGCATCTTCAGAACAAGTAACCAACATCTTGACCAAAGGTTTTTGTGAGAAGACATTCAACAATATCGAATCACTGTGGGGGATTGCTGATGATGCTGTGAAGCATGATTGATGACAAGATTTTTAAATTTTGTTTTACTGTCCATGTTTAAGGGAGGATTTTCCCACTGGGTTTTTGCCTCTTTCCTTGGTTAAATAGACATGCAGTATGTAAAGGGTGACTAAGCCTTGTTGTTAGGCCCTATAGTTTTCTGATATTTACTCATAAATTCAGGCTTAAGGGGGGGGTGTTAGAATAATCAACCCATAGTTACCTACCGTAGACATTAATTAAATCATTTTTGTCTTATTACCTACTCTCCTATATTCTACTCTATGCTAGTTGCCTTCTACATGTCATAGAAGTCAACAATTGCTAAAACTGAGTCAAAGAGTGCTTGGGAAACCTCCTAGAAACAATATTTAGCATGTCTTCTTTATTCCAGATCCTCCAAAGTGCATATCTGCTTTTTCTATAAAGCTTCCTATTTTATTGAGAATTAAGGCAAAAGGGAAAGCTAGACTAGGTGTAGTTGACTTGTTTTTTTCCCACATCATCCTCCATCCTTTTCTCCTAATAAAAGAATGTATGAGTTGTCTTTCCATCCCTTATTATCTTTCCTACTTGACTTTTCCAATTCGTGAGCATCCTAGTGGATTTGGAAACTGCTTTATGCACATATGGGGGATTTGACTAGATTTAGTAAGCCTACTTTTTGACTATTTCGAATGGCATCCTTATGCATTCGAATCTCTCATGTAATTATAAATTGCAGCAACCTATTACTTCAGAAGGTTGGCTATTGTACACTTATTCAATACATAGTAGTGTTATGCTCCAATTTCAGTCTCCTTTGATGTTAATTTTGCATGTTTGATTAGCAATTTTGTGAGTGTAATTGTTCTATCACTTGGGTTCAATTTGCACACATCAACAGGTTTGAATTCTAATTCAGGTCCTTAAACATGATATTACATTTTCAAAAACAAATTAGCCAGAAATACCGATTTTCCAAAACTAAAAAAATAAACCAGAATCCATCATTTTTGCAAATTGTAAAAATGTGTCTATCAAAAAAGAATATGTAACTCAGTCAAGGTTTTCATAATTACCCAAATAATAAGAGATTTAAGAAAACACACTTGGCTAAGGTTGCTATTATAAAACTACAGTTCACCTCTAATAAGGGAAAGCAAATGATGACCCTTCATGTCTGAGCTTTGAACCTGGCTCAGATACCATAATGTAACAACCCCAAAACAATACACCAGAAATTTCTGCAGAATCAAACAAAACAAAACAATTATAAGGGAGGTTAGAGTCACCTACTTGAGGACAATTCCATAAAAACATTTGAAGAATCAGTTCCTCCCAACCATAGGAGAGGACCTCAAAATCACTACGATCCCAATTCCACCCCCGAGCTGGATCACCAACCATGCACTAGAGCAAAAAGTAAACTTCCACGTGGCACTCTTTCTCAGAGTCTGTAACAAGATACAACAAGAAATCTTCCACGCGACATTCTCTCTGAGAGTCCGTAACAAGCTACAACAATAAAGCTTCCATGCGGCACTCTCTCTCAGAGTCCATAACAAGCTAAGTGATGGACTTATGAAAGGGAGAAACACTCAACACATGCACTCACAGAAAAGTTTCTCCATGCACAACACGACATCTCGTGCTATCCCAGTGCACCAATATATATAGCTTTTGCCCAGGTCTTATGCCATCTCAATCAAATATCCAATCAATCCATAAATCCCTATGATTTAGGATCTTGTTTGGTTGTTGAGTTTTATATTGGATTTGATTGGTAAAGATCTCTCTTGCTTGATTATACATGTTCTCTTGTGCCATGGTGGTGTCCCCTCATGTAACTAGATTCTCCAAGTGTCTCTACTTTTATTAATAATAAAATAATAGTCTGTTGTGCAAAATGTCACTCACAACTCTTGTGAGTATTTCGAGTTTTTAATTAACTCTTACAAAAATCATTGTTTTCGAGATTATTTTCACAAATATTTAAATAAAATAATAATGTATTGGGGGTATTACATTTTTAATGAAATTTTCAGGGATGAATCCATGGTATTCATGGATACAAAAATAAAAAGTTTCATGGAGGGTGGATTCTCCATTCAACTCTAAATTTCAAAAAAATGAGTATTAGTGCTTTTTGAAGACCTTAGTCAAACACCCAAACATGAGCCATGTTCATGATGAAAATTGGAAATTACAATCCATGATAGGTAGACATAAACCCTTTTGAGCCTTTGAAAAAATTATCAAGCATTTTGAATGGGGATTCAAAAACATGCCATTATCCACTATTCTGGGGCACTTTTGGGGGAATTTGAAAAGCTTGCGCGAGGAAAATTTGTCCCAAGAACTTGAAACTAATTTTTTGTGATTTCAACATTTTACCTACTCACCAATCTAAACAAATTTTCTTCATGGAAATTTTCCCATAAATACTTTGTTTGGGAGATAACAATTTTTGGAAAACAATCTGAGTTTGTTAAAATTTGTGTAGATACAATACCATATCAAGGAAAGTTAGGAGTCAACATTGAATATAATGCAATTAAAAATCCTTTGGTGGTGGGCCAACAACACTATCACCATGAATGATGCACATGATCCTTATGAAGCTGTAACAGATGCCATGGGAGAAAATGTGCACATTGAGAATGTAGAGACTGGATCTAATGGTTGGACAAAATAAGTAACATCCTCAAATATTGCAGAGACCTTGTGAAGTCTAAGAGTGGATTTTCAAAGTTGTAAAGTAGATAGTGAAAGGTTAATTAGAGTTAAAGAAGAATATAATTAGTTGAATGCAACTATGCTTCAAAGGTTTCCAGACATTTAGAGGAAGATGCACCATGGACATAACTCAAGAAATGAGGATAAGATTGGGAGTAGCTCAATGAGGAATTCTCACAAGAGGATCCAAATATTGAGGATAATTTCTAGATATAGGGCATGTACTCAAGAGGTTTTTTCTTCTTATGGCGAGTCATTTTCCTCTAAGGAATCCACCAACAATCCAAGTTCTTCATCTCACAAGAACAAGAGGAAGATGCCTTTCAAGGAAAACCCACATGAATAATTTTGGAAGGCCAAACCTGTTAACTTTGATGGAGAATTAAAATATGGACATGAAGCTAAGGTTGGGCTTCTTGGGATGAAGAATTATTTCAAGTCCATGACAACTCTAGAAACATGAAGGAAAGGGTGGCCATATTTAACTTGAATGGAAGAGCAACGATATGGTGAGATCACCTTGGGCAAGTCAAGAGTATCAATGAAATAAAGATTGTTTGGAAGAATTCGGAGAAGTACTTCAAGAAAAAATACATCTCCGATAGGTACTATGATGACAAAGTCAAATAATCATATGAGTCAAAGTTGGGTCAAACAACCATGGATAATATGAAAATAAATTATTGGAGTTGTTGAGGTATGTTAAGTATATTAGAGATGATAAGATAAAAATAAAATGTTTTCTAAGTTGGCTACCTCAGTCATACAAGGATTGAATTGAGTTTGATTAACCTCAAACTCTAGATTAGACTATAAGTAAGGCCAAGTATTGTTATAATCAAAACAAAAGTAAGCCAAAACTCCACAAGGCAAGGAAGGTCGACAAGAAAAATGAGAACTTTGATTAAAGGAGGAAATAATTCAAGTTTCCTCATTTCATAAATAAACAAAGGCAATAATCACATGGTGAGACTAAGCCAACAAAATTTATGGGAGATAAGCCCCTTGAATGTTGGGGATGTGGAGAGGACGAAATGCTAAAAAATTGTCCACATTGGAATGGGAGTACCAAACATGTTCACAACATGTAAGAGGATGAAACTGTGGGTGATGTAGCTAGGACTTTCCCTTGGATCTATGCTACACTAGAGGACTTCCAAACATACCATCAATTAGTTATTGTTGAGTTCAAAGGTAATTGATAAGTAATATATTTCTATTTGAATTGACTTTGGATATACTCACAATTATGTTACTTCTAAAATTGTCTAGATTCGTGCTTATGAGAAAAGAAAGCATGATAAGTCATGGTTGGTCCAACTAACCACTAGAACCAAGAGAAACGTTAGTGAAATAGTGGAGAAATGTCCAGTAGATATGGATGGACTCTTCACATGGGTAAATATCTATGTTTTGCCACTTGATTTCTATGATGTTCTCATTGGAATGGACTGGTTAGAAGCATTTAAAGTTAAACTTCACTGCTACAACAAGAATTTTGAATTCATTGATGATGAAGGAAACCCAAGGATATTACAAGGCATCCTAAAGATGGATTTTATTAGGTATATTTTATCCTTTTAAATAAATAAGTTTTTATAAAATATTGTTAGTCACGCATGCATGCCATGTATTGGAAAGAGTAGAAAATGAAGTTTCCAAATTGGAGGACTATCAAGTCTTACAAGAATTGAATGATGCATTCCGTAATGAAATGCTAGCATGTATTGTCCATTACCCTTAAACAAGGCCAAAGGTGATAAAATTAAGACTAAGTTAAGTTTAATCTTAATGGATACAAATAATTTACGGTTAGGATAACTAACCATTCACTTAAATAATTAAAACTTTTAACTCTAGAGATTGAATTATAACTAAAGTTGTGAAACATAGTTAATTATTTAATTACCAAGGGTCAAAATTGTAACAAAAGTGATTAAGGAATATTATTCAACATCCTTAGTGAGAATAATGTCCTCAAACCCATCCATGCATTAAAATTTGTATTAACGTCGAAACCACAATTGTTAGAAAACAAAGAGTATTGTTGTTATAAATTTTTCTACAAACTAAGTTAATTTTTGATGTTGTTACATGTGTGCTATTGGTGAGGCTGAAAAATAATAAGATCACACATCAAGACATATATGTAGGATTTCACCTACATCCACACCACAACCAAAGAAAAACAAAAGGCACCGACTGCAATCACAACCCACTAACTCACCTCCCGATGGTTGTCCCCTACAACCATTTTTAACTAGTATATTTTAGATTTTATGGATTCCTCCCTCTAGCAATCAACCAATACTACATTCAAATTACATTATTCAAACTTAGACCTGCAAATAGGATCATATCCATGCATAGAAAATTTCCAATCTAACAACTAGTGCGCTCAACTTGGCACCGGCAAAACCGCTGGAGCAAAACAGATATATCTTGGCCATCCAGAAGCTTTTTCAACAAAACGAAAGGCGATCCGTAATATAAATGACGTTCTAGACACAATGGAAAATGTCCCACAAAACATAAATGAGTAGATATTGGTGAACGATAGAATATGGTTGCGCCCCTCCCAATACCATAGAGTCACGAATACAATTTTTGAAGAAGAGAATTTTTTTAGAATGAATAGAATCATGGGTTCAAACCCTACAGATTCCATTCTTCTGATAACCATATGATGAAATACAGTAATAAATAATGTAGATAAATTAACTCATCCTCCATTGCACATAATCGTAATAATAATACGCTAAAACATAAATAAAATCTTATGAGAAATAATTATCTCAAGATATGGCCAATTGGCTGTAGCAGGAGAACTTTTGTAATGTCCCTGCTTGGAATTTTGGAGAAAAGTGCAATTTGGGCAATTTTTGAGCTTTAATAGTTAAGACTGTAGGGGGTTCCAACTGACTCCAAATGGTATCGAATTTGAAATAAAATGGTATGATGAGTATTATAAAATCTTAGGATTACCTCTGAACACTTTGTATATTAATTTAATATTCTACAACTTGGTTTGTGGATATGGATAAAAAGTGCAAGTTTCCTAGGAAATTGCGGTCAAATACCCCCACGGGTGGAGGCCAATTTGGCTCTCCAACTCAAGTACGACCCTCCCAAATATTAGAAAAGAGTATGGGGATGAATATCATACATCAATGGCTATCATTAATCATGGTTATTAATCTTTGCAAACTGATTTTGATGTGCAACATTTGTATTCATGGAAATTGCTTAAGGAGAAATTGCATTACTAGCTCAAATTTGACACACGAAAAGTAGAATAGATGGTTTAGATAGTGACATGAAATATAGTGGTAATATATAACATACACTTTTCTATCTCAAAAACATCAAACTAAGAAAAAATACCTCATACAAATCTGATATAAAACTCCAAGATTGAAGCCAAAGTCATGAAAAATAGTGATTCAATGGCACGAGAATACAAACTTTTCACAAATGAGTTTCTTGGATTTTGAGATACAGAGCATATGGAGATGAAAATACAGTGTAATAAATCATATATGGCTTCCCAAACAACATCAAATCGTAGAATAACCCTCATACAAATATGATATAAAGTTCCTTCAAGATTGAACCCAAATCATGAAAACTAGTGATTCATTGGCATGATAATGCAAGATTTTCACACATGAGTTTCTTGGATTTCAAGCTACAGAGAATATGGACATGAAATTATAGATCCATACATTATATACCCAATATTGGGCATCAAATGGAATCATGAAGGTAAAATTCTATCCATAGTAGGATCTACTATCCAAAGAAATCCTCACAATACAGAGAATTTTACAAAATATGCTAAAACATTATAAAAGAGGAAAAATAACGTATAGAGATGATGCCAAAAATACTGATTTCTATTACAGTTCAACATTTAAATATGTTTGGAACATGATTATATTAAATTAGGATAATTTTTTAATCCTTTGGAGGCAAATTGGTGGAACACAAGTGGCAGGCCTACATTAGACCTCAAAAACCCCCCTAGGTGGACCAATAGGCTCCCAAAACACCAAAAATAGTCATGAATGTGAATATTGGGTAAGCAGGATTGGTTATAAATTAGGGTAGAGTAGGCGTGGTGGAGTGCATGGAGGAGTGGGAGTGTCTCTAGGCAGTCATAAATGGTCCAAAATAGCCAAAACCACTCAAATACAATGCATAGGTGCATCTAGTCAACCAATATCCATAATTTAGGGAGTGGTATCACCCCAAGGGACCAAAAGGTCATTAACAAGGGCTTCTTATCTATTGCTTGACAAAAAAGAGGGCTCTAGGTGCAATTAATGGTCTAGAACCTCCAACAACCTTAGGAAGACACCATAAACCAAGTTTGGACTATGCAACATAAGTGAAAATGAATGAGACTATGGTCTTAGGTGGTATGATGTTCTAACAAGAAAATAACAAGCACCACTCCAAAAAGTGCGCCATCAACATGAGAGTGTGGGGGAATGGAGAAGAAGGAATGAGAGAAGAGAGAGATAAATGATAACTTGAGTTGTATAGACCTTCAACCTGCAACTAAACACCATCAGTAAGATCCATTTAGAGTTATCCATGGAATATCCATCAAACAACTTGTAAATGAATCCAACTCCCTCAAAATTGGTTCAAGAAATGAGAGTAAACACCCAATGTGCAATGGGCAAGTAAAATCTCTCCAAAATGCCAAAGGCCAATTAATAAATAATAAAAAGCTGCCCCATTTCGACTTCCTCCTTTTTTAATAACCTCCTTGGCCTCATTTCCCTCCTATAAAATCTAATTACCTTCTAATTGGTTCATTAATTTGAATTAGTCTTAATCTAGGTCATTACATTAACCCAAATGACACTTGTCTTGAGTTTTCTTGCTACCCCTTCATGAAATTCGACTTGGAACCTTTCTTGAAGCTTCCTTGGGCCCCACACACACCTCATGCTCCTTATTGGGTCTATTTTTAGCTCTTACATGTCATATATGTCATAGAATATGTCATAGTTGTAAGAGAATATGTCATAAGTATCATAATGTGTCATAGATGTGTCATAACTGTCATAATGACTGTCATAGTTGTCATAGAATATTTTCATTGCCTAAATTTAGACTATGACTCACCATAAACCACCTTGGAAGTAACTTCTTCCTCCAATTTCAAATTTGAGGATGATGCCATGTGTAAATGAGGAATATTCCATCACATGGACCCCACACATCCACTTATGCTTCCCCATTGTCAACTAGGACTCATTTCCACTTCATTTTGGATCATTTAATATTTAGTCCATAATTTATTGACCCATTTTCCACCTTCCACAAATATGTGTTCGAATTTACATGTGAAACTATAGGCCTTGGGGTTAAATATCAATAGTTTTATTTTTCCACATAACCCTTATGAATTGGATATGCCAACTTAACTATTTATTTGAAAATTGTTTAATTAGGGATATGACAGTCCTCCCCACCCATTATTGCTTGTCCTCAAGAAATTTCAAACATGGATTTTGAAGAACCTTCTTTCCTTCCAAAACTTTGCTTCAAACCTTAGCTACAATTTGAGTAGTGGCACTCATGTAATACAATTGTGTGTTTCCAAAAGTAAAGATATGTGAAACTTCGCATATTTATATATCATGTAACATCACCACTAACACCAAACGGATTAATCAAATCCATCAAAACAAAATTTGTACAAATAATCTTTACCTCCTTCATATTTGGAAACCTTTTCTGAATTTTCAAACCTTTTTTGCTCACTATATAATTCTTTCAAGTTGCAACCGAGTTTCCAACTTTGATATTTCAAGATTCCAAGAAAGTTTCAAAGAGGAACCACCATGCTTGTTGCTTCACTAATATGATTACAATCACCTTCTCAAGTGGTGACTCAATTACCATACTTATTGCTACCCAAAAAATTGAAACAAATGAGACCAAAAAACAAATCATCCTAGGGTCCCATTTCTTGTATTGCACTCCAATAATTAGGAATATATCCAACCCATACCATTAAGCAAGAGAATTTTTGGATCCCACTACCTTGCATGCATCCTTCCAAACATCATGATCAACAAGAAGTGTACATCATCAAGGGCGATGGAAAAATCATAATACACTGGTGGAAGTTTATCACTCCCACTGCAAAACAAAATTTCTTTGCAACTCTCCCAAAAAGAATGCAACTCTGGAATGTAAATCCAAATAAATTGGGTCTCTTCAATAAGACATGAAAGTTCACATCATTAGGACTCATTCTCAAATGACATAAGAAAAAATCATCAAAGAACCATGGATTCCCATGCAACTGCTTACAAACAAAAAATGGTGTGTTCATGAGGTCTTTACAAATGCAAGCAATAATTTTTGCCTTGTAGGTGTTCAAATCCAACATGTGTATACTCACCCAATCAATGGATGAAAAAACACTCCAATTGAAAGGTCCAAAAGGAAATCTCGATGCTTCCCAAACTTCACAACTCCAATGGCTCAACTCTCTGCCATTGGTTCCACTCAAATGGTTGAAGTGGACGAGAGAGGCATCAAAGGATGTGAGTGAATTCCTCTGTTGCATATGGAAGGGAGTTGATGTTTAATCAATTCATGAAAAACAAATGTGGGATCATTCTACTCCTCGGGTGGCACCAACAAAAAGAAACCTTTCACCCAATTTTCATCCCCAATTGATGTGTTTGAAAATGAAGTAGGGAGTCAAGATTTGTTAACCAACCTTACCTGTTTGCAACTCTTACCCATCAAAATTTTGAATGCATATTCTCCATCATTGGCTGGTCCAATTGTTGTGAGATCACGTGCCTCCTCAAAGGCTCTACAAATCTCACCAAAAGGAAACTCATAATCCCTTGAACAAGAACAAGTGCTTGGCTTCCTTCTTGTTTGAATGTGTCCTCTTCAAGCACCTGCATATCAACATGTACCTCATGTTCCACCATCACATGAGGTTCCTCCTTTGTAACATACATGAATTCAGCCATAGAACGACTGTTTGATATGTAGGAGGGTATAAACGACCCTTTCAACCTCTCTTGAAGTTGCTCAATCCACACCATATATTTTTGGAGTGCATTTTGGGTGGACTGCAACTCATTTTAGAGCTTGTCTTTATCTTCTACAATATTCAAGGTTTGGCCATGATACAAACAACCAAGCGCAATTAAATAGTCTCTATCAGAAAGCAAATTCAAAAAATTACCTTTGATGTTGGATATTTCCTTTTGAATTTTATCGATGTCCTCCATGGAATATTTATCCTCCATGCTCCAACAAATTTTCAATACCAAAGCATGTGTGCCAATGAGAGTCTTTAGGGCCTCTTGAATATTATTTTCATTCATCCTCAATGACCCTTCAAGAAAAATATGTTCTTGTTGAGGAACCTCCTCTTCTTCTTTCTTCTTGATTTGATCAACTTCTTGAATCTCAAGTGGTTATAGGGAAGTTGATGTCATTTCTTCATTATTTGCCACAAGGTCTTCATCTTCATGTTGACAAGAACTTTGGATTGCAAAAACAACTTCAAAAGTGATATCTATGTCACAAACATACAGGTGTGAGCACCCATCAATAGGTACTCCTTCACAATTCAAGCATCCATAAATAGATTCTCTTTGGTCCATGTACACAGTAGAATGTGTCTTGGAATGATATTCAATAGTTTCAAGGGAATCTTCTTCATTCTCATGTGACGTTTCTTCATATTTTTCAGAGTCACTTAGGAGTGACTTTTAATCCTCTTGATGTAACTCTTCTTCTGCTTCACCACCCACAAAACTAGGTGGTTTCTTGGTCTCCTCCATCATTAGAGGAAATTTGGGGTCTAAAATGGGCCTTATAAGAAAACGTGCCAAAATAAGTTTTTATGACTTGGAATTCAAGAACCAATAGAATTTCAATAAAATAAGTCAACCATAATGGTTGAATTGACATATTTGTCATTAAAAAAAACTACTTTTTTTGTTCGTATTTTCGACATATCTCATTGTGTTTTTACTCAAATTTCGATCGAGAGAGCTCATTGGATGCGGAATTTGATTCTGCATCCAATGAGTACCCACGCTGCATACTTTTGATGGACCCCGATATCCCAAAAACAAGAAATACCTGAAAAAATGTGATGATGATGTCATCATCACATTTTTTCAGGTATTTCTTGTTTTTGGGATAGCGGGGTCCTTCAAAAGTATGCAATGTGGGTACTCGTTGGATGCGGAATCAAATTTTGCATCCAACGAGCTCTCCCGATCGAAATTTGAGTAAAAACACATGGAGATATGTCGAAAATACGAACACAAAAAGTAGTTTTTTTCTTTCTTCCTCCAAAATTAATCAATATTATTTTATTATTTTAACTATTATTTTATTATTTTCCTTAGGAGGCCCATTTTAGACCCCAAAATTTCTCTAATGATTCTTGTGGATTATTGATTGTTACTTAATGAGTTAACATTTTCACTATTAGGCCTATATCCAAGCACCCAATTAACAAATTCTTAAAAAAGAATGGCCTTATGTGTCTCTCCCATCAACACAAGATATGCTTGATATTGTTGGGGAAAAGTTTTACATGTTTCTCTCAATATTTCTAATTCATTCATAGGAGTAGCTCGTGGTGGTTTGGAACATACATCTTCACAATACACAAGGTCATAAGAATAACCCTCATCCCTTATGAAATTGTAAGAAGTGTTGCAAGATGACAACTCTTCCTCATAACATTCACAATATTCTTCATATTTCTCATAATCATCTTCATAGGAGTCAGCATAACAGTAAGACATGGCTGAAAAGTTTTCTTCAATGGATGGTCTTAATGCACAACTGCAAGGACCATGCTCTCATACCACTATAATGTCCCTACTTGGAATTTTGGAGAAAAGTGCAGTTTGGGCAATTTTTGAGCTTTACTAGTTAAGAATATAGGGGGTTCCTATTGGAATAATAAAAATCCATCCCAATAATTAGGATAAAATAATTAATATTTTTTATTGAATTCCTAGGTCCCACACTAGCTAGTTTGCACCCAATTCCATTTCCAAGGTCAAACTTGACAAAACTGTCTCCTAGAGCATTTTAGAAAGATCCTGGATAAGATTCTGACAAATTTGCAGTCTTACCATATTGGAAAGTGTACAGTTCTTCTTTTTCTAGAGTTTCCATCTTTTCTACATTTATAAGGAAAAAGATAATGCTAGTTTTAAGGTATACTGCCATGTTTTTGCACCAACTCACATCCATTCTTTTCCTCTTCTAAAAGCATGATAAATTCCACTTTCCTTCACTTATGATTTGTACCTACTCATTCAGAAAATTTGTGATCATATTGACTGGTTTGGAAAGTGCTTTATGCACATATGGGGGATTTTGACTAGTTTAGTAAGGCTTCTTTTATACTGTTTCGAATAACATCTTTGAGATTTCAAATCCTTGGAGTATCTACATCATGAGAATCCTTTATCTATTTAATAATGGCTTATTTTTAGAGTATTAATCCATCTTAGTGCCATGCATTAGAGGAAATTTCAACTCAAAATGGGCCTCCTAAAAAGAATTAATAAAATAATAGTTAAAATAATAAAATAATATTTATTAATTTTGGAGGAAGAAAAGAAAAAAACTACTTTTTTGTTTGTATTTTCGACATATATCCCCGTGTTTTTACTCAAATTTCGATCGGGAGAGCTCATTGGATGCGCAATTAAATTCCACATCCAACGAGTACCCACTCGGCATATTAGTCTTGGTGCGCTGCCCATCCCTTAAATCAAGGAATTTGTTTGACCATGGGCACTAATGCATGTATTTGGCGTTTTTTGTCTCTCTTTGGGCGTTTATTGCTTCCTAGATCCAATCCCACTCACACATTGTTGGGGAAAAATATTAAACAATTTATAACATATATCCAATGATTTAATTGTTAACTCAGAGAGAGTGTAAACTTGTGAGGTACAAACAAAATATATGCAGGGGCAGAGTATTGCTAACTTAATCTAATATTCTAAGTGACTGAAATTAAGAATACATGCAACTGAAATCAAATTAAGCTTGCAAAAGTAGGAAATGACCTGAAAATAAATCTAATCTAGAAAAGCAGGGGATTGTGTGAAATAAATATAATCTAAGGAAGCATAATATTGCATGAAATAAACTGATATAAAACAATCAACATTAACTTGTGTGCTCACGACAAATCTATACTAACAATTCATAAGAAAGAAATCACTAAAATTGTATACTAACAATTCATAAGAAAGAAACTCAAATTAACATGAGAGAATAAAAGGATTTGCATTAAGCATCATCTCCATTACATAACAATCAAAATCTACTCTATGACTAACTCCCAAAATATCTAAACCATTCTCTATTTCCAAACCACTAGAGAGATCTCTAACAAAATGAGGAGAGAACCCTCCTATTTATACATGAATTCAAGATAACCAATCCATTTTTACAAATCCACTATTCTCTCAACTTATCCCTTCAAATCCTCAATGAATCCACTTTTCTCTCAACTTATCCCTTCAAATCCTCCATGATATATTGGATAAGATATTCCATCTCCATGATCTTCTCCTTGAAATTAGCCCACATCTTGAAGATGAAATTCGAATTTGAGGTTAAGTGGTGACTTTTGAGCTTGTTAAAGTCTTCAAACATACCTATAATCAGCACTAAACTCATCCAACTTTAAGGTATAATGAAAATATATTAATTTTCTTAATATTTAACCACAAATTCACTCAAAATACTCAAAAATAAACTATTTGGAAAATGGTAATATAAACCCATATGTATTATCAAAGTGGTGGATATTAATGGTTTTATGAAAGGATAAAATAGGAATAAGGTGACAAATGGTATATGAAAGATGAATAAAATGTGGTATTTTTGTGACTCAATATTCCCCTTGACTGAATGTGTTGCATGTCGTCATGCAACTGTACATAAGCTTTTTGGCTTTGCATGACAATGTTTGTAACAGTAAATCATTCCATGACGTGAAATGCATAAGTAGTAGCTGATTTTTATTTTTTTTATTTTTTTTTATTTTTATATTTGTGGCTAGTTCTTGTGTGACAACCATAACAAATGTTGGTTCTTGTGTTAACAACGTTCATTTATTTTACTTGTATTTTTTCTGCAATACATAGGATTTAAAAGTATACATTCACTGGAAATGATAAGCTATCAATGTTCATTGGAAAACATTGTCTTCATGTTATTAGTTATGCAAATTGTAATAAAATGTATGTTTGAAGAGACATGTTGGCCAATAGTGAATAAGATGACGGAAAAAAATGGAATCACATGGTAATGAATATACCCCCCCCAACTGAAGATGTATTAGGTTCATGAAAATGAGTAAGGTAATGTAACATGGTGACGAAATTTCCCAAATTCATTCATTTTCTATCATTTAAGGAATTACATGGTTAAAGATTAGAAAACAACATACCTCCACTTATCCAAAAATTTGATGAACTATGCAACAGAAATGTGGCTGCTACTGCTGCTGGATCCTAGACGGTGAAGTGAAGGAATCTGAACTGCTGCTTGGTTGGATGAAGTAAAAGATGAGAGCTGAAAGTAAAACTATGGTACTCTCATATGGTTGGAAGTATGCTGTAAAAATGCTGATGATGTCATGAAAGGTATATAGTCTTCACCTGTACAAAAACCGATGGTACAATTCTTACCATGCGAATAAAGGTGTTGATGTTGAGCATGGAAATAATTCATTGGATTACTGACCATTGATGAATGTCGTTAACCAATGTGAGGAACTATCACCATAAATGTCAATGAGTGCCAAGGTACCTAAGTACATCGTGAAAAGTGAAAATAGATGAGTTGATGTCGAGGCACTTGCAAGATCTAATGATCAAGGGACATTGGTGTATTCCCATGATTGTCAGCGAGAGAACTTGCCATTAAGGCATGCAAGCGTCAAGGTACTAAAAATGAACTCTAGTCTCCATCCTAGATAAGGTGCTGAGGTCGATGGGGCAAGACTTTTTGAAAGGTGGGCCTTAAGGAATCCAACATCACTCAACATGAGTTGTACATAATGAGTGGTAAGACTATAGATAAAATATCTCACGGTCAAACCATTTTGTGGTAAGGGAAACGAAACAATGTAGTCATGGAAAGGAAACTGAATGGTTTTATTCATAAGGAAAAAGATAAACTGAAAATGAGGAAAATGTGTGCGACTCAGAAAGATAGAAATGCGGGAAGTCATGATGTATAAGGCAGTGAAAAAGTAGACTATAACATGGATGATGAATAAGATTGGAAGGAAAAAAGGTAAGTCATCATGACATGGCGTAATTGGTTTTTGAAAGGCTTCTTTGTGGCAGCGATTATTCATGACATACATAATAGAAACTCAACTTCTTCAAGCTTTTCATGGAACATTTTTTTGAAAATTTTTTACGATTCTGGAAATGCCATTCGTTCATCTTTGAACCTGCAAAAAGGTCAGCATTTTCCTGCTACAAAATTGTGAGAGCATTGAAAATATAGAAAAATATGTGCTTAACAAACCAATTCGAAGAGAAAAATGCTTTTATATCTGAAAGTAGCAATGCATATTAAGCAATCCTTCTTGTTAAAACCTGTTTTTGAGTGACTTGCGAAAACAAGTTAGCACAACAATCATAAAATTTTGAAAAGATTCCAAGTTCATTTATAATTTTATGATTTTATTTGTTACATAATACTTTTTATTTAATTATATGTTTTTAGTTTTTAATTTAGTTTTTATTGTTATCATAATTCTTTTATTATTATTTTCTAAAGTGTTTTTATATAAGTTTTTAACATTTGATTTATTTACCACAAGATCAAATTTGTATATCTTTATTTTAATTGTGATAAATTTATATATATATAAACTAATTTAAATTTTATTTTTTGTGTTTTTGCTTTTTTTGTTTAAATTTTTAATTGTTTTGCAATTAGAACAAAAATAAATTGAAACAAAAATCAAAGTTTTTACATCCTCCTTTTACAAAAGTTAATGTGTCTTTATGTAAAGATTGAGCAATAGAGAGAGAGGGTCAACCCCTCTAAAAACATACTATCTTAATGATCTAGAATAGAGAAGAATGTGCAAACAAGCGATTTTTTATGATAATTTTGGCAGCTTGAAACAAACAGCTTCTTCCCCCAAACGGAATATGTGCCAGGTCCCACTATGCAAAAATAAAAATAAGAAGAAGGCTTAGCTGTGACAACAACTGCCTTTGATTTCAAAGAAGATGAAACATACTTTGATTTAGACTTTTTGTACCGGGCTTCAAGATTGTCAAAATGTTTCTGAAAGACATCATGAGAAAATGGTAAATGCTTAAGGACAAGAAGATGGACAAGTGACCTGGAAAAATAAATGCAGATGCAACCAAGAGTCGAGGCTTATCATCTAAATCTACACCGAGTTTCTCAAAAGCTCTCTACTGTTCCTTTAATATGTCAAGGAGGATACTTCCATTATTATCCTGAAAACAACCTTAAGTGGCTTGAATGGATAATTCATAGAAAAATGAAGCGTCACCCTCTTTCCAAATAAAGCATCAATTCTCTAATCTAATACTTAAAGCTTCAGCAAATCCTCTTAAATATATCTTATTAACTTTCATCATATAAATATTATTGTCTTAAATAAAATATTGATCCTCAAGCTTCTAAAAATTAATTGAAATATAACTTTATGAATTTATCACCATACAATAATCTAAATATGTTCATCAAGTGATTTTTCTAATAAAATTTATAATAATGAAGTTTTACATATTTATCCTTGCACTTATCAACAAATAAACTATGCTTTATATTGTCCTACAAAATTAATGTCTCATCATAAAAAAATCCTCCATTTGATTGAAGGTGTGAACCAATTTAACCCCACTATGTTTTTGTTTAGTTAAATTATTAAAACGTAGCCATTTAAAAAAAGTCATGGCTTTTCAGTAAAACTTAATGATTTGATATTTAGATCTTTTAAATTTAAATATTTATTAATTAATATAGTCGTAAGAATAAAGGGTTGAGAGAAAAAGATTGTTGAACAATTATGTGGCATTTAAGTGATGGTATAAGTATAATGTTCACAACCGCTTTACCAAAATAATTGTGTGGTATTTAAATGACATGTAAAAAGTTTTACAAACTAACTTTTTAATAAGACATAACCAAAAAAATGTTTGATAAGAACTCTATTAGAAAACCATGCATAAACACTATACCATACACACATAAAATAATATTAATAAATTGCAAAAATATACTTTATGTATCGTCAATATTATGATACATAAAATAATACCACTTCACTAAATTCCATAAAGCTTAAACCTTTCATTGAATGAAGCATTCATTGCTAAGTTGCTTGAGGCTATCGACAGGCAGTAAGCATGGTAATTAATAAGTGAAGCATATATTATATTTTCCATATGTGGTCAATATATATATGGTCGAAATCTAATGACATCATTCAATTGCTAATTGCACGCATCAAAGTTGGTGAAGGTCGACTTTACCAGTTGGTTATCAGCATGTAGTCGGTGTAATCGTATGGATCGCTTCTTTACGATCAAAATTATGGTCAATGTAATTCAATATCAGTTCGATTCCAAAGTTTAGAATGGGTTTGTTCTTCACAATTAGTATCAATAAAGGGAACAACTTTAATTTTGAAATGATATTCAATATTTTACCCAAATGAGCTACCGAAAGTATGACAAATTCCAATGATTATAAACCTACGATACAAGATAGTGATTGAGTTATACCTAATATCCAACAGACCGGGGGATTATGTTTCCAAGTTGTCACCACCAGACGATGAGAGACAGAGGAATGTTCCCCAGCAGAAGTCAAGACAAGCTGTTACTATAATGTTATTTCATATTTAAACCAAGTCACCACGATAACAAGATATTTGAGTTCAAGTTGTCAAAAGATGACGAGATATTGAGTTCACCCAACCCAAGTAGGTGCGAAAAGAGGATAAATGAATGTTGCTGCAGGATTTATCAGGGCAGACAGGGGGGAAGCAAGGGTTGTAGCGCCCATTCCACAAACTCACACATTGTAGAGGAGATTTCTGTAACCAGTAGTAAGGATTTGATCTTAATATTTTCTCTTTGGAAAAAGTAGTAGTCTTCGTCGAGTGGAGCTGTTCACTTGACTAGCCTGATCTAGTATGGGATCGTTCAAGGAAATGGTAAAATTATCACATTCGCACATGGAGGCAGTTTTTATCAGATCAAATAGTGGTTCTTCTTCGGCGGAGGGGATAAATTTTCCACATCACCATATTGGGTTGGCTCAATCTCATTATTTCATGGTTTATTCCTGCATTGTCTCAATAAGCACAAATACCATGAATCCAGATATAGAGCATTAGCATCCACAGTTTGAGGTTAGACGTATTAGCCTTAGGTGAGAGAGTCCACCCTATTAATTCAATCCACCGTTGCACATGAGTAAAAGTGGTTAACAACCCAATCTAGGTGCAAAGAGATCCGTGAATCACTAGATTGTCATCATGATCGAATAGTTACAGATGGAGTAGAAAGCACCAGCTAGAAAATGAGATGCTTGGATTGTTGTTATAACCATTCCCTCTAGTAGTTGATCGTTATCTGGACCACGGATTTCATTGGAGATATTGCGCCTCATTTTGCGGAAAATTACAGATTATAGTGTTTCATGTGCGATGGTTTTTAAATCAAGCAAGATATCCTCCCTTTTCTATGAAGTGAACCTATATCTCATTTGATTAGCAAAGATGGTTGCAACAACCCAAGGCTTCCAAATAAAACTTCCCCAAGTACGAACTTTATCTACAGTTCATCCGCAACGGTCAACATATGGTGATGGTTAGTGGCTTTAAGGCAAATATTAGATCCCAGAGATAATCATGCCAAGCTTCAACAACAAATGATGTAGTGCAAATGCGATCAACTGTGGAAAGTTTGACAACAAATGGAACAAAAATTGGTGATCAAGGTGTCATCCCAACTAAGCACGACAGTCTACCTACAAATATTACACTGGATTTGTTTCATCATTTGTAACTACAAGTAGCACAAAATGTGGAAACAACTGAAGCATAGAAAGTGCGTGTGGGATGGGGTAGGTGTTGATAAGCCATCAATTAGGGGATGAAATTCGCTCCTAAAAATTTTTGATCCAAATTTTGTATACCTGTAAAATTATTTATGACAACGAGTGTGTTCATCAAGATTTCAATCGCTCGTCAACATCCAAAACCCTTCATGAGCGGGATCTCCTCTATCAGGTGGAGAAAGCAAATATATATCCTACAGAGGTGCTATCATCCCGAACCAATTCGCTTCAGATCAGCTTAGAAGAATTCAAGGGCCAGTTTTGCAAAAAAAAATGCAATATTTTATTCTCAGTTTTGATTTTTAATTGTTTTAATCGATTTTGCAGGTATGAAGTTTGGCCCCATGAAAAATACATGCACGCGCCGCTAGGTTTATGTTTGCTTTTATTATTTTTTCTAATATTCTAATATTTTTGTTTGTTGGATTGTTTGCAAAAAGGTGGAATGAATAGATTGAAAGATAGGTTGTTTGCAGGTTGCACATGAAAGGTTGAAGCGTTTGAGATTTACAAATATTTTTTCTGCAGGTTTCAACATGGAGGGAGAACACTATGTTTGTTCTATTTATTAAAAAAAAATTTAACGTATGTTTTATTTTTAATATTAATATTAATGTTTTAGAAATAGCATTGTTTTAATATATATATATATATATATATATAATTTGTTTAAAAGTTTCATTTTATTTTATATATATTGTCACGTCCCCATGCCTCTGACCGGCGAAGAGGACGCGACGAACACATCAACACAACCGGGAAAATGGCCCCATGAACATAATCAAAGAGATCAATGCTGGACATAAAATTTACAAGCATACACAGATGCAAAACTCTTCAATCATACAGCGGGAGCAACACAAACACATTTCCAGCATTGAGCATGTTCATGATTTCACATAATACAGTATATAAATTGTAGAGATGAAGAAAACAGCAGCACTTATCTTTTGATTAAGAACTTGCCCACAACCAGCTACGTTGCTGCAACGTTCCACCCAACCATAGGCCAGCATGCTCATCAATCTCTCAGCACGCTGCCACCCCCGAGCTGGGCATGATTCCTCAAGGACTAAGGGTCAATTGCAGGCTTACACATAGCCAAGGGGACACAAAACAGCCAAACCAAATACCACTGGGTTTAACAGGCCTTCAACAAGCGGCCAAGCCAGCACCATCCAAGGGACAACCACTACATACCAGTAGCAAAACAACCCTTCCAAGCCCTGTGAAGGAGGAAAAACAACCAGGAAAAGATCACAAGCCAAGGGTGAGACACAGCTCAAATCCAACCACACTGCTGAGTTGTTCTTGGCCCTAACGTGGCCAAAACAACTCAGCCACAACACCCAAAATATGATTGCATCCACAGAAACCAAAACCAGGGCAATTCAGTAACCCAAACTCACAATGAGTGATGGAAACCAATCACAGCCCACAGAGGTTAATAAACAGCATTCCCAGCATAACCATGGAAACTCAAACGCAGACCCCAGCAGAAAATGGCTCACCACGAACACACAGTGGTCCAAAACGAAATTGGACACCACAGCTAACAAAACATAGGGAAGACAACCGCCCCAAAATGAAAACAGTGAACACGGCTCTCTCATGGGAAAATCGACCTCAACGGTCTATGCGTGAGGAAAAGCTTGCACCCAACAGTAAAATACACGGGAAAGACATACCCGATTTCTACATGAGGATTCCAGCCTGCACGTGAAGGGAAAATGGCCTCTCTCTCTGCGTGCGAATCAACAGGCCATAGGGAGGACGAACAGACCTCTGCGTGAGGAAGAACAGACTAGCCGTGAGAGCAACCGACCATGGGGAGAATGAAGACCAGTGTGAGAGAAACGAAGGTTCTCCACTGGGCATGTGTACTGTCCAGACTGACAGCAACCTGCCAAAACCCACGTTTTTCCATGCCCATGTTTCCTCATGCAATAACTGCCCCCAACTAACAAAGTTAAGACATTGAAGAGGTTGGAGAGGTTGGGTAAGACAAGAAAGGTGGCAAGCAAAAATAAGGTGACAAAACAACAAAGGTGGTGAGACAACAAGGTAATAAAACATGGGTTTTTCCCCCATAAACCAAGGTTTGACATCCCCCACCCCTTATCCTTTGGAACCATGCCCTTTTCATTCAACGTTGCACTGTCGTAGCTGGTTGTGGTTTATTTTAATTGATGTACGGATTTACATGATGCCGAATTATAATGTGCCTTATAGCACGACATATCACCGACAATTATCCCCATTGCCGAAACATACACAACCAAATCGATGGTGGGGCTTTTGCCTTGAGCTCCTCACCATGATTAATCACAATATATACATCATGCAAACGGGGTCGGAACCGGGGATCAAGCCTCTCGGCTTCAAGACCAAGCCTCTCAGCTTCCATGGACTTTTCCTGCTGGTTCTCAGCTTCTTGCTGATCCCGAAGTCTAGGAACTTTGCGGCTATTTCCCTCATCATGTTCCCTCATCGGACAGTCCCAGCGTAAATGATGTCCTCCGCAACTCCAGCATCTCACTGGCTGCTTCATCTTTACCTGCTCAATTTCCTTTGGGTCTTCATGCCTGGACCGTTTCTTATTGTGTCGCTTGGACATTTGTCCCAGTGTTGATCCACCTTCCTTTCCTTTGCCGATTGCTCCCAGAAGGATTTTCACCTCCCTTTGCAAACTAATAGAGTCTTGCAAAATCTGGTGGTTCATTTCACTCTGCCTTTTCTGTATCCTATG
>LPNX010350157.1:266122-377944 GCA_001517045.1 Pseudotsuga menziesii | reverse complement strand
ATGCTGGACCAATCTCTCTTGGTCATGACACTTAGTGTCTTTGGTCTATTCCAGACCTCTAAACCATGGAGTCTCTCCACATGGTTAGTCTCGGCTGCTAGGACTCTCCTGTCTTACTAGCACCCTTTTTTCATTACCGCTCAATCCGAGCTTTCCAGGACAGTCACATGTCCCCATGCACCCCTAGGATGCTCTCACATTCCTCGCTTCCAGCGACACCTATATCCAAACATTGAATAGATTCACATGTTTAGTTTATTCTCATTAGTTTTCATCTCTAGAACAAGAGCTTAAAACATTGTATCCAAATCATATACACATGTATATTCATAAGCAAAATAATCCAATACTTATTTGTATTGTGCGTTTCCTCGTTCATCCACAGGATCCTGCTTTTATTTGCAAGCCTTGGGATCGCCTATGGACTCAGATGTTAGGTCAGCATGCCGGCTGCTCCACAACATCAAATAATTAATGTCCAGCCAGTACATAACCATGTCAACTAGGCTTGGAACTTTATCATGACCATTTCCAGGTCTAGGATCTACTATGGATCCTTAGGAATATCACAGCCCATCATACACTTATATCAACAATAACACATACACTTATTCCAACCATACACTTATATCGACAATGCACTTATACCAACATACACTTATATCAACCATTTACCTTTACCTTCAGCTTGTCAACACAAGCAACACAAGCAATACAAGTAAACTCATCAGCGTTATTGCTCTAAAACTGTAATCACATTTCATATCATTCACTATCAAATATTGAGACACCAGGAGTGTGTCCACTCCCCAAAGTGTAATCAATATGGAAAACCCTTTCATGATTCAACATCAAAAAAGTGTGCACCCATTCCCAGTGTGTACCATGCAGGCCCTATGCATACTCAAGCAACAGTCATCATGGAAATAAATTAGAACATGTTCTGCATATAAAATTTAATAATTAAACATGCATATTCATAGCAAGGGTTACAGAACACTTATCCATTTTCCGTCGCAGTATGCCTTTAGATCTGTTAGGCACCATCAAGGAGTTGGGAAAAACTGAATGCTAAGCTGGTGAGCTCGCTGCAGAGCTAGGAACACCTACACCAGAACTAGCCTGACTTCTATAACACCCACACATACACCTAGCACAAGGAATCAGTCTCTTCTTTGCTACACAGTCCCTCAGGCCCTGCATTCCCTTCTAGTGCTATCTCGAGGTTGTGGAGAAGAAAGTCAGCCCTCTAGCCCTGTCTGTGTGGTTTCCAATCACCAGGTTTAAGAAAACCAAGCCCCATCCCTGTTTCCTGTTTACATTTCATATCCACACACGTCTTCACCGACATAACCCATACCATCTCACTCATGTTATTACCAAACATGCTGTGCAAATGAGACATTTTCCAAAATGTCCAATGGCGTTTCACCCGAAACCCATTTCCAAGATAAGGGAAAACCTTCCCATGAAGTTTGGCTCTTGCAGGTCATCACACATGATCTTCCTGCAGTGTGTACCCCTGACACATTCATCAATTAGCCAAACAATTAATCATCACCTGATACCACAATCCAATTGATCGTTTCATAACCAAGTAATGACATTAGCAATCAAATTCAATAAGAATTTGTAATTCTATCTATTACAGAAATTGACTTGCTCAAGTGTGGGTCTCTTGTAAGCATCATTACTATGCCCATTATAATTTTATGCTTACTATCATAACATGAATACCCACTTACCGTGTGTCCCTCCTAACACAATCTCACACAAGCCAACAATGATTAGTAGCCGTTAGTACCTCTTAAATCCGAAATCCACAATTCGAATCTAATAACCCGTACCAACTAATTTTCACAACCATGAGACTTATTCTCATAAATGGTAGATTCTGGCATTGGTCAGGATCTTACCTCTCAATGCCATTCTTGGAATAATCTACCTGAAACATAAGCTTCAAACACCCAAACACAAGCTTATGCAAGCCAACAGTGGCTAGTGGTTGTCAGCAACATTTGAAATTCACAATTCAAATTTAACAACCTATAATGCATACACAAGGTAGATTCTGGCAGTGGTCAGGAACTTACTTCTCACTGTCATGTTTGAAATAATCTACCTGAAACATAAGCTTCAAACAACCAAACACAAGCTTATGCAAGCCAACAGTGGCTAGTAGTTGTCAGCAATATTTGAAATTCTCAGTTCAAATTTAACAGCTCTTTTACATGGTAGATTCTAGCATTGGTCAGGGTCTTACCTCTCAATGCCATTCTCGAAGGGATCTACCTGAAACATGAGCTTCAATCAACCAAACACTTGGTAAGTCTGGATGCATGTAACTTTTCATTGCTACAACCATTACTGAAGCATTTTCAGAATTTATAAAATTCAAATACTTCCAGCTATTAGTCACACCAATATTATCAAAGCTCATTCACTTTGTGCAATCATTATCATACTAATATTGCAAGGTATAGTCATATAATTCATGCAATTAAATGAAGGTTTAGATACCCTTACTTCACAAGTGTATCATTCATACTACCTTGCTCTTCAATAGAGCATTTCTGGCAGCCAATTGATCATGACTATCCTGCATTCATAACAGCCTTTGAAACAGTTCCAGAATTATCAATAATTCATCATTTCAGTCATTAGTTCTCCATAATATCACATGCATTCATCTCAATGCATTCATGTAATGCATCACAACATTTGCACCTTTACTTACGCAATCAGTCACTCACACCCTTCATATGCATACATTCAATGCATAACAACAAGATTCATAAAATCTTCTTAATGCATGTCCATTCAACGCTACTTTGCATTGATTCAGGAATACTTACGCATTCAACCATACCATGGCCTAACCATGACTACCTCATATAGGATGCATTACTATAATCAATATCATTAACATGTATAGGCATGACACCTTTCTACATTCCAATATTCACATGGTATGAGGTCTCTTACCTGGACCAATCCATGGAATCTGTCATAAGCAAACTCTTACTTGCATGGGTCGTACTTACACCCTTGACATGACCACTTTGGTTGGTCCTTTGTAGGAGATTGCAGCATCTTCTCACCAACTTTTGTTATGGACCTATTGCCTTATCCCTTTCTCCAGAGGGTTGCTGGTCTCATTCATCAGCATTAGCAACATATTCATCCGGGTCCATGTCACCATTGGTTTGTCCACTAATGCCAACATCAAAGCAATGATTATCATTAGTGGTTCATACAGAACATACAATTCTCAATATTCTTACTAATCATACAATATCCTATGCATGCAATACATATCCTCATGCGTTTCAAGCATAAACTCCAGAAATGAAGTTATAATCAGCAAGATAGGGTCTTAAGGAAAACTTCCCTTTTCAAGCCTTTCATCCTTGCATGGAACTCCCTTTTCACACAGCAGCGGGTTGACTTCATAGTCCTTGCTGCCCCTGGGCATGCAACTGTCCAGATTTGTCCATTTGATAACAGTGGTCATCATTAGCACCTATCTGCTTCGTGCTTAGATTCTGGTCACTTATCCTTGCTCCTTGCTGGATAAGCTTTCCAACGCCTATTCACATGCGTCATTCTGACCTCGGATGTGAAAACTACACCACTTCCAAGAATGAAGACTTTCACCTATCTTGGCATTTTCATTACACCACTGCAATGTAGAATTTTCACATTCTTCTAATGACCTTAGAGCCATTTTGGCATCCTTCTTATCCCTTGTGAAATCCCTCTAATTCGAACTCTTGCCCAAATCACAGGATTTTCCTTCTCACAAGAACGACTGTCTCAAGGGACAACGGGGGGTCAAGGGGGCTTGCCCCCTTGTGGCTTCCCCTCGTTTTTTTTGTTTTTTTTTTTGGTAAAACATTGGTTTTTGTGCAATTTGGCACATTAGCTCGCTGCCATTTTTCTCCTTTTCAACCCTAAAATTCTCTGAAAAGCAGTTGAAAAATCCTTCTAAAAACAGTTGAAATCGGCTCCCGGAACCATCATCACGTCCGCTGTATCGGCTCCCAAACCAATTTCACAACCGCAATGTCGGCTCCCAAATCAATCTCCCAGCCGTAATGTCGGCTCCCAAATCAATCTCCCAGCTGCTGAATCGGCTCCTCGGAAGCTCTATCCTTCCGCAACGGCGGCTCCATGGAAGTTCCAACCCTTCCGACGTTCGCTCTTCCTTGGACGAACTTCCCACATCGGGCGTCGGCTGAATCTTGGATCGGAAGTCGGATGTCTCTCGCTTCTGCAACAGCGGCTCACCCGGACCCTTCCTTCTTTTGCAGAATCGGCGACCGAAACCTTTCCGCAGCCACAACGATGGACGGAAAACTCCACCAACGCAACAGCGAACGCCCGCTTCGCCGGCTTGTCGGACGTCGGCTAACTCCACATCGGATGCTGAACCGCTTTTCATCTGCAACGACGGATGTCTACTTCATCAACTCTTCCGATCGGTGAACTATCCTTTGAGCCTTAACCCTTTTTGACGTGTCGGCGATCGGGGAAATATCCCATCGGAAGACTTAACCATTTGGGCTTCCGCAACGGTGGACGAAAACTTCATCAGTTCGCCCGCAACGGCGAACGCCCACTTCGCTAGCCCTTCCGATTTGCACTTACATCGGACGTCGGCGGACTCTCGGATCATCGGACGTCGGACAACTCTCCCTTCCGATTTCTCCAACACTTAGCCAAATTTTCGATTTTCCAAAATTTCTTCTTCGTCGGCAATCGGATGACTCTCTCATCGGACGCAGAATCGCTTCGCCGTCTGCAACAGGGGATGGAAGACTTTACCAATCCTTCCGCAACGGTGGAATTTTACTTCCTCCAATGGCCCGACCGTTCCATACTTAGCCGGATTTTGAAATCTTTCTGTGGCGTCGGCGATCGGACGGATCTTGAGTCGGATGCGGGATCGCTCCGCCATCTGCAACGGCGGATGGAGAGATCATTGTCTCGCCCGCAACGACGGAGGTTAACTCTGTGAACCTTTCCGCAACGGTCGGATGGGAAACTTCAGCCATTCGTCCGCAACGTCGGATGTTAACTTCATCCCCTCTTCTGCAACAGCGGATAGGAGATCACTCCCACCTCCAATTTCCCATACTTAGACAAGTTTTAACCCTTTCTGCGGCGTCGGCAATCGGAGGAATTTCGCGTCGGATGCAGGATTGCTTCGCTGCCTGCAACGGCGGATGGTAGACTTCATCAACCCTTCCGCAACGCCGGATAGGAACTTCTCCAGCTCATCCGCAACGGTGGAATTCCACTTCCTCCTGTGGTCCGACCGCTCAAAACTTAGACCGAAATTTTTCAAAATTTCCCTTTCGTCGGGGATCGGTTCCATTGCTACGTCGGCGGTCTAACCCTTTTGCCAGCCACAATGGCGGACTGTTAAATGCCAAATCCTTTCGCCACAGTGGAATTCCTTCTACTATGCCCTCCGATGACCCAACTGTTCAAGCACTTGGGCGATTTTCTTGAAGTTTCCAGTCTGATTTCTGCTGGGAAGGAAGAAGTTCTGCACCTGTCCCTGCACTTTCATGGCCCATAGAGGCCCATTGTTGCAACTCAGAGCTCTGATACCATTTTGTCACGTCCCCATGGCTCTGACCGGTGAAGAGGATGCCACGAACACATCAACACAACCGGGAAAATGGCCCCATGAACATAATCAAAGAGATCAATGCTGGACATAAAATTTACAAGCATACACAGATGCAAAACTCTTCAATCATACAGCGGAAGCAACACAAACACATTTCCAGCATTGAGCATGTTCATGATTTCACATAATATAGTATATAAATTGCAGAGATGAAGCAAACAACAGCACTTATCTTTTGATTAAGAACTTGCCCGCAACCAGCTACGTCGCTGCAACGTTCCACCCAACCATAGGCCAGCATGCTCATCAATCTCTCAGCACGCTGCCACCCCCGAGCTGGGCATGATTCCTCAAGGACTAAGGGTCAATTGCAGGCTTACACATAGCCAAGGGGACACAAAACAGCCAAACCAAATACCGCTGGGTTTAACAGGCCTTCAACAAGCGGCCAAGCCAGCACCATCCAAGGGACAACCACTGCATACCAGCAGTAAAACAACCCTTCCAAGCCCTGTGAAGGAGGAAAAACAACCAGGAAAAGATCACATGCCAAGGGTGAGACACAGCTCAAATCCAACCACACTGCTGAGTTGTTCTTGGCCCTAATGTGGCCAAAACAACTCAGCCACAACACCCAAAATATGATTGCATCCACAGCAACCAAAACCAGGGCAATTCAGCAACCCAAACTCACAATGAGTGATGGAAACCAATCACAGCCCACGGAGGTTAATAAACAGCATTCCCAGCATAACCATGGAAACTCAAACGCAGACCCCAGCAGAAAACGGCTCACCACGAACTAACAGTGGTCCAAAACGAAATTGGACACCACAGCTAACAAAACATAGGGAAGACAACCGCCCCAAAATGAAAACAGTGAGCACGGATCTCTCATGGGAAAATCGCCCTCAACGGTCTATGTGTGAGGAAAAGCTCGCACCCAACAGTAAAATACACGGGAAAGACATACCCGATTTCTACATGAGGATTCCAGCCTGCACATGAAGGGAAAATGGCCTCTCTCTTTGCCCGCGAATTAACAGGCCATAGGGAGGACGAACAGACCTCTGCGTGAGGAAGAACAGACTAGCCGTGAGAGCAACCGACCATGGGGAGAATGAAGACCAGTGTGAGAGAAACGAAGGTTCTCCACTGGGCATGCGTACTGTCTAGACTGACAGCAACCTGCCAAAACCCACGTTTTTCCATGCCCACGTTTCCTCATGCAATAACTGCCCCCAACTAACAAAGTCAAGACATTGAAGAGGTTGGAGAGGTTGGGTAAGACAAGAAAGGTGGCAAGCAAAACTAAGGTGACAAAACAACAAAGGTGGTGAGACAACAAGGTAATAAAACATGGGTTTTTCCCCCATAAACCAAGGTTTGACATCCCCCACCCCTTATCCTTTGGAACCATGCCCTTTTCATTCAACGTTGCACTGCCGTAGCTGGTTGTGGTTTATTTTAATTGATGTGCAGATTTACATGATGCCGAATTATAATGTGCCTTATAGCACGACATATCACCGACAATTATCCCCATTGCCGAAACATACACAACCAAATCGATGGTGGGGCTTTTGCCTTGAGCTCCTCACCATGATTAATCACAATATATACATCATGCAAACGGGGTCGGAACCGGGGACATCACACACACACACACACATATATATATATATTAAAATATTAAATTTTAATGTTTATAGTTGTAGGTTTGTTAATTTAATAATATATATATTATTAATTTATTAAAATTAAAATTAAAAACTTAACAAAGAAATGTGATATATATATATTTTAATTTTTTTTATATATTATTTTTAAATTTTGTTTTACTTTAAGGTATTCCTAGATGCAAAATAGTTTTTTATTGCTAACAAAGTTAAAAAATAGATGTTGATTGAAAGGTAAATTTTTTTTTTTTTATAATTTAAATTTAAATTTTCATTTTAAAAACTAAATTAAAACAAACAAAGAAGAACTATATATAGAAAAACTAAAACTAGTATATAGATTTGTTTATTTGTTTATTAATTAACTTATTTTATTTTCTAATTCTTCATAGATTTAGAAGAAACTTAATTCCTAATGCATTTTTTATTCCTAGTATGACTAGAAAATTTATTAAAAGAAAAATGAAAAAGAAAAGAAATAAAAATTTCATAAATTTTTCCGATTTAAAAGATTAAAACTATTTTTAGTTCCTAACAAAAATTAAAAACAAGAGTAATTAAGCTTATTAGAAATAAATAGTTTAGCAAACAAAAACATTAGAGAAAATTAAAGCATCATACATGCTGAAAATAAAACTAAAACCTACCTACTTTACTTTTATTGGAAATTAAAGATTATTTACATAAAATGAAATTTCCAATGTAACTATCTGTCTAACAAAAGTAAACCAAGATTATCTTTTAATTCTAAAAAACTAAATCTAGAATATACAATAATATGAAAAATTAAATGTTGAAAATGTGAATTAATAAAATAGAAGCAAAAACAAAACCAATCTAACCTAATACTTACTTGGAACCATTGTTTGGTACAACTCTCGTTTGCATGATGATCACTCGAGATCCCTTCTTCATCCTCTTCAATCTCCAATTCGAACAAGTGTTCTTTAACTGATATGCATGATTCTTCAAATGTCGATTCTTTCTTGTTTGCTTCAGGAGGAGTGATTTCATCCGTGACTGCTGTCAAGATCCCCTCTTCTTGAGAAGAGGAGAACTCGGCTTTTGCTAGGATCTGAGTGAGCTTCTCTAAGCTTATGGTCATCCTAAGATCATTTTACTGAAATCAAATCAAATGCTAAAAAGAGAAGAAAAACGAGTACATGACAAATGAAAAAAAATAGTTCGAAATGGGTTAGTATCAAAACAAGTGCAAAAACATAAATAAAAAGTGCACAAAAATCGGTACAAAACAAAAAATTGAACAGATACAAGGTTAAAAGCAAGTTAGTATGAAATAAAGGGTATCCCAAAAAGAAATCAATCCAAACTTTTACACTACAAAATGAAAAGGAAAATTTGCATAAAAACAAAATCGCATTTGTAGAAAATGAAAGAACACTCTTGCAGAAAAAGAAAACACTTTGCAGAAAAATAAACACGCTTGTGGAAACAACAAGGCTTTGGGATGACCCACTAAAGTGGATGCGTTTGGCTATTACACCATGGAAATAACGTAGTGAATTCGTCCTTGCATCTTACCATTTCCCCTCCCCCTTTCTATGTAATAAAAATGAACTATCTACCTATCTAAACTTTGATTCATTTTAGCACCTCCCCAACAACGATGCCAAAATGTTGGGGAAAAATATTAAACAATTTATAACATATATCCAACAATTTAATTGTCAACCCAGAGAGAGCGTAAAATTGTGAAGTACAAAAAAATATATGCAGGGGTAGAGTATTGCTAACTTACTCTAATATTCTAAGTGACTGAAATTAAGAATACATGTGACTGCAATTAAATCAAGCTTGCAAAAGCAGGAAATGACATGAAAAGAAATCTAATCTAGAAAAGCAGGGGATTGCGTGAAATAAATCTAATCTAAGGAAGCATAAGATTGCATGAAATAAATTGATATAAAACAATCAACATTAACTTGTGAGCTCACAACAAATATATACTAACAATTCATAAGAAAGAAATAAAAACAAAATTATACTAACAATTCATAAGAAATAAACTCAAATTAACATGAGAGAATAAAATAATTTGCATTAAACATCATCTCCATTACATAAAAATCAAAATCCACTCTATGACTAACTCAAAAAAGATCTAAACTATTCTCTAATTCCAAACCACTAGAGAGATCTCTAACAAAATGAGGAGAGAACCCTCCTATTTATACATGAATTCAAGATAACCAATCCATAAGTACAGATCCACTATTCTCTCAACTTATCCCTTTAAATTATCAACAAATCCACTTTTCTCTCAACTTATGCCTTCAAATCCTCCATGATATATTGGATAAGATATTCCATCTCCATGATCTTCTCCTTGAAATTAGCCCACATCTTGAAGATGAAATTCGAATTTGAGGCTAGGTGGTAACTTTTGAGCTTGTTTAAGTCTTCAAATATACCTGTAATCATCACCAAACTCATCCAACTTTAAGGTATAATGAAAATATATTAATTTTCTTAATATTTAACCACAAATTCACTCAAAATACTCAAAAATAAACTATTTGGAAAATGGTAATATAAACCCATATGTATTATCAAAGTGGTGGATATTAATGGTTTTATGAATTGATAAAATAGGAATAAGGTGACAAATGGTATATAAAAGATGAATAAAATGTGGTATTTTTGCGTCTCAACATTCCCCCCAACTGAATGTGTTGCATGTCCTCATGCAACTGCACATAAGATTTTTGGCTTTGCATGATAATGTTTATAACAGTAAATCATTCCATGATGTGAAATGCATAAATAGCAACTGATTTTTTATTTTTTATTTTTATATTTTTATATTTGTTGCTGGTTCTTGTGTGACAACCATAACAAATGTTGCTTCTTGTGTTAATAATATTCATTTATTTTACTTGTATTTTTGCATCAATACATAGGATTTAAAAGTATACATTCACTGGAAATGATAAGCTATCAATGTTCATTGGAAAACATTGTCTTCATGATATGAGTTATGCAAATTGTAATAAAATGTATGTTTGAAGAGACATGTTGGCCATTAGTGAATAAGATGACGGAAAAAAATGGAATCACATGGTAACGAATATACCCCCCCAACTGAAGATGTCTTAGGTTCATGAAAATGAGTAAGGTAATGTAACATGGTGAGGGAATTTTCCAAATTCATTCATTTTCTAGAATTTAAGGAATTACATGGTTAAAGATTAGAAAACAACATACCTCCACTTACCCAAACAGTTTATGAACTATGCAATAGGAATGTGGCTGCTACTGCTACTGGATCATGGACGATGAAGTGAAGGAATCTAAACTACTGCTTGGTTGGATGAAGTAAAAGATGAGAGCTGAAAGTAGAATTGTGGTACTCTCATATGGCTAGAAGTATGCTGTAAAACTACTGATGATGTCATGAAAGATATATAGTCTTCACCTGCTACAAAACCTAATGGTACAATTCTTACCATGCGAATAAATGTGTTGATGTCGAGCATTGAAAGAAGTCACTGGATTATCGACCATTGATGAATGTTGTTAACCAATGCGAGACAATCTCACCATTGATGTCAATGAGTGCCAAGGTACCTAAGTGCATCGTGCAAAGTGCGAATAAATGAGTTGATGTCGAGCCACTTGCAAGATCTAACGATCGAGGGACATTGATGTATTTTCATGATTGTCAGCGATAGAACTCGCCATTAAGGCATGCAGGCCTCAAGGTACTAAAAATGAACTCTAGTCTCTATCCCAGATAAGGTGGTGTGGTTGATGGGGTAGGACTTGTTGAAAGGTGGGCCTTGAAGAATCCAACATCACTCAACATGAGTTGCGCATAATGAGTGGTAGGACTATAGATAAAAGATCTCACGTTCAAACAATTTTTATGGCAAGGGAAACGAAACAATGTACTCATGGAAAGGAAACTGAATGGTTTTATTCATAAGGAAAAAGAGAAACTGAAAATGAGGAAAATGTGTGCGACTCAAAAAGGTAGACATGCGGGAAGTCATGATGTATAAGGCAATGAAAAAGTAGATTCTGACATGGAAGATGAATAAGCTTGGAAGGAAAAAAGGTAAGTCATCATGACATGGCGTAATTGGTTTTTGAAAGGCTTCTTTGTGGCAACAAAATGTCATGACATACATAGTAGAAACTGAACTTCTTCAAGCTTTTAATGGAACTTTTTTCTAAAAATTTTCTACGATTCTGGAAATGCCATTCGCTCGTCTTTGAACCTGCAAAAATGTTAGTATTTTCCTGCAACAAACATGTGAGAGCATTGAAAATATAGAAAAATACGTGCTTAACAAACCAAGTCAAAGAGAAAAATGCTTTTATGTCTGAAAGTAGCAATGCATATTAAGCAATCCTTCTTGTCAAAACCTGTTTTTGAGTAACTTGCGAAAACAAGTTAGCGCAACAATCATAAAATTTTGAAAAGATTCCAAGTTCATTTATAATTTATAATTTTATGATTTTATTTGTTACCTAATACTTTTTATTTATTTATATGTTTTTAGTTTTTAATTTTATTTTAATTGTTAACATAATTCTTTTATTATTATTTCTAAAGTGTTTTTATGTAATTTTTTTAAATTTGATTTATTTACCACAACAACAAATTTGTATATGTTTATATTAATTCTGATAAATTTATATATATAGATATAAACTACTTTAAATTTTAATTTTTTTGTTTGTGTTTAAATTTTTAATTGTTTTTCAATTAAAACAAAAAGAAATTGAAACAAAAATCAGAGTTTTTACATCTTCCTTTTACAAAAGTTAATGCATCTTTATGTAAAGATTGAGAAATAGAGAGAGAGGGTCGACCCCTCTAAAAACATACTATCTTAATGATCTAGAATAGAGAAGAATGTGCAAACAAACGATTTTTTTATGATAAATTTGGTAGCTTGAAACAAACACCTTTCTCCCCCAAATGGAAGATGTTCCAGGTTGCACTGTGCAAAAATTAAAATAAGAAGAAGGCTTATCTGCGACAAGAGCTGCCTTTGATTTCAAAGAAGATGAAACATACTTCGATTTAGACTTTTTGTATTGGGCTTCAAGATTGTCAATTTTTTTTTTGAAAGACATCATGAGAAAATGGTAAAGGCTTAAGGAAGAGAAGATGGACTTGCGAACATTCAATCATCCCTACCATGTTTCATTTACTATCGTGTGACCTGGAAAGATAAATGCAGATGCAACTGAGAGTCGAGGCTCATCAACTAAATCTACACCGAGTTTCTCTAAAGCTCTCTACTGTTCCTTTAATATGTCAAGGAGGATACTTCCATTGTTATCCTGAAAACAACCTTAAGTGGCTTGAATGGATAATCTAGAGAAAAATGAAGTGTCACCCTCTTTCCAAATAAAGCATCAATTCTCTAATCTAATACTTAAAGCTTCAGCAAATCCTCTTAAATATATCTTATTAACTTTCATCATATAAATATTTTTGTATTAAATAAAATATTGATCCTAAAGCTTCTAAAAATCAATTGAAATATAACTTTATGAATTTATCACTATACAATAATCTAAATATGTTCATCAAGTGTTTTTTCTAATAAAATTTATAATAATGAAGTTTTACATATTTATCCTTGCACTTATCAACAAATAAACTGTGCTTTATATTGTCATACAAAATTAATGTCTCATCATAAAACAATCCTCCATTTGATTAAAGGTGTGAACTAATTTAACCCCACTATGTTTTTGTTTGGTTAAATCATTAAAACGTAGCCATTTTAAAAAGGTCATGGCTTTTCAATAAAAACTTAATGAATATTTATTAATTAATATACTCATAAGAATAAACGGTTGAGAGAAAAATATTGTTGAACAATTATGTGGCATTTAAGTGATGGTATAAGTATAATGTTCACAACCGCTTTACCATAATAATTGTGTGGCATTTAAATGCCATTTAAAAAGTTTTACAAACTAACTTTTTAATAAGCCATGACCAAACGAAAGTTTGATAAGTGAATTCTATTAGCAAACCATGCATAAACACTATACCATACACACATAAAATAATATTAATAAATTGCAAAAATATACTTTATGTAACGTTGATATTATGATACATAAAATAATACCACTTCACTAAATTCCATAAAGCTTAAACCTTTCATTGAATGAAGCATTCACTGCTAAGTTGCTTGAGGCTATCGGTAGGTAGTAAGCATGGTAATTAATAAGTGAAGAATATATTATATTTTCCATATGTGGTCAATGTAATTATGGTCGAAATCTAACGACATCATTCAATTGTTAATTTCACGCATCAAAGTTTGTGAAGGTCAACTTTACCAGTTGGTTTTCGGCATGCAGTCAGTGTAGTCGTATGGATTGCTTCTTTACGGTCGAAATTATGGTCAATGTAATTCAATATCTGTTCGATTCCAAAGTTTAGAATGGGTTTGTTCTTCATGATTAATATCAATGAAGGGAACAACTTTAATTTTTAAATGATCTTCAATATTTTACCCAAATGAGCTATTGAAAATATGACAAATTCAAATCATTTGTAAACCTACGATAAAAGATAGTGATTGAGTTATACCTAATATCCAATAGACCAGTGGATTATGTTTCCAAGTTGTCACCACCAGATGACGATAAATGAAGGAATGTTCCCCAACAGAAGTTGAGACAAGTTTCTACTATAATGTTATTTCATATTTGAACCAAGTCGCCACGATAATAGGATATTTGAGTTCAAGTTATCAAGAGATGATGAGATGTTGATTTCACCCAACCCAAGCAGGCACAGAAATAGGATAAATGAATGCTGCTGCTAGACTTATCGGGGCAGACAGGGGGAAAGAAAGGGTTCTAGCGCCCATTCCACAAACTCACACATTGCAGACGAGATTTCTTTAACTAGCAGTAAGGATTTGATCTTAATATTTTCTCTTTGGAAAAAGTAGTAGTCTTTGCCTAGTGGAGCTTTTCAGTTGATTAGCTTGATCTAGTAGGGGATCATTTAAGGAAATGGTAACAATATCATATTTGTACATGGAGGCAGTTGCTATCGGATCAAATAATGATTCTTCTTCAGTGGAGGGGATAAATTTTCCACATCACCATATTGGGTTGGCTCAATCTCATTATTTCACGGTTTATTCTTGCATTGTCTCAGTAAGCACAAAGCCGTGAATATGGATATAGAGCATTAGAATCCATAGTTTGAGGTTAGACGTATTAGCCTTAGGCGAGAGACCCCACTTTATTAATTCAATCCACCGGTGCACATGAGTAAAAGAGGTTAACAACCCAATCCAGGTGCAAAGACATCCGTGAATCACTGGATTGTCATCATGATCAAATAGTTACAGATGGAGTGGAAAGCACCAGCCGGAAAACGAGATGCTTGGACTATTGTTATAACCATTCCTTGTAGTAGTTGATCGTTATCTGGACCACGGATTTCATTAGAGATATTGCGCCTGATTATGCGGGAAATTACAGTGTTTCATGTGCGATGGTTTTTAAATCAAGCAAGATAACCTCCTTTTTTTACGAACTAAAGCTCTATCTTACTTGATTTGCCGCGAATATGGTTGCAACAACCTAGGGCTTCCAAATAAAACTTTGCCATGTACAGAATTTCTCTACAGTTTGTCCGCAATGGTCAACGTATGGTGATGGTTAGTGGCTTTAAGGCATAAATTAGATCTCGGAGACAATCATGCCAAGATTTAACAATAAACGATGTAGTGCAAATGCGATCAAATGTGGAAAGTTTGACAGCAAATGCCACAAAAATTGGCGATCAAAGTGTCAACCCAGCTAAGCACGACAGTCTACCTACAGATGCTATGCCGGATTTGTTTCATCATTTGTAACTACAAGTAGCACAAAATGTGGAAAAAACTAAACCATAGAAAGTACATGTGGAATGGGTTAGGTGTTGATAAGAATCAATTAGGGGACGAAATTCGCTCCTAAGAATTTTCGAGCCAAATTTTGTATACCTGTAAAATTATTTATGATAGCGAGTGTGTTCATCAAGATTTGAATCGCTTGCCAACATCCAAAACCCTCCATGAGTGGGATCTCCTATATCAGGTGGAGAAATAAAATATATATCCTACAAAGGGGCTATCATCCCGAATCAATTCGCTTTAGATCAGGTCAAAGGAATTCAAGGGCCAGTTTTGCAAAAAAAAAGAAATATTTCATTCTCAGTTTTGATTTTTAATTGTTTTAATCGATTTTGCAGGTATGAAGTTTGGCCCCACGAAAAATACATGCGCGCGCCACTAGGTTTATGTTTTTTTATTAGTTTTTCTAATATTCTAATATTTTTGTTTGCAGGATTGTTTGGAAAAAGGTGGAATGAACAAATCGAAAGATAGGTTGCTTGCATGTTGTGCATAAAAGGTTGAAGCGTTTGAGATTTACAACTATTTTTTCTGCAAGTTTCAACATGGAGTGAGAACACTGTGTTTGTTCTATTTATTTAAAAAAAATGAGCATATTGTTTTCTTTTTAATATTAATATTAATATTAATGTTTTAGAAATAACATTGTTTTAATATATATATATATATATATATATATTTCTTATTTGTTTTGAAAGTTTCATTTAATTATATTTCTTATTTGTTTTGAAAGTTTCATTTAATTATTATATATATATATTAAATTTTGTTTTGAAAGTTTCATTTAATTATTATATATATATATATATATATATATATATTAAATTTTAATGTTTATAGTTGTAGGTTTGTTAATTTAATAATATATATATTATTAATTTGTTAAAATTAAAACTAAAAACTTAACAAAGAAATGTGATATATAAATTTTTTATTTTAATTTTATTTTTTATATATATCATTTTTAAATTTTGTTTTATTTTAAGGTATTCCTAGATGCAAAATAGATTTTTATTCCTAACAAAGTTAAGAAATAAGTGTTGATCAAAGGGTAATTTTTTTTTAATAATTTAAATTTAAAATTTTATTTTAAAAATTAAGATTAAGACAAACAAAGAAGAACTATATATAGGAAAACTAAAACTAGTATATAGAGTTGTTTAATTTTTTTTTGTTTATTAATTAATTTATTTTATTTTCTAATTCTTCATAGATTTAGAAGAAACTTAATTTGTAATGCATTTTTTATTCCTAGTATGACTAGAAAATTTATTGAAAGAAAAATGAAAAGGAAAAGAAATAAAAATTTTCTTAAATTTTTGAGATATAAAAGATTAAAACTATTTTTAATTCCTAACAAAATTAAAAACAAGAGTAATTAAGACTATTAGAAATAAAAAATTTAGCAAACAAAAACATTAGAGAAAATTAAAGCATCCTACATGCTAAAAATAAAACTAAAACCTACCTACTTTACTTTAATTGGAAATTAAAGATTATTTACATAAAATGAAATTTCCAATGTAACCATCTCTTTAACAAAAGTAAACCAAGATTATCTTTTAATTCTATAAAACTAAATCTAGAATATACAATAATATGAAAAAACAAATGTTGAAAATGTGAATTAATAAAATATAAGCAAAAACAAAATTGATCTAACCTAATACTTACTTGGAAGCATTGTTTGATGCAACTCCCGTTTGCATGATGATCACCCGAGATCCTTTCTTCATCCTCTTCAATATTCAGTTCAAACAGGTGTTCTTCATCTTATATGCATGATTATTCAAAGGTCGATTCTTCCTTGTTTGCTTCAGGAGGAGTGATTTCATACTTGACTGCTGTCAAGATCCCCTCTTCTTGAGAAGAGGAGATCTCGACTTTTGCTAGGATCTGAGTGAGCTTCTCTAAGCTTATGCTCATCCTAAGATCATTTTATTAAAATCAAATCAAATGCTAAAAAGAGAAAAAAAAAAGAGTACATGACAAATGCAAAAAAACAGTATGAAATGGCTTAGTACATAACGAGTCCAAAAACATAAATAAGAAGTGCACAAAAATATGTACAAAACAAAAAAAATGAACAGATACAAGGTTAAAAGAAAGTTAGTATGAAATAAAGGATATCCCAAAAAGAAAGCAATACAAACTTTTACACTACAAAAATGAAAAGGAAAATTTGCATCTAAACAAACTCGCATTTGCATAAAATGAAAGAACACTCTTGCAGAAAAATAAACACGCTTGCGGAAACAACAAGGATTTTGGGTGACCCACTAAAGTGGATGTGTCTGAATGTTACATCACGTAAATTCGATACTGAAGTCGTCCTTGCGTCTTATCGTTTCCCCTCCCCCTTTCTATGTAATAAAAATGAACTATCTACCTATCTAAACTCTGATCCCTTTTAGCACCTCCCCGGCAAAGGCGCCAAAATGTTGGGAAAAAATATTAAACAATTAATAACATATATCTAATGATTTAATTGTCAACCTGGAGAGAGCGTAAACTTGTGAGATACAGACAAAATATATGCAGGGGCAGAGTATTGCTAACTTATTCTAATATTCTAAGTGACTAAAATTAAGAATACATGCGACTGAAATTAAATTAAGCTTGCAAAAATAGGAAATGACATGAAAAGAAATCTAATCTAGAAAAGTAGGGGATTGCGTGAAATAAATCTAATCTAAGGAAGAATAATATGGAATGAAATAAACTGATATAAAACAATCAACATTAACTTGTGAGCTCACGACAAATCTATACTAACAATTCATAAGAAAGAAATCACTAAAATTCTATACTAACAATTCATAAGAAAGAAACTCAAATTAACATGAGATAATAAAAGGATTTGCATCAAGCATCATCTCCATTACATAACAATCAAAATCCACTCTATGACTAACTCTCAAAATATATAAACTATTCTCTACTTCCAAACCACTAGAGAGATCTCTAACAAAATGAGGAGAGAACCCTCCTATTTATACATGAATTCAAGATAACCAATCCATAATTACAGATCCACTATTCTCTCAACTTATCCCTTCAAAACAACATCATTAACAGAATTTATTTGATTATTCATGCCCAACTCTAACGGAATGGCAGAGCGACTCTCTGAACTGCGGCTAGGGTTTCCCTAGCCGTCACCTCCCTTGCTACGCAGAGCCGAGCTCTGGCTAGATCGTTGGCTGCCGCCCCTCCTCATGCCTCAATGTGGGGTTCCCTTTGGTTGTTGATTCTCCTCATGGTTTCAGCATGGATTTCTCTCAGGAAATGGGCTCTCATGCCCAGCTCATCACCTTCAAGGCCCTTGTTCAAGTTGTCGCTCCTCAGGCAGCTTCACACACTTCATCCAAGTTCATGAAAAAGATGGACGAGATCCCTTCTCTGGATCTCTCTCCTACGGATCCATGCCAGAAAGCTCTCATCCTCTCTAAGAAAGCCCTCATTGGTAAGTTCATAGGGTTGTGTCCCATCCCTAAGGTGGTAGAGCTCTAGATCACAGAACATTGGAACCCTCTTCTGCAAGGACAGGTCTCTCTATTTTCAACTGAACGAGGGTTTTTTGTATTCCTGTTCTCAAATAAAGAAGAAAGAGACCTAGTCTTTCATTCAGGCCCTTTCTTCATGGGATAGAGAGGTCTATTCTTAGCCCCATGGTCTTTGGGGTTTAACCCAGAAGCATAGATCACTGTCGCTCCAGTCTGGGTAAGACTCCCTAGCCTCCCTCTTCATCTTTGGGGGAAAAGCACTCTGATTGACATTGGTAATAAGCTAGGTTGTTATCTAGATACTGCAGAACCAAAAGGGGGTCAGTACAGATGTGCCTGTATCTGCGTAGAGGTGAATCTACAAAAAGAGCTCCCGGAGGCCTTAAAGCTCACATTAGGAGAATGGAGCCACATTCAAGATCTGGATTATGAGCAGATCCCTTTCAAATGCAACTTTTGTCATGTATACAGCCACTTAGCCAAAAGCTTCCCCAAGCTTGCAGAACCACAAAAACCAACAAATCTCCCAGCTTCCAAAGATACAGAGTTCCAGACGGTTACTAATCGACGCCGTCTTCCTCGGCAAAAGGAGTCTCAAGTGTCTCAGCACATGGTTTCTCCTCAAGATCATTCTCCTCTTGCAGATACTCCACGGATGGAAAACAAAAATAGTTTTGAAGTTCTCCAAGAAGATGGAGCATAAGAACCTGAAGCTGTAGATGTCCCAGAGCAAGGCATCCCTGGTCCCCTTGGCTCCTTGGAGGCAGTTGAACAAGCTTCTCCAAAACCTGCTTCTTCAGGTTCTAAGAAAGATCCCAACGCTTTGGTTCACGAGACCCCAACCCAGGAAAGACTGGCATCCTCAGTCCCTTCGTAAGAGGGAACCTCTGAATCCGAAGACTTTTCAACTCCTTCTCCTCCCCTCACCAGAGGGCGAAAGACAAATAAAGAATGTAGAGAAAAGGAAGCAACCTTAAACATCAACTCGGGCTCCTAGAAGAAATTGGATCCTTTCATTAAGGGGCATTCCTCTCCGCCTATTTAATGTTTTGTTTCTGTATTCTTCTCTGCTCACAATTCGTGAGAGTCCACTCTTGCAAGCAATATTTTTCTTGGAATAGCTTCAGAAGCATTTGGGATTCACTTCTGAAAGCACTCATAAGAAGGATGACTGTTCTGATAGAGGTCATCAGCCTTCTTTTTCTGAATTCCCTTTTGTACGCCTGGCTGGGCTACAACCATTTGTAATCAATAAAAAATTTCCAGTTTCTGTTAAAAAAAACTTATCCCTTCAAATCCTCAACAAATCCACTTTTCTCTCAACTTATCCCTTCAAATCCTCCATGTTATCTTGGATAAGATATTCCATCTCCATGATCTTCTCCTTGAAATTATCCCACATCTTGAAAATGAAATTCAAAATTGAGGCTAGGTGGTGACTTTTGAGCTTGTTAAAGTCTTCAAATATACCTGTAATCATCACCAAACTCATCCAACTTTAAGGTATAATGAAAATATATTAATTTTCTTAGTATTTAACCATAAATTCACTCAAAATACTCAAAAATAAACTATTTGAAAAATGGTAATATAAACCCATATGTATTATCAAAGTGGTGGATATTAATGGTTTTATGAAAGGATAAAATAGGAATAAGGTGACAAATGGTATATGAAAGATGAATAAAATGTGATATTTTTGAGACTCACCACCCATGTGCTCACCCACTCCTATCCTACCCTCATTTATGATCGAACATGCTCTATCCATGTTCACACTAGCATTCGTGACTGTTTGGGATGGTTTTGGAGCTGACTGGTCCACTTAGGGGGGTTTTGGGGTCAAGTCCTAGCCTGGCACATGTATGCATCTGGATGGTCTCCATAGGCTAATGATTTTCTTCCAACGTATTATAAGAATGTACCACACATATGTACAAGTCTTACACTGATAGAAACATCAATTATTGGAACCATCTATGTGTGTTATTTTGCTCTCTATTACTATTTTATTTTTGTGAATAACTTAGATTGTGAAGATTGCATTAGATCCTATATCTTGTTGTGAATCATATTTTCACATGGTATCAGATCTCTTTGAAGCTGAAAATCAAATTCAGAGTTTTTGAGTTGTTGTTTAGGGTATTTTCCATAAAAAAATTGAGTGTTTGCATTGTAGGCACTTCTAGTCACTGTCACACAGTGCGCAAGCAAAATGGAGTAGACTCATGTGTTTCTTACCCCATTCAACTATTTTTAATGGAATGATGAAATGGTAATTCAGCTAAGGTCGAAAGACCTCTACAGAGTCTCCTTGGGAACTGAGATCGATCCTAACTCTACTATGGAGAAATCGAAGTACTTCAACAGACTTGATGAGGCATTTGGGATGCTTTGTCTCAGTATTTAGAGAGATATTCTCTTTCATGTAGATAATATTGGAAAATAAAATGAATTTTGGCTCAATATTGAGTCATTGTTTGGGAAGACTGATGAGATGAGAGGCCACCAGCTCGAAAATGAGTCGATCTCACTGAGCCCAACTCACTTTGAGACAATCCATGAATTCTTCACCAAGTTCAAATCATTGGTGCTTCAAATGAAACAATGTGGAATCAAGAATAAAGAATAATAGTTGATCTTGTCTATCCTTTTGAAGCTAGGTCCTGAGTATTCTATGTTTGTCTCAACATTCCATTCAGGCAAGCTAACAGTTTGAAATTAGAGAATGCCTCCACTGGGAAACTTCATGGAGTCTTTGACTTAGGAACAAGACAAGCTAGTGAAAATGGGTACCATCAAATCTAGTAAGGATCAAGACCTTACTACAGGAGTTTCTAATCCAACCAAAGGAAAGAAGAAATCCAAGTATTTGAAGCAACAAAGAGTGAAGGAGAAGAAGCATTCAGATACAGGAAGCTCAAGTTCAATTGACGGGGATTCAAAATCTAGGAGGATGAAGAGTAAGAGAGAGAATCCAAAATGTGAATATTTCAGAGGTTTGCATCATGAAAAATATTTTTTCAAAAATAATATGGAAATCATGACCAAGATCCTTGAATAGAACAATATTGATGTTCCATATTTTGCAAGAAGAGGGGAGCACAAGCCCTCCTTGGAGCAAGAAGATGGTAAGTTATTGCATGCTTTGGGTGCATTTATCATGTATCTGTTCCATATGTATTTGTTTCTGATTTATATTATGATATATCAGAATCTGAAACCTCCATCCCTTCCTTGGAAGAAACCCCAAACAGTTCACCAAAGTTTTCTCCAAAAACGAGTCACTTTTCACTAGTTTCCGACTTGTCTTCTGAAATCTCTTTCCCACTCCATTAAGATCCTTACTATTCTATTTATGAAGGTGTTATATAGGATGATATGCAGGTTATGACAATCATATATTCATTTCCCTAGCCATTGATTCCCAAAATATCCAACAACCCTCAAGTTCACAAGTTGGAAAATCTCATATGATATTTTCTGTTGTATATGACATATATTCTAATATTTCAGAGCCTCATGAGCATTGTTATAGAGTTATGAATGTGCTTCATCAAATTGGGAAGAAGATTCATGGTTTAATTCATGATATGGAAGCTACCCATGAGGCTGATTTTGTTGATTCTTTTGATGCTATTTAGGAAAGTGTTTGCAGATATATCTTTTCCATTATTGATTATGCTTCCAGATTAGAGTATGGTTGCAGAAAAAAAACATTCTTATGATTCTCCTCCATTAGAAAATGATGACCTTCAAGGGGCCTCTCCACATGTTCTTTGTCTAAAACACATTGATGCATGATATTGGCATCCACAACATCTTCACCAAGTCCATCACCAAGAAGTTTTTATTTCATCTCATTTAAGTGAAGAAGAGGACTTGTTGAATACATTTTGATAATCTATGTGTCATGTCCATTTTAGAGGGGATGTTTTGTTCCCATGAGGTTTTACTCCTTACCTTGGTTATATGGACTAATAAATTTTGTTGTTTTATGAGGTGACTTGAGCCTTAGTTTACAAGGCCTCCATAATAATTTGGTATAATCTATACTAAGTTAGGCTTAAGGGGGGGGTTTTAGAGTATTAATCCACCTTAGTACCATGGTCATACACCTAGGATAATTTTTCATCTAGGCTATGTTGATCAACCTTGGCCTATTGTGTGTTTTATACTCTTTTATTGACAGTTGAGGTGCTCCACTTTGATCATTCTGATAGTCCATATTCCCTCATTGATGATAGATTAGTCTTGTCATAATTCCCATCCCTTAAATCAACGAAGATGTTTGACCATGGGTGCCAGTGCATGCATTTGGTGGTTTTTTGCTCTCTTTGGTCATTTATTGCTTCCTAGAGCCACTCCCACCTACCCATGTGTTCACCCATGCCTAGCCTGCCCTCATTTATGATACAACATGCTCCATCATTCACACTAGAATTCATGATTTTTTGGGATGGTTTGGGAGCTGATTGGTCCACCTAGGGGGGTTTTGGGTTCAAATCCAAGCCTGACACATGTATGCATCCAGATGACCTCCATTGTAACCCACCTAGAAACTTAAGAAAGAAAAAAAAAACATTTTTATTTTGAGAAAAAACATTATTTTAAAAGTTACCGTAAAGTTTTATGTTATTGACCAAGGATGGTCAAGGATGACAGTAATTGACTATTTTATTTATTTAAATAATTAAAATAGGAGACACCTATCCAAAGAAGACTGTTGAAGAGTGTTCATTGGCCCACTAGGAGGAATGATCTGCTGTAGAAGGGAAAATGACAAGTGGTAACAATATCCTTCACTTTCTAGCTATTGCAAGAGGCAACATCCCTAAAATTGTGGTCATGTTTCCTGAGAAGAGGAACTGAATAGGTGGATCATTTAATTTCAAAATTGTCCCAAAGACCTAGGAAAGCTTATAAATACCATTGAATTGAGCAGGAGGCTCATTACATTCTATTCCAAGTGATTAGAGCCTTGTGAATTTGTTGAAAACTGAAAAGTTAGGCACATAAGAGGAATTCGATGAGGGGATAACTAAATTGAAATTGCTGAGAGTTAAGTCTGCAAGTGAGTTTGCTAAGTCTGCAAGTGAGTTTGCTAAGTTTAAGAGAATACTGTGTAGGCTATTACACAACATCTTTGTCCTGGTGGTTCAATGAACATGCTCAGGGGTCCTAAAGCAAGTAATATTGGTTGCTTTCAGGAGACGGTTGGTAGGAACGATCTTCTTTCAGTGTTTGTTCCCCTCTAAACTAACAGGTTCTAAGTTGTTTTGTTTATGAATTTGAAGTTCGTTTTAGGTTATAACCTGCAGAAATTTATAAATGTTAAATTTTTCCAAAGCTATTATCTGTTCACTGCAAATGAATATGATATTATTCTATTTCCCATATATTTGTCAAAATTACTGTATACATAGAATTTTCTAGTGAAAATAAGTAGTTACTGTATTTAAATCAATATCATAGCTATGTATACAATTTTTTCTTTGTTTTTCATGGTGTACCTAGATAAATAGAAACTAGTATTACTTAGTTTTACTAGTTTAAAAGAAAAAATTACAGTTAGAATTCAAGGGTTAAATCAGACAATCCTTTGTTTAAATTAAATCTACAAATATTTTACAACTACAGTTAAAACCATTATGTTGGGAATCCGTAGATTCACAATCTTTCTGGTTTAAATAATATCATACATATTCTTTGTTGAACAATAGTCTTAGTGTTAGTTTTATAAACACTTATATAATCATAAGTATTATCCAATATGGACTAAAGACCTATATATTTAAAAATTAGAACAACTAGCAAACTAATTAGCCGAAAGGCTTAAGCTTTTACAGGGGAATAAACTATTGTTTAAACCTATTAAAAACTTTGCACAGGAATCAATTTCAATGCAAATATAAACATTGAAGGCTTTATAGCAATCTTAGTAAAGTTTTATAATATTTAATAAAATAGCAATATTTATTCACTATCTAGAAATCATTAATTCAGGGTTGAAAATCGAAACCAATAAGGCTCAAAAGGTCCATCATTCTTTTAAATTAACCAGACAGTAAGCCTTTTATTGTAAACAAGTTAACAACCACTTTTACTCAGGATTTGCATAATCCAATTCACTTAACCAACTATTCAAAGAAAACAAGCTTTAAACCTTGAAATGCCAACGACCAACCACAATCCTTGTTGCGGGCTGTAAGTCTCTTTTTCTTGATTGACTGTAAAACCTAGTTTTTAACCATTGATTAACACTTTATGGAGTAAATACGATTTGTTAAGAATTGTATAAAATTATAAAACAGATACATTTTAAACTTGAAATAACTACACTACCGAAACACGATTTTGGTTTTGCGGTGGTCTCACGGCCTTAAAAGTTTACAACTAGAAAACACAGTAAAACCACAAAGTAATTATGTACAATAATCGAACTAAGTTATCGAGTTCAGAGTGGTGTTCAAAATAGAGACAATACTCAGTATAAATTCTTTTACAATTCTACAGGGTAATACGAATGTTTTCAAAACCTTAATAACTGATTAAATAGAACAACACGTATTTTAACCAAGAAAATCCATCACCGGACAGAACTGGGAGTTATCAAGTTAGAAACAGACAACATTGCAACGTTATAAATAAACTGAAAAATGACTTGATACATTTTTTTTCCCAACGTAGGATAACAACTGTTACTTTCTAGAATTCTAAAAATTTCAAATACTGTGAGGAATCCTTAAAGCTTTCCAAAAACAAAAACTATTCTAAACATAGGCGTTTACCCCAAAACGATGGACTGAGCAAAACTCTAACCACCATAAACCAAAGATGAGCTTGGGATGCGTTGCCAGAGAAGACTTTCCCACTCAAATTTTGTTGTTCCAAGCCTTATCCACACTGTCAAGAACTTCAAGTTTTAGTGCTCAAGGTCTTACCAGGACCTCAAACGTATCTTCAAACCCAGCTCATCCAACCCACACCTCGCTTGTTTACAACTCTCTGCTAGTTAAAAAAAATGAAGGTTAAATCAAGAATGTTGTAGATATTACAATAATAAATCAATAACAAAGAAATTACAATACGCGTCTTACCTCAACACATAAGTTAAAGCCTCGAATCTGGTAAACTTTTGTTACAACAAAGACGACAACCGTGGTTGAAATCGCCAAAACAGTCTTAAGTGCCAAAATAAGGTTTGAGAAGAAGTTGGAGGTCGGGGAAATAAAGAACTGAGAGTCTTCGGCTCCTCTCACAATGAACCATGTCGAAATGACTGATAAATCCTTGACCTTTTGAAGGGTTAAACCCTTGTCCTTTTTACAGCTAGTAAGAATTGTGCACATGGGCGCGTGTACAGTGGTGTTCCATGTGGACATGGCTACAACCATAAATGTTTCACTATAGTTTTTTCATTGACTCTTATGCTTCCAATCCATAGGATAAGTGATAACAAGGATTAGGGTTGGGTCTCATAAAATTTATGTTTTCAATAAATTTTGTAAAGGATAGATCTAGTACATTGGAACTTGGTTTAGATCGATGTTTTTTTATCAAACCCTTAGAAATGGTTAGGGTCCCTTGGTGTCCATACCTAGGGCTCTTTGATTTCAAAGGCACAAGTCAAGTTCTTGACCAAAACCCTACATAGAGACATTAAATATTATGCGCTATCCGAAGGGCTAAGTAAGACCTGTTCACCTCTTAACCAGGTCTCCAATCTTGAACAATAAGCAAAGTATAAAGACTTTAAGTTTGGCATCAACCTTTTATTGTGCAACACAAACAAGTATACGAAGCAAAACACATGTCAAGGTAATCACATATTATGGGAACTAAAAATAAAGTAAGATAAACAGAGTACTTGTAAACAGTAATTTAGATCAAAACAATATGAATCTACATTGCCATAACCTTTACTGAAATACTAGATTTAAGTGTTTAGTAGACAAAACTTTGTTGGTATTTTAAAGACCTTATATGTTAATTTTTTTTATTTGTATGCCAGATTTTTGGTGATGTTACAAGTGGTATCAGAGCGAGTTTACAAACACTAGGCTTGAATATTGGCTCAACTCGCTTACAAAACATGAATACAAAATATTGATTATGTTTTACAATTATTTATGTATAGAAATATACACTGTTATTTTGTAGGAAATGGAAGGAGTAGAAGCATCTACTGAAGATGAGCCCCATCATAATAATCCAGATAACATATATGTGGACTCAAATAATCAACCATCTGAATTGCTTCAAATTGTAAAAGATTTAAGAGCAGAATTACAAACTGTAAATGAAGATAATGAAAGAATCTTAAGAGCACAGGAGGAACTAAATCAGATATTTCTAGATAAAATACACAATGGAGGCAAGGATAAACGAAGAGAACATGAAACTGATTTTGGAACAGTATCATACAAATGTAAAGGTAAGAAGTTGAAATTTTCTGATAGTGAAAGTAAATTTTCTTCAGGAATTAAAGTAAGGCCGCACAAAGAAAAATATAAAAAATATAGCGAAAGTAGTTATAGCGACAATAGTCCTAGAAACAGGAAATATAAACCCTATGAAGAGATCTCGGGATAATTTAAAAAGATAAAACCCCCTATGTTTAATGGATAAGTGGAAAATGGTGAAGAAGCCTAGGCATGGCTATAGGGTATGAGAAATTACTTTCAAATTTATAACTAATCAGATAGACTGAAAGTTCGGATGGCTATCTATAACTTAACCAGAAAGGCTGACATTAGGTGGAAGGATATAAAAAGAGTTAAAAACTTTAGAGAAAAATATGTAACCTGGAGAAATTTCAAGAAATACTTCAAAAGAAAATTCTTATATGAACAATATTACAAAGAAAGAGCTAAAGAGTTTTATGATCTTAGACTAGGTTCAATGTCTATGAAGGAAGTAAGTAGTAATTTTTTAAGTTTATTACGATATGTACCCTATATATTTGACGAGAAGCCTAAGATACAAAGGTTTTTGAGCTATTTACCTCTTAGTTTCAAGGACATAATTGAATTTGATAATCCAAAGACCCTTGAAGAGGCAATGAGAAAAGCTAAGTTTTGTTATGAGCAAAGTAAAAATAAGAGAGAAGGAATACCTAACTGAAAAAATAAAAGAACAAATAACTTTGAGTAGAGAAGGAAAGGTTTTAAGCCTAACAAAAGATTTGGAAATAATTCCTGAAATTTTTCTAAGAATAATTATCAAGGAACATATTTTAAAGGTAAAACACAACAAAACATTACAACACCAAAGGGAAGAGACATGCCTAATAATTATGTTAAAAGAAATGAACAAAGAGAACCTGTGAACTTGCTGGGAATGTCTAGGGCCTCATTATGCAAAGGACCATTCGAACCGAAGGAGGAACTTCAACAATGTGCATACAATTCAGGAGATAGAAACTATTGGTGACGTAGCAAATGAAATGCCCGGAATTAATGTAGCCTTGGAGAATTGACAAAATGATCACCAAACATCCATGGTGGAAATAGAAGGTACGATACAGAATAAGACCGTTTCTATTTTGATTGAACCAGGTGATAGTTTAAGTTATGTGTCAACTAGGATAGCAGAAAAATGCAATTTACATTTGAAATTTTAAAAAAAATCTTAGTTGGTTTAGTTAGCTACATGAACCAAAAGAAAAGTAGTGAACTATGTTGAAAATTGTGAAATGTTTGTGAGTCAATTCAAAACTTAAGTGAAATTAAATGTACTACTGCTAGGGTATTATGATGTTTTAATAGGTATGGATTGGCTAGAAAAACATAAAGTAGTTTTAAATTGTTTTGAGAAAACATTTACATGCTTAGATGTTAAAGGAGAAAGAGTTACAGTCAAATGGATACCTATAAAAGTTTATGTTAGACAAATTTCAGCATTACAAATGAAAAAGGTTGTACATAAAGGTTGTAAAGTTTTTGATGCACATGTAATGAATGAAGAACACATAAATAAATAAGATAGGTTAAAATTCAAAGACATTTCAATCTTAAAATAATTCTCAGATGTTTTCCCAGAAGATATTCCAGGATTACCTCCAAAAAGAGAATTGGATTTTACGATTGAATTAGTACCGAGAACTGTACCTAATTCAAAAGTTCCTTATCGGATGACCATATTAGAACTTAATGAATTAAAACTACAACTACAAGATATGATAGATAATAATTATATTAGACCAAGTGTATCCCCTTAGGGAACACCTGTCTTATTTGTTAAAAAGAAAGACAATACATTACGTTTATGTATAGATTATTAGTAGTTAAACAAAATGGAAATTAAACACAGATATCCATTACCTTGCATAGATGATTTGTTCAATCAAGTACGCGGAGCAATGATATTCTCAAAAATATACTTGAGATCTGGATATCATCAAGTTAGAATTAAAGATGAAGATATTTTTAAAACTGCATTCAGAACCTGATACATGCATTATGAGTTTGTAGTGATGCCATTTGGGCTAATGAATGCTCCAACAACCTTTATGTACTTAATGAACAATGTCTTAAGTAAGTACTTAGATAAATTCGTAGTCGTCTTCATAATGACATATTAATATATTCAAAAACAAAAAAGAACATGATGAACATTTGCAGATAATACAACAGGTTCTAAGAGAACATAAACTGTATGCTAAATTCAGTAAATGCAAATTATTTAAAGATACAATACAATATCTAGGTCATGTGATATCCAAGGAAGGGATATTAGTAGATCCTGATAAAATAAAAGAAATAATGGAATGGCTTGTTACTAATATGTATAAGATGTGCGATCGTTCATGGGGATTACAGGTTATTACTGGAAATTCATAGACGGATTCTCGAAAATCGTGAATCCCATAACATACTTACAAAAAAAGGGAAAAATATTGGTATGGGATCTAAGGTGTGAAGAAAGTTTTAATAAGTTAAAATAATTTTTAAATACTGTAGCTATATTAAAAATAACAGATCCAAACAAGGACTTTGTTGTGTGCACTAATGCATGCAATGAGGGTTTGGGTGGGGTATTAACACAAGAGGGTCACGTAATACCATATGAATGAAGAAAGTTAAAAACACATGAAAATAATTATTCTACTTACGATTTAGAGTTGGCTTCCATAATACATGCTTTGAAAATGTCGCACAATCATCTAATCAGTAAAATATTTTTATTAATGTCTGATAAAATAAGCTGGAAATACTCATTTGATCAAAAAAATCTAAACACAAGGCAAGAAATATTGTTATCTTTCCTTAGCAAATACGATTTCGAGATCCAACATATCAAAGGAAAGGAAAATAAAGTGGTTGATGCCTTAAGCAGAAATGCAAGATTGAATTTTATAGCCGCCATTAGCAGCTACAAAACAGAATTGGATGATAAAATGGAAGAAAGAATAAAATTGGCTAAAGAGTATCAAAATCTAAGAGAAAAAGTTACAAAAAATGAATATGAAAATGTAAAAATAGATTTCAGTTAGAAATAAAAAGGCTTAATATTGTATAAAAACAGACTATATGTACCTAATATACTAGAAATTAAATTGTTGATTTTAAATGAAGTACATAAAAGTCCTTATTAAGGACATCCGGGTTATCAAAAGATGATTACAATGATAAGAAAAGATTATTTCTAGACTAATATGAATAATGAAGTAGTTGATTATATATCTAGGTGTATAGAATTCCAACAAGTTAAATCTTAGCATCGACACCCAATAAGGCTTTTGCAACCATTGCCAATTCCAAATTGGAGAGGGGAAATTATTAACCTTGATTTTATAACAGGACTACCTAAAAATAAAAAATAAAATGATTATGTAATGTTAGTGGTATACAAGCTAAGCAAGACAACACATTTTATACCTTTTAAAACTACTTATAAGGATGCTAACATTGTTGACATTTTTATGAAGGAAATTTTTCGGTTGTACAGAATTCCGAAAGTAATAATTTATGATAGAGATCCTAAGTTTACTGGTAATTTTTGGAAGTCATTGTTTAAGGGACTAGATACTAAATTAAATTTCAGTACTTCTTATCATCCGCAAACGGATGGACAAACATAAAGTGTAAATCAAGTTCTAGAGGATATGTTACAGATGTGCGTTAGAGATCATCCAAAGAAATGAGAAGATTATTTGCACTAGTTGAGTTTGCATATAATAATCACTATCAGGATTTAGCTGAACTTAGTCCTTTTGAAATACTGTATGGTAGGAAATGTAATACTCCCATTTCATGGAGTAGTCTGGTTGAAATATTTATGTTAGGATTTAACTTGTTAAAACAAGTGGAACTAATAGTGAAATAGGTAAAAAACAATCTGAAAATTGCACAGGACATACAAAAGAGTCATGTAGACCTTAAAAGAACTCGGAAAGAATTCTAAGTAGGTGAGCATGTGTTTGTCAAGGTAAAACCCAGAAATAACTCCTTTAAGTTGGGAATTTGTGCTAAATTAGCACCCAGGTATTGCAGACCATTTGAGATATTAGCAAGAGTTGGATCAGTGGCTTATCAGTTAGCTTTGCCACCTAATCTTAGAATACATAATGTAATTCATATTTACATATTGAAAAATTATGTGCACGATGCTACTCATGTGATCGACTGGAATGTTATTCAGGTATAACCCGAAAGAGATTTTCATGTGGAACCGGACTGTATCCTCGACAAGAGATAAATTTTTCTCCAGAATCGCACCATTGGATAGGTAAAAATGCAATGGAAGCACCTTAGTCTAGATGAAGGAACTTGGAAATTGGAGAGTCATATGTGGGAGGCATATCCTATTTTTTTCCAAGAAGAATCAGAAGACAATTAAGCAACTTCGACGATGACGTTGAACTTAAGAGGAGGTGTTTGTAACCCACCTAGAAAATGATGAAAAAAAACATTTTTATTTTGAGAAAAACATTATTTTAAAAGTTATTGTAAAGTTTTATGTTATTGACCAAGGATGGTCAAGGATGTCTGTAATTGAATATTTTATTTATTTAAATAATTAAAAGATGAGACACCTATCCAAAGAAGACTGATGAAGAGTGTCCACTGACCCTCTAGGAGGAATGATTTGTTGTAAAAGGCCAAATGACAAGTGGAAACAATAGCATTCACTTTCTAGCTGTTGCAGGAGGCAATATCCCTAAAATTGTGGTCATGTTCCCTGAGAAGAGGAACTGAGCAGGTGGCTCATTTAATTTTAAAATTGACCCAAAGACCTAGAAAAGATTATAAATACCATCGAATTGAGCATGAGGCTCATTATATTCTATTCCAAGTGATTAGAGCCTTGTGAATTTGCTGAAAACTAAAAATTTAGGAACACAAGAGGAATTCAATGAGATGATAGCTAAAGTGAAATTGTTGAGAGTTAAGTCTGCAAGTTAGTTTGCTAAGTTGCAGAGAATATTGTGTAGGCTGTTACATAACATCTTCATCCTAGTGGTTCAATGAACAGGCTCAGGGCTCCTAAATCAAGTAATCTTGTTTTCTTTCAGGAGACTGTTGGGAGGAACGACCTTCTTTGGGTGTTTGTTCCCCTCTACACTTAGCAGGTTCTAAGTTGTTTTTTTTATGAATTTGAGGTTCGTTTTAGGTTGTAATATGCAGAAATTTATGAATCTTAAAGTTTTCCAAAGATATTATCTATTCACTGCAAATGAATAGGATATTATTCTATTCCCCATAGATTTGTCAAAAATACTACATAGAATTTCCTAGTGAAAATAAGTAGTTACTATATTTAAATTAGTATCCTAGCTCTGTATATAAGTTTTTTCTTTGTTTTTCATGGTGTACCTAGCTAAATAACAATTAGTATTACTTAGATTCTCTATTCTAAAAGAAAAAAATACAGTTAAAATTCAAGGGTTAAATCAGACAATCTCTTCGTTTAAATTAAATCTATAAATATTTTACAACTACAGTCGAAACCATTCTTTTGGGAATCCCTAGATTCACAATTTTTCTGGTTTGAATAATATCATACACATTCTCTATTGAACAACAGTCTTAGGAATGGTTTTATAAATACTTATATAATCACAAGTATTATCCAATATGGCCTAAAGGCCTATATATTTAAAAAGTAGAACAACTAGCAAACTAATTAGCTGAAAGGATTAAGTTTTTACAGGGTAATAAAATAGGGTTTAAACCTATTAAAAAATTTACACAGGAATCGATTTCAACGTGAATCTAAATATTGAAGGCTTTATAGCAATCTTAGTAAAGTTTTATAATATTTAATAAAATAGCACTATTTATTCACTCTCTAGAAATCATTAATTCAGGGTTGAAAATCAAAACCAATAAGGCTCAAAAGCTCCATCATTATTTCAAATAACCAGATAGTAAACCTTTTATTGTAAACAAGTTAACAACCAATTTTACAGAATATTTGCATAATCCAATTCACTCAACCAACTATTCAAAGAAAAAAAGATTTAAACTTTGAAATGCTAATGACCGGCCGCAAACCTTGTTGCAGGCCATAAGTATCTTTTTTTCTTGATTGACTGTAAAACCTAGTTTTTAACTAATGCTTAACACTTTATGGAGTAAATACAATTTGTTAAGCGTTATATAAAATTATAAACCAAAAACATTTTAAACTTGAAAGGGCTACACTACCAAAACACGATTTTGGTTTTGCAGTGGCCTCAAGGCCCTAAATATACAAATTAATAAATACTGTAAAAACAATGATTTTGGAAAATGTAATGGCCTCGCAGCCTTAAAAGTTTACAACTAGAAAACACAGTAAAACCCAAAAGTAATTCTGTATAGTAATCGAACTAAGTTACTGAGTTCAGAGTGGTATTTAAAATAGAGACGATATTCAACATAAACGCTTTTACAATTCTACTAGGTAATATGAATGTTTTCAAAACCTTAATAACTGATTAAATAAAACAAGTATTTTAACCAAGAACATCCATCACCGGACAAAACTGGGAGTTATCAAGATCGAAACAGACAACATTACAACGTTATAAATAAACTGAAAATGACTTGATACATTTTTTTCCCCATGTATACTAAGAACCTGTTACTTTCTAGAAGTATCAATTTTCAAATACTGTGAGGAATCCCTAAAGATTTCCAAAAATAAAAATCTGCTAAACACAGGAGTTTACCCCAAAAAGATGGACTAAGAAAAACTATAAACACCATCAACCAAAGGTGAACATGGGATGCGTTTCCATAGAAGAATTTCCTACTTAAAGTTTGTTTATCCAAGCCTTATCCACACTGTCAAGACTGTCTAGGTTTAGGTCTCAAGGTCTTACCAGGACCTTAAGAACATCTTCACACCCAGCTCATCCAACCCAGGGCCTCGCTTGTTGACAACTCTCTTTCAGTTAAACAAAACGAAGGTTAAATCAATAATGTTGTAGATATTACAGTACTAAAGCAATAAAAAAGAAATTACACTACGCATCTTACCTCAACGTAGAAGTTAAAGCCTCGAATCTAGTAAAATTTTGTTACAACAAAGATGACGACCGTGGATGAAACCACTAGAACAATCTTAAGTGCCAAAATGAGGTTTGAGTAGAATTTGGAGGTCAAGGCAACAAATAAATGAGAGCCTCTGGATCCTCTCATAGTGAACCATGTCGAAATGACTAATAAACCCTTGACCTTTCAAAGGGCTTAAAACCTTGTCCTTTTCATAGCTAGTAAGCACTGTGCACATGGGCAAGTGTACGGTGGTGTTCCTCATGGACATGGTTGCAACCATAACTTTTTCACTATAGTTTTTGCATTGGCTCTTATGCTTCTGATCCATAGGATAATCGATAGCAAGGGTTAGGGCTGGGTCTCATAAACTTTATGTTTTTAATAAATTTTGTAAAGGCTAGATCTAGTACATAGGAACTTGGTTTAGATCGATGTTTTTTTTTATGAAACCCTTAGAACTGGTTAGGGTCCCTTGGTGTCCATACCTAGGGCTCTTTTATTTCCAAGGCACAAGTCAAATTCTTCACCAAAACCCTGCATATAGACGTTAAATATTATGTGTTAGCCAAAGGGCTAAGTAAGACCTTTTCACCTCTTAACCAGGTCTCCAATATAGAACAGTAAGCAAAGTATAGAGACTTTAAGTTTGGCGTCAACCTTTTATTGCACAACACAGACAAGTATATGAAGCAAAATACATGTCAAGGTAATCACATGTTCTGGGAACTGAAAATCAAGTAAGATAAATCGAGTACTTGTAGAGAGTAATTTAGATCAAAACAATATGAATCTACATTGCCATAACCTTTACTGAAATACTAGATTTAAGTGTTTAGTAGATAAAACTATTGTTGGTATTTTAAATACCTTATATGTTAATTTTTTTTATTTGTATGGTATTTTTGGTGATGTTACATCTATATGCTAACGATTTTCTCCCAATGTATTATAAGTATGTACCACACATATTTACAAGTTGTACAGTAATAGAAACATCGGTTAGGCATCATCTATGTGTGTTATGTTGCTCTCTTTTGTTGTTTTCTTGCATATTTTGTGAATAACTTAGATTGTGAAGATTCCATTAGCTCCTAGATCTTGTCGTGAATCATATTTTTACACTGATGTAAATTAATATCAACAACAGTTTATTTTATTCACCTTATTCAGTCTCTTTTTGAGTGTTTCTTGTATAATTTTCAAGCAATTTTGCGAGATCAATTGATCAAATATTGGGATTAATTTCCACATGGTATCAGATCCTTGGTAGCTCGATTGTTTTCCTCTTATAATTGATTTTGTAGGGTCCAAATCACTCACTGGGAGTCCATACTTCTTGTTCAAGGGTGCATTTGTTGAAGAATGGATCAATCTCAACAAATAATCTTGAGTCCATTCAACTATTTCGAATAGAAGGAAAGGATGGAGATTCTGATGAGGAGTAAAGGCCTCTACATAGTGACCATGGAAAGTGAAGCCGAGCCTAATGCAACAATAGACAAGATCAAATGGCATAATAGTAGAGCTTAGGCATATGATCTCTTATGTCTCAACATTTCTAGAGACCTTCTATTTCATCTTGATGGATTGCCATCTCTATATGAAGTATGGGAGAAGCTTCAAGATGGATTTGGGAAGACAGATAAGAAGAGGGCTCATCAACTGGAGAACGAGCTGATTTCACTAAGTCCAAGTAACTTCAGATCCTTGCAAGCCTACTTCTCCAAGTTCAAATCACTGATTTTCAAAGATAAAATAGTGTGGTATTGATAAAGAATATGAACAACTAATCTTGGACATCCTTTCGAAGCTTGGTCCTGATTACTCAGCATTTGTTTCGACCTTTCATGCCACCAAGTTGACAGTTCGAAACTGAAATATGTCTTCACTAGAATATTTCTTGGAATCCTTGACTAAGGAGCAAGAAAAATTGGTCATGATGGCACCATGAAACCTTCCAAAGATCACGATTTGGTTGTTGGAGATTCCAATTTTGATTCCAAAGGAAAGAAGAAGGCTAAGAAGCCTCCATATAAAAAAGTAGAAAAGTCAAGGTCTCAAGAGGAGTCCTCATACTCCAAGAAGAATAACTTTCGGAAGAAAAAAGGTAAAGGTGAAGGTAGAAAGCATACATACTCTAGTAAGGGTTTTCATCCTGAGAGCTCTTGCATGAATACAAGATTGATATGATGATTCAACTCTTGGAGAAGAATAACATCTCCCTTCCTGGTGGCATAAATAAGAAGGAAGGTGGATCCTGTTTCTAAGACAAGGAGAGATTTCATGCCTTGGTTGCAAGTACTGTAAGATCTCCTTCCTTTATCATCGATTCTGGAGATTCTAGGCACATGGTTTCAACAAAGGAATCCTTCTCATCTCTTGATTATTTGAAAGGTTGAATGATTTTGCTGGGATATAACTCAGAAACTAAAATTAAGGGAAAAGGTTGCATTAATTTTGACCATGGTCCCTTCAATAATGTTTTTTATGACCCAGGTCTTGTTGCTAATCTCTTGTCAGCCTACTTGATGAACTACATTAGGTTTCCTAAGAAGGTTGTTTTATCTCCCAATGAAGTTGAAATATTTGATATTTTGAATGGTAGAGTCATTGTTAAAGGTTTTGTGGATCATAGTTCGAAAGTTTACAGGTTCTCACACTTCATGCCTTTATCTAACCCCTCTTCTCTCCTCACCCATGCCAATAAAGCGAGCAAGATTTGGCATGATAGGTTTGGTCATCTAAACTACAAGTACCTTTCATATTTGTCATCTGACCCACAAACATATGAAGAAGGATTTGAAAACCCAATATGGAAAACAACCATGAAGGTGTAGAAATAATATATCAATGCTATGAGCAATGATGCTAAGAAGAAGCACATGAAATAGATCTTGCTACTAAGAATTCTCACAAGCATACACAGGAAAAATAGAGAGAAGAAAAGAGATAGAATCACATGAATGAAGAGATGAATATTGGTGTGTATCCTTCCATTGAATAATGATGAATACTAGTGTACATAAATAGTACATCCCTCATAGGAAAATCGAGTTTTATGGAGACAACTCATAAAGCTCAAAAAGGATGACTTACCAAAAATATAGCAAACTCCCATAGGTGGCTAAAGCACTTCCCAAATATATCAAGGACCTCACGAATTGGAAAAGGCTTGAGTGAGTTGTCAAGGAGATGGAAAAAAACATGCTAATCCTAGAAAATGGAGGAAAAGTCATGAAGGATGGGTTGGTAACAAAAGGACCCATATTCCTAGTTTGACTAGCTTTACCTTATCCATAGAAAAGCAGGAAAAGAAGAATAAAGTAGAATCTGTTGTAAAGTGTTTTATACTAATTCTATATGGTAAAAAGGTGGTCAAGATCAACCCAGAATTAGAAATAAATCATTCCTAGGATATGGATGGCATGTATTGACTTTAAGGTGCAAGTGGATGCCAACTAATTAAGCTAGTGGGTGAATAATTAATCAAATAATGATTAATTATTTTATCCTAAGTTATGAGTGGGTTTAATACATTCTAACACCCCCCTTTAAGTCTGACTTTATGATGGTATGAAAAAAAATATAGATGCATATAGGGCCCAGCAACAAGGCTATGGTCACCCTTTAACAATTATTATGTCCAGAAAAGTGAGGAAAGAGGAAAAACCACATGAGGAAAATCCTCCCTCAAGAAAGGACAAGGCACACAATTCTGAAATAATATTTCTTCAACATATCCTTATCTTCACTTGAATGAGCTGAATGAACTTCTTCTGGATTGAATACTTGTTGAAGAAATTATGAACTCCATGATCATGCGCTGGAGTGTAGAACCTGCAAGAAGGAAGAAGAGAGACTCCTTGTATCTCATCATATTATGAAGTAGGAGCATTATCTGAATGCTTATAGATGCTGTCAAACTCTGATCTACAAACATAATCTTAAATGGAAAAGAGATCTGTGCATACTCCTTCCCAAAGAGTACAAAAATTAAGACAATTTATTTCACACCCAATTCCTTGAATAGCTGCAAAATTGTGATGTGAATCACATGTCAATATTCCAATATGATGTAGCACCTGTATAGATCTGATATGGGGCTAATAAAACTATGATCTATCTGAAATATTATCATATGGAACAGCAAAGAAAAAGGCTTCAATGGCTCCATGAGGATATAGGGCTAGACTAGGAAAATTATGAGCAACTGGGGAAAACTGATAGGTGTAAAAATCTGAATGATGGATGAACATAAGATCTGAACCATAAGTGTTTAGAACAGATCCAAACGTGTTTAATATCAGTCCAAGGATGAATAAGGACATGGATAACCAGCCACTTAAATATATGAAAGACTTCAAACCATGTAAGATAAATATCATGGCATAAGAGACCAATGAGGAATCAACTAGTGAACTTGGGATTTGTATAGTCTTAGGATTATTCAGAGGTATGGTATATGGTATGGATGGTGGTATTATATGTGTAATTACATGCATATCAGCCTGCAAACAATCTTATAAATAATATATACAAGCTTGTGAGGAAGAGATGCTCAAAGACAAGTCAATATCTAGTGAAAAATCACAATTTTTGGGAGATGAATCTAGTAGACTGAGAGGAGGATCATCAAAGAAAGGTTATGATATTTCTGATTTTGATATATTAGAGACTAAATATATATCAGAGACATGAGAAAAGTATAGAACTCTGGCACTCAAATCATAAGTTATATTACCTTGGAACTGCGCAGTATGACATTGTTCTAAGGAATCAGTAGGCTTTTCTAGTTCATTTGGAACTATGATCTTGTGCTTCTCAAGAAGATGAGAAATGATGTCCATATTCTTATTGAAACATTTATTCTCTGAATGAAAACCCTTGCTACAATAAGAACACTTGGATGTGCTCTCTTTCTTCCTAACTTTCTTCATTAAATCTTCATCTTCAATTTCTGACTTTGGCTTCTTCACAATTTGCTCCTCTTTTGATTTGTGATTCTTGCTTCCTTGAACCAAGAGATCATGATCCTTGAAGAATTAAGGACACCCATATGGATAAATTTATCTTTCTCCTTTGTTAGTGAATCAAGAAAATAATTTAAAGAAAGCATTTTCCACTTAGGAACAACAAGCCTAGTAGCCTGAAAAGTAGACACAAAAACTGAGTAAGCAGGACCCAATTTTGAAAGAATGGAAAGGATTAATTGATCATATTCTTTATCAATCCCACATTTCTTGAGCATTAGAACAAGTGAATTGAAATTGTTGAAGAAACCCTCAATAGATTTGAAATTTCTTGGACTCACTGAGAATAACTCAATCTCCAATTGATGCGCTCTTAGCTCATCTTGAACTCCAAAGAGAGACTCCAATTGAGTCCATACTTGGTTTGGAGTGGTCAAACCATCTAGATGAAAGAGTAGATCAGAATAAGTAGATAGGAAAAGCAATCCATAGGCTTCATCCAACCTATTGTGCCACTTAGCTTTCTCAATCACAGCATTAGGCTCATTCTCCAAAGCTAGAGTAACTCTGTACAATCCTCTACTACACAATAGAATGGAGATTTTGGCTTTCCATTCGTGGTAGTTGAAGGGAGTAAGAATTATTGATGAAGGAGAATCCATATTTCTAAATTGATGTGCTCAAGAAGAAACTCTCTGCAACTTGCAAAACAAACTAGGAGAAAATCTTGTAAGCTAGACAAGCTCTTCTTCAGAGAGGGATAGGAGACTGGATGCGCTCCTCAACTCTGTAGAACTTGATCAACCTTGATGCTCTGATACCATGTAGAATATTGCAAGGTTGTGCTCCTTGTAGCTATGATACCATGTAGAAATAATAGATTAATGCTATAAGCAATGATGCTAAGAAGAAGCACAGGAAATAGATCTTGCTACTAAGAATTCTCACAAGCATGCACAGGAAAAATAGAGAGAAGAAAAGTGACATAATCACATGAATGAAGAGATGAATATTGGTGCGTATCCTTCTATTGAATAATGATGAATAATAGTGTTCATAAATATTACATCCGTCATAGGAAAATTGAGTTGTATGGAGAAAACTCATAAAGCTCAAAAAGGCTGACTTACCAAAATATAGCAAACCCACATAGGTGGCTAAAGCATTTCCCAAATATATCAAGGACCTCACGAATTGGAAAAAGCATGAGCGAGTTGTCGAGGAAATGGAAAAAAACATGCTAATCCTAGAAAATGGAGGAAAAGTCATGAAGGATGGGTTGGCAACAAAAGGACCTTGTTTCCTAGTTTGACTAGCTTTACCTTATCCATAGAAAAGAAGGAAAAGTAGAATAAAGAATAATTTTCTGTAAAGTGATGTATACTAATTCTGGACGGTCAAAAGGTGGTCAAGATCAAACTAGAATTAGAAATAAATTATTGCTAGGATATAGATGACATGTATTGACTTTAAGGTGCAAGTGGATGCCAACTAATTAAGCTAGTGGGTGAATAATTAATCAAATAATGATTAATTAGTTTATCCTGATTTATGAGTGGGTTTAATATATTCCAACAAAAGGAGGAATTTCATTAGCTCCAAAAGAAGGACACATGGGAACTAGTCATTCTCCCCCAAGGGAGAAAGCTAGTCAAGTGTAAGAGGGTTTTCAAAACTAAATTTGCTACTGATGGTTCTCCTCTAAAGTATAAATCAATTTTAATGGCCAATGGATTCTCCCAATTCCAAGGCATTGAATATAACGATATCTTTGCACCAGTTGTAAATATGGACTCCATAAGACTAGTTTTGGCCATGGCAGCTTCCAAGCCATGGGACGTACATCACATGGATATGAAGAGTTCCTTTCTACATGGTGATATGAAAGAATAAATATATATGCATCAGCCAGAAGGTTTTGTAACTAATCCATATATTGTGTGCAGGTTTAAGAAATCATTGTATGGGCTAAAACAACCTCCTAGAGCTTCATATGCCAAGCCTTTGATGGATTTTTGCTATCACTGAACTATTGTAGATGCAAGTCTGATCCAAATGTATATTTGAAGATGATTCATGGTTATTTAATCATTATTGTACTATATTTGGATGATATTATGATCATAGAAAGTTCCAAGAAAGAAATTTCCTCCTTGAAGGATGCAATGAACCATGACTTCTCTATGACTGATTTGGGATTGTTAAGCCAATTTTTGGGGCTTGAAATTTCACAATCAGATATTGGAATCAAGGTACATCAATCCAAGTATGATTCATATCTGTTGAATAAGTTTATAATGAAGGATTTCAAGCCAAGAAAGACTCCTTTCCTTTCAGGAGTTAAGCTTGAAGAAGCGTAGTCAACTCCATTGGAAAACAACACCCTATATAGGCAACTAGTTGGTTGTTTTCTTTATTTGAATCATACTCAACCTGATATATATTATGTAGTGAGTGTGGATTCTAGATACATGGATCATGCTCATGATATCCATTGGAGGGAAACAAAAAGAATCCTAAACTGTACAAGGAACAAAAACTCATGGGATTCACTATGTTGCATAATCTAGCCTAGATTTAGTTGGTTTTACTGACTCTGATTGGGCAGGTGATAAAAATGATAGAAAACCAACTTCTGGATATGTTTTTATTCTTTCATATGGAACAAGCATATGGTCAATTAAGAAGCAAAGTGCAATTGCACTTTCATCCACAGAGGCAGAATACATAGGAACTGTGAATGCAACTACTCAATGCTTTGGTTGCACGGAATACTTAGATAGTTTGGGATCGAGTCAGAGACTTCTACAGTTATATATTGTGACAAATAGAGTACCATTCAAATATCAACTGATCTAGTAATGATGCAGTGAACCAAACAGATCGAGATCCATATGCACTACATCAAAGGACCTGTGCATGATGGGGTCATTGCATTGCTCTATTGCACATCACCTAAGCAAGTTGCAGACATATTCACCAAGGTGTTTTCTGAGAAGAATTTCATCAATATCAAATAATTGCCGGGGATAGCTAATCATGTGGTGAATACTGATTTAAGACAATATTTATTATAATTTTGTTTGTGTCCATGTTTAAGGGAGGATTTTCCCTTCGTGGTTTTACCTCTTTCTTTGTTTGTATGAACAAGAAATATGTAAAGGGTGACTAAGTATTGTTGCTAGGTCCTATATTTCTGATATTCTCTAATATTGTACATAATTTCAGGCTTAATAGGGGGCGTTGGAATAATCAAAACCCATCCCAATACTTAGGATAAAATAATTAATCTTTTTGATTAATTTCCTAGGTCCTACACTAGCTAGTTTGCACCCAATTCCATTTCCGAGGTCAAACTTTCCAAAAATTACTCCTCGAGCGCTTTAGAAAGACACCGTATAAGATTCTGAAAACTTTGCAGTCATACCAAATTGGTAAGTGTGCATTTTTGTTTTTCCTAGAGTTTCCATCTAATCTGCAGTTTTAAGGAAAAAGCTAAAGCTAGTTTTGAGGTAGTCTGCCTTGTTTTTGCACCAACTCACATCCCTTATTTTCCTCATATAAAAGCATGATAAAGTATAATTTCCTTCACTTATGAGCTGTACCTACTCATTCAACGAATTTGTTAGCATATTCTCTGGTTTGGAAAGTTCTTTATGCACCTATGGGGGATTTTGACTAGTTTAGTAATCCTGCTTTTGTACTGATTCGAATAAAATCTTTGAGCTTTCAAATCCTTGGAGCATCTACATCATGAGAATAATTTATATATTTAATGATGGCTTATGTAAATTAATATCAACAACAATTTATGTTATTTAGCATATTCAGTCTCTTTTTGAGTGTTTCTTGCATAGTTTTCAAGCAATTTTGTGAGTTCAATTGATCTAAGCTTGGGCTTAATTTCCATAGTTCCAACTGACTCCAAATGGTCTAAAATTTGAAATGAAAGGGTATTATGAGTCTTATAAAATACCAATATTACATATGAACACTTTGGATCTGACTTTAATCTTATGCAACTTGGTTTGGGGCTAAGGATAAAAAGTGCAAATTTCCTAGGAAATTGAGGTCAAATACCCCCAGGGGTGGAGGCCAATTTGGCTCTCCAAATCAAGTAAGACCCTCCCAAATTTTAGAAAAGAGTATGGAGATGAATATAAGAAATAAATTTCTATCATTAATAATGGTTAGTAAGCTCTGCAAATTGATTATAATATGCAACATTTGTATGGTAGCTTTCATGGAAATCGCTTAAGGGGAAATTATATTACTAGCTCAAATTTGACACATGAAAAGTAGAATAGATGGTTTAGAGAGTAACATGAAATATAGTGGTAATATAAAACATAAAAATGGATGTATCAACAACATAAAACTCAGATAAAATCCCTCATACAAATCTGATATAAAACTCCTTCAAGATTGAAGCCAAAGTCATGAAAACTAGTGATTCAATGGCATGGGAATACGAGCTTTTCACACATGAGTTTCTTGGATTTAGAGATAAAAATAATATGGATATGAAATTATAGATTCATAAATATTATATGGCTTCCAAAACATAATCAAACTCATAGAATAACCCTCATACAAATTTGATATAAAACTCCTACAAGATTGAAGCCAAATTCATGAAAACTAGTGATTCAATGGCATGAGAATGCAAGATTTTTATACATGAGTTTCTTGAAGTTTTAACTACATATAACATGGAAATGACAGTAAAGATACATATGCATGAATGACCTCAATAATATCCATTTATATGTATTAATGGCCTCTCCATCAACCATATTTGAAAGGAATCCAACTCCCTCGAAATTGGTTCAAGCAAGGAGAGGAAACACCCATCGTGCAATGGACAAGCGAAATCTCTCCAAAATTCCAAAGGCCAATTAAAAAATGATCGAAATATTCCCCATTTAGAACTCCTCATATTTTAATAACCTCCTTAGCCTCATTTCCCTCCCATAAACTCGAATTACCTTCCCATTGGTTCATTAACTTGAATTAGTGTTAAACTAGGTCATTACATTAACCCAAGTGAAACTTGTCTTGACTTTGATTTCTATCCCTTCATGAAAGTTGACTTGGAACCTTTAATGAAGCTTCATTGGGCCCCACACACACCTCATGCACCCTCTTGGGTCTATTTTTATCTCTCATATGTCAAAGATTTATAGAATATGTCATAGTTGTAAGAGAATCTGTCATAAGTGTCATATGGTGCCATAGAGTTGTCATAACTGTCATAGTTGTCATCGAATCTTGTCATTGTCTAAATTTAGCCTATGAATCTTCATCCACCACCTTGGAAGTAACTCGTTCCTCCAATTTCAAATTTGAGGATGATGCCATGTGTAAATGGAGAATATTTCCTCCTGTGGACCCCACACATCCACTTATGCACCCCCATGGCCAACTAGGACTCATTGCCACTTCATTTTGGAGCATTTAATTTTTATTACATAATTTATTGACCCATTTTCACCTTCCACAAATATGAGCTTGAATTTACATGTGAAAATATAGGCCTTGGGGTTAACTATCAATAGTTTGATTTACCACATAACCCTTAGTAATTGGATAGGGAAACTTAATTGTTTATTTGAAAATTATTTAATTGGGGACATGAAAACTTTCCTCTTATCCATAGACAAAGTTAAGCCTTTCTCGCTTGAACAGTTCACCCTCGAGATGAGACCATGGATCCACAGGTATAGGCTCACTTAGTCTCGAAACTCTTAGAAATACCTCTTTCGAGAACCACAATGCTTCCCACTACTACTTTCTTGCCCATATCCACTACCTTTGGGATATTACCTAGATCTCCATTCCCATTTCCTATCTTCCTGTGTAAGAAATTGGACTAGTAGAGTGATAGAATGGAAGAAAAGGGAAAAAAAATAGACTAACTCTAAGTCTTAATACACTTCAAATACTAGCAACATTTTCAACATGAATAGATAGCACAAGTCACATGGTCCATAACTAAAGATTACCTTCAACAAGGAGAGGGCATATGAATTTATAGTACAAGGAGGCCAACTCTAACCCAAGGGGATCTACTCGAATTAGATATAGGTAAGGTTTAATCTTCATCATGGAGACTTAACTTGAATTAGTGGAGTGGTGGATTAGTTAGGAGATTCCCTTGCTCGAATTAGCACCATGAGGACGAGTTACCAAAAACCAAGGAGTGGAGCCATGAAGAGCACATGGAGGCACACTAATGCATAAGGGAGGTTAAAAAAATTAAGGAGGGAGAAATAGGGTAGAGAAGGCATCGAATAGGGTCATAAATATCATAGAAGCACAAAAATAGGATCATTAATGCATAGTGTAAGAGTGGAAGCTAGAAAATATATTACAACCCATAAAAACTAGGAAAAGGGTTCATAAATGACATAAATGTTAGGGAATATCTTCCCAAGGAGGGATCCCTAGGAAAGAGGGACCCACTGAGGTGTGAAAAAGATGCACTATTAACTCCATAGTCCATAAATATCAAGAATAGGGCCAGTTGTACAAGGTTTGGTTGACCAACATTTTTAATGTCACCAAGGTGTAAATATGAACTAGGATGGATAGGATTAAGCCAACAACAAGTTATAAGGTGCTAGGGATGTCCCCATTACCCCTTAATTTGTGGAATACATGGTCCCCCATACTCTTTTAGTTTCCTTTGCTGAGCTAGTTGTTTATTTACTCAATAGTAACAACATTCAAAGATAGCAATGATGTCATTAATAACATTAATTTTAATAATAGTTCCAAATTCCAAAGTCACATTATCAAACAATGATCATAAATCCTTAATCACATTAATCACGCGAAAGAACATACGTCCACAACCATACAAAATATCATAAGTCCATAATGCAAAAGAACATAAGTCACATGAAAGATCATAAGTGCAAGGCTTAACAATTGGGGTATTGCATAACACTTTATCGAAAGAGAGATATTGATTTCACAATTGATCTAGTTCCAAGAGTTGTACCAGTGTGCAAGAATCCTTATAGAATGAGTACCACATAATTGTTAAAGTTAAAAATGCAATTAAAAGAGTTGTTGGAAAAGAAGTACATTCGACCAATTGTATCTCCATGGGGAGAACCATTACTATTTATGAAAAAGAGGGATGGGACTTTCAAGTTGTACATTGATTACATATTGTTGAATAAAGTTTTAGTGAAGAGAAAGTACCCCTTGCCTCAAATTGATGATCTCTTTGACCAAATGGCAAGGAAAAATGTATTTTCAAAGATTGATTTAAGGTCTAGTTATCATCAAATCAGAATCAAGGAAGAATAAGATCTTTAGAATGAGGTATGGACATTATGAGTCTATGGTGGTGCCATTTAGTCTCATTAATGCACCAACTACAATCATGTGTCTCATAAATATTGTTTTCAACAAGTACTTGGATGAGTTTATGCTATTCATTTTAGATGACATTAATATTTATTCTAAAGATGACTAAGAGTATGAAGAACATTTGAGAAATTTACAAGCGACAAGAGAACACAAGTTGTATGCAAAGCTAAGAAAATGTGATTTCTATCATAACCGTATTCAATATTTGGGTCACATTATTTTAGAGGACAACTCCAGAGAATGTGACCAATGTGATATCTTTTATAAGTGTTAATGAATATTATAGTAGGTTAACTTAAGGATTCTCTAGGATTGCACATCCCATTAATTCGTTACAAAATAAGGGAATAAAATTTGAGTGGAAAAAACAATGGGAGGAAAACTTCAAGTTGTTGAAGAAGCTTCTTACTAGTGCTCCAATTTTGAAAATTGTAAATCCAAAACAAGATTTTATGGTGTGTACTAATGCTTGTAAACAAGGAATTATAGGATTTCTTATGTAAGGCAATCACATGGTATGATATGAGTCAATAAATGTAAGAGAACATGAAAGAAATTATGATACCCATGATTTAGATATTGTTACCATAATGCATACTTCGAAAAGGTGGAGGAAAAAATGATGGGCATAAAATTTGAGCTTAGAATTGACCACTACGGTATGAAATGCTTGTTTGAGCAACCAATATTAACTGTCAGGAAAGCTAAATGGTTGGAATTTTATGTGATTTTGATTTTGAAATCAAACACAAAAAAGAGAAAGAAAATAAAGTGCTTGATGCACTTCGTAGAAAAATGTATGTGGCAACCATTAGTAAATTTCATACATATTTAAGGCAAAGGGTTGTTTATTCCCTTGTTGAAGATGAACACTATGTGAAAATACAAGATAAATTACAGTAGAAAAATTTGGAAAAGAGGTACGGACTTTATCATTTAGAGGATAATGGACTTTTTTACCTACATCATAGAATGCGTATGTTCAATGCTCCAGATTTGAGAAGAATTATTATGGATGGAATTCATAAAATGCCATATTTTGGCCATCTAGTGTTCTAACACACACACAACTGGGGGAATCAGTAACTGGGTCATTATTGTACTCATGTGACATGAGGTTTATTTTAGTTTGCTTCTACTATACCCCCAGGTGTACCCTAAGGCCCCATTGTGACACAAACGACTAGGTGAGGTTTGAACCCATCATGTTGTAAGTAGTGTCTTAATAGAGAACCCTATTACCAACTGGTCTATGCCCTCGGGGGGGTTAAAGGACATGGGGATGGTATTTTATCCACTTATGTTTACGTTGGTCATGACATCATTTAATACATTCTCTTTGGGTGCAAATATATGTTCGACCAGTACCTCAAGTTGACATATTTTTGGCAAGAAATGAAGTAATATATTGTTGCGTATCTTTCCAGATGTATGAAATGCAAAAAAGTGAAGGTTGAACATAAAAAACCACTAGGTTTATTGTAGCCTTTACCGATTCCAAAATGAAAATGGGAAGTGGTCACTATGGATCTTATGATGGGGTTATCAACTACTCTAAGAAACATGATTCCATAATGGTTGTGGTGGATAAATTATCTAATGGAACATGTTTATTTAGTTAAATCTACTCACAATGCTAATGAGATAACACAAATAATCATGAAAGAAATATTCAAATTGCATGGTTTTCCTAAAGCAAATGTATCCAATTGAGACACAAAGTTTACATCTAATTTTTAGAAAAGTATTTTTGCATATTTCAAGACACAATTGAATTTTTGTATTGCCTACCATTTATAAATAGATGAACAAACAAAAAAGGTAAACCAAATGATTAAATATGTGGTCCACATGTATGCAATGGAAAAACCATCCAAGTGGGAGGATTATATACACTTGGTAGAGTTTGCATATAACAATGGGCATCAAACATCATTGCGAATGACTAAATTTGAAGCTTTGTATAGTAGAAGGTGAAAACAATAGTGATACATGATAATATAGTGAACATACTTATGCTTGGGCCGGAAATGCTTAAGGAATGGAACAAGAATTTGCAAAGATTAAACAGAATTTGAAGGCATTCCAAGATAGATAGAAAAGATTTACAAATAAGAATAGAGTGCATAGAGAATTCAATGTTTGGGATGATGTTTACCTCCGAGTGAGGCCAAGGAAGAGTTCCTTGAAGCTTGGAAACTATGTCAAGTTTTCACCAAGATATTGTGGGACATTTGAAGTGTTTAAAAGGTTAGGTTTAGTTGCATATAGAATTGCATTTCCTATTAACATTAGAGCTCATAATGGTTTTCATGTTTCTTTGCTTAAGAAATATGTGCATATCCCTAATCATATGATTGATTGGGATATGAACCAGGTGGTACCCAAGGGAGAGTTCTAAATAGAGTCACTATACATCCTTGAAAAGAAAGTAGACTACTTTAGAACCAGGCCAACAGACATGTAAAGTTGCAGTAAAAGCACTTTGGTCTTGATGAAGTTACATGAGAGCTGGAGGATTCTATGAGAGAAACATATTCATTTTTGTTTTGATTTTGAGGAAACAATGAGGATGATGTTATTCCAAAGGGAGGGGGCTGTAAAACCCCCAATTTTGACCCTTGGAATGTATTAAATCAGATTATGTAAAATGATGAAAATATGCTAGTATGGATTCCTAGTGCAGATCTCAAGGCCAAGGCCCGACTAGTTAACTAGGAATGTATAATATAAATATTTTTATATGGGCCATGTGGTTGGTTTGCCATCAAGACTCAAAATCTATTTAAATATTATGTTGGAAATTAATAAAATGGTCCAATATGGTTGTGTAATAAATGCTAGAGGGGTTATGATTCCACTATAAAGGGAACGAAAAGGGAGCCTACAAGAGATTAAATTTTCCTTTTCCAAGTATCATCCTTATAACTCATCAATTTTCTTCCATGTGACTTAAATGAGCCAATTACTTCCTTTTGACTTTAGTAAATCCAATCATTGAATGCATGTGTGTGGTTGGTGGGAAAAGTATTCTCATATGGTTATGGAATCATGGGATATATATACTTATATAACATTTGTAAGAGTCCTTCCTTATATGGTCAGAAGTAATGTTAGTTGTATTTTCACCAATCCTCTCATCTCGTTCGGATTCTATTACTCATTTTCCATTGAATGCATGAGTGTGGTTGGTGGAAAAAGTATTCTCATATGGTTATGGAATCATGGGATATATATACTTATATAACATTTGTAAGAGTCCTTCCTTATATGGTCAGAAGTAATGTTAGTTGTATTTTCACCAATCCTCTCATCTTGTTTGGATTCTATTACTCATTTTCCATGCCAATTTTCACATTACGTAGAGTTTTTCATGTTGTTGTCCACATAACCAATCTCCATATTGTGAAATTAACCAGAAATTTGCATTGCGAAGAGGAAATTGCATACATTAGAGGAAATAGAATGGTCGTAGGTGAGCATAGAGGCTAAGCAAGATAAGAACCTTTACCCACTATGTATTTGTTTCTCTTGGATGCTTAAGAAGCCATGGATTAATTTATAGGAGGTTCTCTAATAGAATACAATAGGTTGGACTCTTTCTACACATCGGTAATAACTGTAAGGATTATATTTCTTGAGGGAATTTTATAATAGTGAAGGGAAATGCCTTTTTTTTGTTATGTGGGGTAATGAAATAGAGTGCCATGGATAGGATGGTTGAGTAAGATTCTTGTAATTGCTCAGTGGTGAGCAGAATGGCTAAGCATGAGATAAAAAAGGGTTTTGGGTTGAGAGAAAGAAGTCTATAGGTTTTTCATTTTCCTTGGTGGCTTCATAGAGACCAACTTGAGGGTCATATCTATAGTTGATACCTATGGCTGGGTGGAAAATCAATCTTACACAACCAGTTGCTTCAATATTCTTTTGTTTAAAGATAAATATTCTCTTTGTCTATGAATGCGAAATAATTTTATTTGATTCATGTGATAAATATGCTTGTTTATGCATGATGTGTGTGGATAGAGTTTTAATTATATTGTGTTTCATGCACCCACAAACCCACACATGCATTTCTTAGCTTATGTTTCCCATATTGGGATAAAATTTAGGAACATAAAATTTGTAATTACCCCCTCATATAGTCAAAATGATAGATGGGGGCCCTAAAATGGATGCTGAGGGTTTTCACATAATGGGAAATGCCTTAGACATGAATGACTTCCCATGCTACTCATTCTCCAAAGAAACAAAAAAATTGACTCCCAATTTCCATTTTTAACACCTTCAACCTGCACTAAGACCCAATAAAAACTCCATACGAACCCACCTTTAAAAAGCATAGAAGAGCAATCTAAAATTGCATAGTTGTACATAGAATCACTATAACTCACCTGCACATTTGACAATGTTGAGAAGGGTTGATTCTCGATTTCCATAAGAGCGAGTGGAGAACTAAAGGGGAGTCTTGAGAATGAATGCACCACTAGATGCATCTAAACCCCAAGTGAATGTGGTCCTTCTTAGGAAAAAGCTCCAAGAAAAAACAACAACATTGGTAGCCATTCCTCCATGAAATCTCACCATTATCTCACCTACACTTAGAGTCATAACAAAATCCGTGTGATATTGTTGGCCCTCCATTGAAACCGAATTTAGCGATGGTATAAAAACAACATTGGTAGCCATTCCTCCATGAAATCTCACCATTATCTCACCTACACTTGGAGTCATAACAAAATCCGTGTGGTATTGTTGGCCCTCCATTGAAACTGAATTTTGCGATGGTATATAGGTTTTGATGGTCTTTGGTATTTGTTTTCCCATATTAGTTTTTCACTGCCGCTTGTCTTGAATAGACTTTGAGTTATTCATTTAAATAATTTTAGGAATTGGGGAGAATCATAACCCCCCTTTTCCTCTTAATGTTCCACCTTCCAAATGATCAACCTAACAATTGTAATCTCACAGGAGACAAAAAATACTTTGTAGATTCAAAGCAATTAGCCTCATTTGAATTCTCGAAATGAGCTTGGCAAGTTTTGCCATCGAACAAGATGAAGGGAATGCTCATAAGTCTTATAACTATTGTTGAGTTGTTAATAACAATTAACTTCTTAATTCACCCCGAATCTAGAATTTTAAGCCCTTGAAAGAGACCAAGTGCCCTAACCTAGTTATGGTGATGTAAATGAGTTGGAGTGTGCAAAATGCTTTTGTCCTTACAAAAATAATTTTCATATGGTTGGTTTTGGAAATCATTTACAACTAAATCGGGTTAGTCTTGGACAATAAGATCATTGGTGACCAATATTTGAGAACGAAAATTGATATACAAAACTTAAAAAGAATATTTTTACTCCTCTAGTTTGTTAATATGGTGTCATACCTATTTAAATTAATATTATAAATCTAAAATTAGGTTGTTTTTTTGTTTAACAAATTTAATTCCTTTCTTAAAAGAATATTCCTTCCTTGGACTTTAAGTGAGGTATTAATATTTATTTTTTATTTGGTCCAACATACTATAGAGTCGGATGTTTATTGTCGACAAAAGTTTCCAGTACAAACCAATGGACTATTTTGATTGACCTTTATTCTAATTTATTTTTAGAACATAACCCTAAGCCCATGACTTTGATTTGATTTTCCTTCAAATTTTTCATTTTATCGTTGGATGTCACATGGGCTTTGACAATAACGATGCCAAATGTGTGAAGGGATCCCAAACCACGGCAACCTATTTTATGTGTACCATTTTAACGTCACCCTCCTTTCCGACATAACATGGCAACACTCATACCTACATGTACGGTTTATATATATATTTTTATAGTTATTTGTATAGAAAACATCGTCTCTAAGTGTTTAATTATTTCATAAAATAATTCAAGTGGACTAGCCCTTGTTATTTAAAATGACTCACATGCCATCTAGTACTCCTACTTCATGTATTAGGTTTCTCTTTATTATATGTGACGTTTACTTTGACCTTATATATATTATATATATCAAATAATTTTACACTCATATAAAATTAACCCAAACAAATATAACTCACGTGATTATACTAAATTTTAAAGATGAGATAAAGGAAGTCTATAAAGAGTAAATTATTTAGCTGTACCATGACCATAGAGTGTTGCATAAAAATATTCTCCACGATTGTTCATCACTTCAAGGTATTATCAATATAATGAAATTCATCAAGCTTAAAAGAAATGCAACGCATATATAACAAGGGAGACTGCTAAAAGCAGCAAGTCTTTGTTTTAGGAATTTGATTACTAAAAAATAGTTAAAGTTGAAGTGGTATAAAGTGTTTGGCGTGGAAATGATTTGCTAGGGGTTTAGATGATATGTCCAATACTAGCAATAGAGGGTTAAAGCATAGCTTAACAGTTCAAGAGTAAACCACAGCTCAGCCGACATTCTGTTGGGCTGGAATGGCAATACCGTGAAACTAACAGTTACGGTTTATAAGAAAATGTTACAACAGTATTGAAACATAAGATTGTATTTAAGGCTGACATGCCATTGTTGGTTTTCTGGAGGTTGCAAAGATGTCAACCCACTCCAACTTTTCCATCAATCCCTTGCATTTCCTGGCTGTGTAAATTCATGTCAGCAACTTCCTTTCTTGTAAATCTTGTGCCCATTGGATGCAGTTGTCCATTAAGGCGGCTTTCACTTTGAGTATGCAAGCACCGATAACCCCTGCTAATGCGCTCTGTAACTCATTTATCAGTTCTTCAAGTTCACCTGATCTGCCAGCGTAGTCTATACTTTTGCACAATTTATATAAAGCATTCTCGGAAGCTTCCTTCTTCCAATCCAGAGTGTCTTGTCCATCTCCGATCACCTTAGCTTTTAATTCACTTTCATCTGCGAGCTTCTTGATTGTTACAGCTGCGTGTTCAATAGTTGTAGTAGCCAGATCAACGGGAGTGTTCTTTGTACTTGGTTGTTGCAATGTTTGGAATAAGTTGTTTGCAACTTTACTCACCAAGTTGTGACGTGGTGGACAAATGCAAAACGTTGTGATAGCAAGGTAGGAAACAACTAAATTGTCGTGCATGGTAAATTTTTTTTTTTTAATCGCGGGTCAAACTTGTTGTTAAGAGTCAATGACACATCCTCTTAGCCTATATCAAATCAAACAAATGAATTATAACATATATTGACATTGTATATATGCCCGAGACCATGTAAATATTCTAAGACTTATATAAATGAATCATTAGCACTTACTATGAAGTGTTCAAACATGATCATTACCATATATCGTGGCACATAAAAATCCCTTAAGGACACGTTGAAGCCATGTGCAAAAGTTGGATACATGGACGTTTGTGGAGTACATCGATCATGTATTTTTGTTTTCATTAAGGAGAAATGTCGGAGGTTGTTGGCACGTCAGTGACTCACGGAATCTGAAGCAACTGGCGTTTAGCTCCATGGCACTCTGCAGTTTGCGAGTATTTGAATCAAAAGAGCTTTCTTCCATCTCGCTAAATCAGAGCTACACCAAAACATTGGATGTGAAGCAGCTTATGTGATTGCCCTAGGAGGCCGATCCAGCCAACAATGCTACCTACCTAGCCCAATTGCAAAGCCATCCAACAAGGAAGTACTCATCACCATTAAGTTCTTTCACTATAGACTGCAGACTGCCCAGGTAGGCCTAGTTTGGTGTAACAGGTTGCACAATCAAACTGTCAAATTGAAACTAAACATATAGAAATTCAAATCAGCAATAAATCCATTGTCATTAAAGTCATTGTATGAATTACATCGTGGACCAGAAATTAACATTAAATTTCAGAATTACAAGAATTAAATTTCCCATAAATCATTTTATAAGATTGCATTGAGGATTAAGGCCAGTTAGTTCGTTTTATAAGATTGCATTGAGGATTAAGTCACAGGAATTGCTATCGCTGAGTTACATTTCCAAGCGCAGCTTTGCCTTTGGCAACTTCTCCTCTCTAGGGAATGACTAGAATGAATTCCAGTATATCAATAGCAATAAGAAAAGAATGGTTAACAAAAAAAAACCTTGTTTAAGTGATTTGATATCACGTTTGCTTTAAGTGTTGTATTATAGATACAGTTAAACCTTTTTTTTCATAGACTTATCACAGTTCAAGTTCACCTTTGATGTGTATTTTTCAAATTAGATTGGTTTATGAACTTCTATTAGCATTTGTTTGACAGGATTCATGAGGTCATTTGTATGGGTGTGACAGCAAGGGCTTATATCTTGACACTGTTTACAGTAAGAAAACATATTGTAGATCATTGCAATTATTGTGTATTCAATTTTAACTACTTCCAGTTGTAAAGCAAATCTCATTTTCTGTTGCAGATAAAATACAGGGAGCAAGTTGCCAGACTTATTCTTGTATCCCCGTTATGTAGAGATCCTTCATGGACTGAATGGTTCTATAACAAGGTTGGTTTAGCAATACGTTCTATCTTTGTTTCCTCTCTTTTAAAAGCCCTTGAAATTGAAAAGCCCTGGTTCTGATGCATGCAATTGCGAACCATTACATGCATCACGCTGCACACCTGGTTGCGTAACAGGTTCGGCCATTCTTTGTTTTCCACCATCTCTCGGGTGAAACTAGCTTGCATCAAGCCTAACGTCTACTAGCCCTCTTTACGGCTCTACCATTAAGAATTGCATATAGAAAAGGAAACATGAAAGGCATGTACATATTCAGAAGCAATAATTATATGAAATTCCTATGCAGTTGAAAAAACAACAACAATCATGTTGATATAAATATGAAGATGATTTTTACCTTAATGTTGACAAAGGAGCGACCACTAGAGAGGTGTATGTTACACAAACAGCATCATTTTCTTGGTGCGGAGTCAATTGTAGACTGGAGCTGAGTTAGGTCAACAAAAATAGCTGGTGCTACTATGGTATGTTGTTATGTTGGAAAATATTTTCTTCGGAGGGAGGAGCTATGCAATAAACAATTCACAAAGACATCCAGGAACCTTGGGTGCTATAACAGACTGATAGAAGATGCACTACTGATAGAAGAGGTGATTGTAGGAAGAACAGGGATAAGGCCATCACCACATTTTGGGGGCTACAATAGACTGATAAAAGACGCACTACTGATAGAAGAGGTGACAGACTGATAAAAGACTCACTACTGATAGAAGAGGTGATTGTAGGAAGAACAGGGATAAGGCCATCACCACATTCAATTCTCCTTTGTTGTAAGAATAGTGAGTTCTACTTGCATCTCTTGCCAAACCGACATTGGACGTGGTGGACATGGTGCAAGTACATACAAGTGGAAATCATGCCCATTGCCACAATGAACCAACACAACTAACCTCCCGGGAGAAATGTAAAACGGATATCCAACATTTAATGCTGGAGAACTAATGTTAAGCCCATCGTAACATTAATTAACATTTTTATGTTTTTCACATTTTGGATCAAAAGTACTATAGTAAATTTATGTAAATTGGGCGTAGCCTCGTTTTGAGGCCAAATAAGAGGTCCAAATTATTCATTGGTGTACAAAACGACCAAATAAGAGGTCCAAATTATTCATTGGTGTACAAAACGGTAGTCAAATACCATTGGCTGAGCAAAAGTGTTTTGAATAAAAAATTAATGTTTTAAGAAAAAGTTAAGTATATGTTTTACAATAATATAGGCTTCTATGCCGAACTAATGAAAAAGGCTGCAAGGCGATTACAAGAGTCCCTCCTAGCCTGAAGGCAAGGCAGGGACTAATAATGTAATCTTGTATAAGTGGCCAGGTGAACACATATGTAATAACGCAGTCTTGGGTTTTGGTTGCTGTATCTGCATTGTATTCAATAACAATTCCACAATAACAATTCATTGGGTTTTGGTTGATCTATCTGCATTGTATTCAATAACAAATCATTGTATTTAATAACAATTCTACAAAGTTTTTCCTTGGATATTTGCAATCTCATAATAAGATGGTGTCAGTTACTTGCATACTTTTTGTCCAGATTTGGAATCGTAGCAGTTATGAAATTGTGCTCGGCATGAAATGAAACCAACGAATGCATAGGACCGGTGGGTGCATTGAAATAAAAACCGCCTTTGTGTCTTCCAAGGATGGAAGGGGTAGGCACCATCTTATTATAAGATGAGATTGCAGAAATCCAAGGGAATTGTCCTTGTTTCCAGAGTGTTAAATTTGTTCACTGCAAAGTAATTTAATTCATCAGTTATGATAATAGGTGGCATTTTATAAAATTTTGGTTAAAAAAATATTTTTATTTATTTTTTAATTTTAATAAAAAAATCTCTACAACATGGGTTTATGTCCCATCTAAACTGTACTTAACCAATAAAAAAAATCAAATAAATGAATTTTGAAAATTGTTATTTTTTTAAATATTATGATTAATATTAAAATTTTATGAAACATGTAAAACATTGCAAAAAATTTATAGTAAAAAAAGCAGATTAATGCAAATTGTCAACCAATGGTTAGTATGTTCTCTGCCTTGGAAGAGAATAATAATGTTGATGGTGATGGTTATTAATGTTCATTTAGACCAACTTTAAAAAAATGTAAGTAATAATATGGTTTTCTTATAATAATAAAAAATTTGTGCTCAAAAAGTTTTAAGAGAAGTATTCCTAAATCATCGTAGTTCCGATGAGCTAACATGTTACGAAGATTAATATTGTAAAAAATGTTTTGAAATTGTGATTTAATGTGAATGTACATAGGACATTCTAAGAGAAAGTGATTTCCATCTTCAACCCCCTTTGTATCACAAAGATGGCAAACTCTTTCATCACGCGGTGTTTTAGGATTTGTTTAGCACCATGTTTCATTATGAAGTTCATGAGGGTTTGTTCTTATTTTAGCAATGTTGATTCTCTTATTTACCTCAATTAAAACATATAGATACTTTTGATCTTCTAGATTAGGGTTGACCACCTCCTTATAATATCTTATTTTTCTCTTATCCTCTATTTATTTATCGCACCACAACTTCTCGTTAAATTTAGATGTAATAATATTTTAACTATTATCACTATTCTTTAGAGTGACCTCTTCCTAGACTCCCCAATGATTTAGCCAATACTTGGCATCTTAATTCCAACCTTGTTTAAGCCACATGCGGTTTTGGTTGGAGTTTGAAGCAATCTTAGGAAACCTCTTGTCTCCCATGTTGTTTATCTTGTTCTTGTATAGTAGGAACCTAGTCATAGTCATACCCTCAATGGGGAAGGGACTTGCTTCTATGAGGAGGATTGGATATAGTGTATTGCCTTTAATTTTGAGATTATATGTTATAAAACACTTTTGGATTTGCTCCATCATTCTCCATGATTCTCTAGAGATGTTGCAACCCCAAACTTCACATCCATATAAGATAACAGGCGTGACAAGAAACTCAAACATGAATTTCTTCTTATCCCAAAGCCAAAATTACCTTGATTTCAATTGTTTTCATTTCCATAATAAGATTTAAATCCTCTATTTATCCTTTTCTCAATGCTATAGTTCGAATTAAGTTTGTGATGAAGATCAATTTTGTGATATTTGTATGAAGTCACTGCCTCCAAGTTTGTTTTTTTCATACATGAAATTAACATTAACGATATTTTTGGATTTGATTATAATGAACTTTGTTTTGTCAGTGTTAACACTCATGCCCACAGTAGAGGGGTGAATCTAGGAATATGAGTAACACTCTTCATTAAAATGTGGAAATGAAAATTTGGTATTTTTCATATTTTTAGATTGAAGTCACCAAGGCTCATATAAGCACTAAGAGTTTTGATGTGCAATAAAAAATAAACTTGTAAGGAATTGTGTTCTCTTTCTAATGATATTTTTTTCAAAAAAAATTAGTGTCATTTAATGTACCAAATTTTCATTTGATTAAATGCTTGTCCTAAGAAATTTACAAAAAAGTTAACCAACGAGTTTTGTTCCCGTCAAACAATTCAATATATATATATATGAGGATGATCTACATAGAACGTAGTAGATACCACTTGTGTTTTTTTTTAAATTATATCTTTTTATTATTTTTTGGAGTTGACCCATTAATATTTAAATTACATTTTATACAACTTTGTTTTCCCGTAAAAAATTTCCAACTACTTACATAAATAGAGACCAAAAATACACTTTTTAAGAGGAAACATCCACATGGATCCCACTGATTTAAAAAAAAAAATTGGATTTTGTATTTTTTTATGCTATTGATTTTTATTTAAGCACCTTTGAAATGACGGAAAACAATTTCATTTTAAGTTTTAAAAGAAATTAAACAAAAAGTATAATATAAAATAAAAACAGTGAAAATGATATGCCATTCAATAGAGGATTCACAAAAGAATCTATTAGCCTTAACTCAATCACCTAACATGAATGGGATGAAGGGGTCCACCCTTTGGAAGTTGTAGTTGCAAAAAATCCTGCAACAAGAGGGTTGGAATTCTACAACTAAAGCGCGGCATCGAGTTATATAAATCTATCAAGGGCTTCTATGGTTTGATAAATCACTTGATTGAGTGCCACGCTTAATTGAGCTCCTATGAACACACAAAAAATGGAAAGTTCAGAGTGTTAATGAGCTCGATCGAGCTCCAACATACAAAGTGTCAAATGCCACCCATCATAAGTTCTTCATATAGTATGTGTAGGGAGCAATACTCTCCCAAATTCATAATGATTATGGAATAACCAAAGTAAAAAATCCTTAAGAGTGGCCTTTATTAAAAAAATGAAAAATAAAATTTATTTTTTTAATTTTAAATACAAAGATGGTTGATCTTATGTCATTCTTAGTAAACTCACTTAATGAATATTATGAATTTGTCATTAAAACATAAGATAAATTAAGGTCAATAATTAAAAGTCTTTAAAAAATAAGATAAACTAAGGAAAAATTAAAATTAACCAATTTTGATAACCGATGAAAAAGGAATTTCTTCCCATATGATAAAGATAAGAAGGTGTTGTGTATGTGTTTTTCATTTTCCCGTTTTCATTTATCCATATCTCGTCATTATCATTATAAATATTCAATTAGGCATTGCATATCTTTACATGAAAGTTGAGAATCTAGGTGTAATATGTATGGAAGATCTTTATACCTAATTGATGTATTGTGGAAGGCATAGAATAGCCCTTTCAAGTTAGAATATGTAATAATGACTTATGTGGTATATTGGTAAAATATCATTTAAAGACATAAAATAACTCTAATATTATAAAATAGAGTTATCCCACATGCATCATTGTAATTATATCCTTTGTAACCATTCTCTATATAAAGAGGTGAAAATTCATTTATCCCACATGTGTTATGGGATGTATTGTAATCCAAATCTCTTGGTGTATAAGAGAGGTGAAGGAGACCCTTTTGGGTATGTGTTGATTGTAGTTCATCACACATCGCATGTTGTGTATGTCAATTGTACACACATGATTGTGACATGATTGGGTGACAGAGCTTGATGTGATGCATATGTGAAGATGCCATGTAATCTTGGAGATCTATTTTCAGAATAATGGAAGATGCAACCCTTCCCGTGGACGTAGCCCATATTGGGTGAACCATGTATATCGACTTTCACTCGTTGTTCTCTTTTCTCCAATTTTATTTCATGCTTTATGTTCCTTGGTATATAGAAGGATAGAGTAGTAATGCTTTCCATATTTTATACTGTGTTATGATATTATTTCATTTGTTCACAATATTCTAACATGGTATAAGAGCAGGTTTCTATGCTTTACCTTCTTAAGTATTTTTTTTATTTTATTTTTTTATTTCAAGCAACATATGTTCATGATTTTACTTGGGATTTTCATTTTTTGTGTGGTTTTGTGACCTGATCTATAATACCCATGTGGTATTTTTAGAAATGATCTTTTTTCTACATATTTGAATTTTTTCTTTCAAACCCTAACCCTTGTGGAGAAGTGTTTAATGTAAATTTGGGTGGCGACTTTCAGTTTTTTTTTAACACTTTCTGTGTAATTTTTTAAGAAATAAATTGCATATCTGAGTTCCTCTCGCAAAAATACTCCATTTCAAAAAATAATCGTCTGATTTCATGTCTGGAAAGCGAAGATATCGCTGATTTAAAATCAGCTATTTTTTCAGAAATTTTCCACACAGACGGATATACTATAGAGCGAATATCTTTTGATTGAGTGCCCAAATTTCTGCTATGTTTACAATGATGGATGCAGAATGACTTCTCCAGTTCTGAAAATAGGTTATATTAAAATTTTTGGGTTATATTGACCAAGTTATGGTTATTTTAAATTTTCCATATTTTCTACTTTCGGTTTTCTGCTGCAGAGTGACAAATCCATCTTTTAGCAGCTGTTGGGTTTCATTTTTGGTGAGAAATTTCAATTTTTTTCATCCCTTATCTTGAAATTCTTGTCACGAGCCTCTTGATCTCTTTGCATTAGGGTTTATGTTCTTATTCATCATGTTTACAGAGGTTGTCTTATTCCTTTTTATGTCTATAACCTTCTTTGTGTGGAAGATGTTTTGACTTTTTCAGGGGCATGAATCTCTAGTATGGTAATGGTGACATCAAGAAATGAACCTATGCTTAGGACTTAGTTGTTTAATGTCTATATTTTTATACCTATAAGTGACATCATTCTTTTATATGATCATTTTTTTTGCTCAATATTCTAACATGGTCTCACTCTTCTAATAATGATAACGATGCTTCTATATGCGTTATCTTGTGATCAGTATTTGCTTTAATGATATGTTATTGCTGACCTTTGTGCAAAAGTAATTTCATAATTTTTATAAGCAATCTCTTTATGATCATTAAATGCTCTTGTTAATTAATTTCTTGAGTAAAATCAAATTTTTTGAATATATGTGATATCATGAGTTGATCATAATTTGCTATATGTTGATCATGTTAAAAATTTTGATCTATTTTCATATATATCATGTCATGTTTATTTCGATCATCTTTTACTCAATGCTTATATGGATTTGAATAATCTTATAAACTTGAAATCTTTGTCATGAACACCTTGTTCTTGTTCAATTGATATTTATATTCTTATGATTGCAGATGTTGTCTTGTTCCTACTTGTCTCTAACGTTCCTATATGGAAGCATTGACATGTGTTTCTTGTCTCTAATGTTCCTATATGGAAGCATTGACATTTTTAGGGCATCCATCTCTTGCATATTAACATGGTGTTAACAAGAAATGAACCTGTTCTTAAGATTAGTTTCTTGATGACTATATGTTTTCATATATTTAAGTGATATCTTGGCTCATTATTCTATATCGGTATCTATTATGCTCACTCATGTTTATGCTCCTCTATTTATTATATCACATCATGTCTTTTTTCATGATAATATTTTGCTCAAAATTTATATGGTCTTGCATAGAAGTAATTCCTATTATTTATATGTTCTTGAGCAATATCATTTTATCATCTCTTATGATTTTTGGGCTTGTCATGTTTATTATATGCTTTACTCTTGGAAGTTCTTTTGTGCATATTAGCTATCTATGTTGCGGGATAGTTTTATTCTGCTATTCCTTTCTTGTTTAAGCATATGATGGTTGTGGATCTCTATTTTTTCAACATTGTTCCTCTTTTCAACTTATCCTTGATTGCAACAAAGATGGCTAATGTTAAGAAGGAATGTAATGTTGAATTTTATTATATTATATCAAAATATTCTAGTAATGTTGTATGATGGACATCCATCTTCTATTGTTCATGCATCTTTTAGCTGTGTTATGAAGATTGTCTGCTTGACTCATGTTTTGATGAAAAGACCATTCGAGTCTTGTATTTGCAATGTAATCTTTAGTAAGAGCTCTTTGAAGACTATTTTGATGTATGGATCCAGTTTTAGTGTCTTCGTCATATGGTCCATTGCAGAGTTCTTTCAGCTATCAGTTGAGTAATAGGTTGTGATTATTTTTCATCCACATGTTTTGTTGTATTGGCCATACATCATTGTGTTATGCAAACGTTCATCATACGACTTGGTTCGGATGCAGTTTCATGAGAAGTGGATGCTGTCTTCATCAAGTCCATGAGGCAAAGTGCATTTTTTATTCACATCGTATGGAGCATTCTGGAAGTTGACATCAAGGGGGATGTTGGTGTGTTCTCACCTTCCTTCCATTTGTATTCTTTCTCCCAGCGATCATTAAGGGAGAGTGTTAGAATATGTAATGATGACTTATGTGGTATATCGGTAAAATATAATTTAAAGACATAAAATAACTCTAATATTATAAAATAGAGTTATCCCACATGCATCATTGTAATTATATCCTTTGTAACCATTCTCTATATAAAGAGGTGGAAATTCATTTATCCCACATGTGTTATGGGATGTATTGTATTCCAAATCTCTTGGTATATAAGAGAGGTGAAGGAGACCCTTTTGGGTATGTGTTGATTGTAGTTCATCACACATCACATGTTGTGTATGTTATTTGTACACAAATGATGATTCTGACATGATTGGGTGATGGAGCTTGATGTGATGTATATGTGAGGATGCCATGTAATCTTGGAGATCTATTTTTAGAATAATGAAAGATGCAACCCTTCTTGTGGACGTATATCAGTGTTCTCTTGTTGTTCTATTTTCTCCAATTTTATTTCATACTTTATGTTGATTGGTAGATAGAAGGATATACTAGTAATGCTTTCCATATTTTATATTGTGTTATGATATAATTTCATATGTTCAAAATATTCTAGCATTTCAGACCTTGGATTGACTTGGATTACTATAAAATATTGAAAATTTCAACAAGTGACAAGTTTAGTATTCGAAAGATGGATTTCCCAAGTTTAGCTTTATATTCACATTTTTATTTTATTTTAGAGAAGGATATTATCAAAGCACGAGTAATTATTTAAAATCTCATAAAATCCAGATTAAGAGTATTTCATAGATAACTTGCACAAAAAATGTATTGATTCTTATTCAAAAACTTTAGCATTATATTTTTATTGTCTTTGTTCAAGGAGTATATGTTGAGTAATTATTTTAGATTTTGTGAAATTCGGATTGATACCAACACCATGTTATTGAATGCTGGATTGAGCTTGCAACCATGGTTTCTAAGGTTAGTTGATTGAGGTTGTTTCACATTGACATCTCGATTACGGAGCTCGAACAAGATCTTAGGATAAATTGAGATTTTAAGAGCTCGATCGAGCTCTTAAATTCTCAATATATCCCAAGAGATTAATCAAGCTCGATAGTTCAATCCAACATTTAGTTAACCTAGCCAAATCCTCGATTAAAGGTTTTGCTTTGCCATCAAAATAGATTGATCGAAAAATTATATAACTCTTAATCAAGCTCTTAATATCTCAATCAAAAGACACATTATGTTCCATATCCATATTGAGTTACTATATTTAAATTAATTATCTAAATCATCCAAAAACTTGTTCCATTTTTTTATATCCATAGAGTCCTATTGCCATGCAAAAATATCCATCACCATTTGCATTCAAAAGAGTATGGAGGTTATGAGAATCCAAAAAGTGAAACATTTAAACATAACTATATCGAGCAAACTTATTTAGTGATAGTATAATGATAGTTCAAATATGTCGGCAAATATCTAGAAACAAAAATATGCTCAAAGTCTTTCATGGAAAGGCCTCCCAAGCATTATCTTAGAATGGTTCAAATATGAAAAGTGACGTGATGTTCATCCTTAAGAATATATTATAAGAAATAGGGGATGAGGGAACAATTTTTTTTTGGAAATATTCCTAGAAGTAAGTCCCTACCCTCAAACATATATTCAACCAAATGAATATTTTATTGGGAAAATGGGAATCAATCTTGTCAATAAAATTTGAAAAAACTTTATTAGTGGTTTACCAATTCCATTTGGTTTTAAAGATGAAAATATTTGGATTCTATATATATTCAACCAAATGAATATTTTATTGGGAAAATGGGAATCAATCTTGTCAATAAAATTTGAAAAAACTTTATTAGTGGTTTACCAATTCCATTTGGTTTTAAAGATGGAAATATTTGGATTCTATAATAAAAAGGACTACTTATAGACATAAACAAAATTATGTGGGAAGAATTCTCCTGACCATATTTTTGTTAGCTTCTATTTTGTGGATATAACAATATGGGAATGGATAATGTGAAAGGTGATATGCAATACCCCTCATTACGATGACATATCTATCGAAGCCAAATTATATTTTAATTTATGAAAACTAGGATCGAAATTATGGTCAATTCTCTTAGTTATGATCACTTGGAACATTTGGATAGAGATAAATATGATAATATCTTACAAGGTCATTTTTATTAATAAACAAATAGAGGAAATTGTCATAAAGAATATATTTTAAACTATAATGTATAAAAAGTGGAAAAAATAATGCCTTAAGAGAGTCATAGATGATTTACACTTTAACTTTAGGGAATTTTGTAATGTTCCTTTTTGGAGATTTGGAGAAATACACAAATTGGGCAAAATTTGAGCTTAACTAGTCATGACTCTCAAGGGTTCAACTTTCACCGAATGGAATCAAAATTGAAAGGAGATGGTATGGTGCGTATTAAAACATACCAAGGTGGTTTATGGATACTTTGGATCAGACTTTAGACCTCTAAAAACATTTTTGGGGCTAATGACAAAAATACCAAAATTACTAGGAAATTGTGTTCAAATCCCCCCAAGGGTGATGGCCAAACTAGCTCTCCAGATCAAGTCCCTACAAAACTTAAGAACAGAGTGTGGGAATGAGTATCAAACATAAATTACTGCCATTAATCATGTTTATTAAGTTCAACAAGTGAATTATGATATGCAATATTTGTAGGGTAACTTTCATAGAAATTGCCTAAGGGAAATTTTTTCATTACTAGCTAGACTTGACATAGGAAAGGTAGAATATATGTTTCCGAGAATAATATGAAACATGGTGGTAATATATGGAATAAAAATGCCTTCCCAAACAACATAAAACTCAAAAGAAAACCCTTTCACAAATATGATACAAGAATCCTTCAAGATTGAAGCTAAAGTCATGGAAACTAGTGATTCAATGGCATGGGAATGTGAGCTTTTCACACATGAGTTTCTTGGATTTCGACCCAAATAGGATATGAAAATTAAATTACAGAGTAATAAATTATATATGGCTTTCACAACATCATCCAACTCATAGAAAATCCCTCATAAAAATATGGTATAAAACTACTTCAAGATTGAAGCCAAATCCACGAAGAGTAGTGATACAAGGGCATGAGTATGAAAGCTTTTCATACATGTATATCTAATATTTCGAATTACATAGCATGTGGAAATAATATTAAATATACATAAATCATATATTGATTCCCCATCATCATAAAAGTCATATAAATGTCCTCATACAAATATGATATAAGGCAACTTCAATATTGAAGCCAAATCCATGAAAAATAGTTATTCAAGAGCATGGGGAATGCGATCCTTTCATACTTGTATTTATGATATTTCAAATCAAATATAATATGGATTTGACATTACAGAGCCATACACAATATATCAAATCTTGGGCATCAACCATCCTCAACGAGGCGCAAGAATCACTCCAACGAGTGCACCATCAATTGTGAGTGTGGGGAAATGGAGAAGAAGGAATGAGAGAATGGGGAGATAAATGAGAATTCGATTGTAGGACCTTAAACCTGCAACTAAAAATCCTTCATTAAGCTCCCATGAGATATCTAAATGACCTCTCCATCAACCAACTTGGAAAGGAATCCGACTCCCTCGAAATTGGTTCACTAGCAGGGTAAGTGTGCACTCATCGTGCAATGGACAAGCAAAAGCTCTCCAAAAATGACAAAGGCAAATTAACAAATAATAAAAATCCATTCTAATTCCTCATGAAATCTTTTCATTAACTTCATGAGGCCTCCTAAGGTCGAATTTCCCTTCATGAGCTTCCACTAGCTCATCTTAGTGGTTTAGTAACTCTCATGACACTTGTCTTCCTCTTCATGCTCCAATTCTTTCCCCAATTCGAATGGATGGCTATAACTCCAAAATTCGATCTCTTGGTGGCTATTTTTAGCCCTAACATGTAATATTTGTCATATGTCAGCAATCAGGTCTGAATTTGGCATACTTGTCATAGAATCTTCCATCATTTGTTGTCATAGAGTGCATAGAATCTCCTTCCAAGTAGCACACCTTGTCTTCTAGTATCTTCCACTTCCATGGGATTTACCCTCATTTACCAATTCAAATTCATTGGCTCATTATATTAAATTTGACACCACATTACCATCGAATAATGTTACATTACCCATGTGTTCGAATTTGGATGAATATCATGCCGAGTGTGTGGGGAATCTAGTCACCCAAAGTCTTCACAAGCTTCCAAGTGTCTTCATGAACCCATGCCATATTATTTTCTTAGAATTTATCATTTATCTGACCCATTTAAATGTGAATGTGGTAGACTAATGTCCTTTTGGGTTCCATATCCCCTAATTACAAAATTTATGTCTCCATCTCAACCTATGGAACTAGTAGGTTGATGAAACATTATTTGCAAATAGTCTTGTTTGGAAATTATTTAATTGGGGACATGAAAAATCCTCCCACTCAAGATTACTTGTCCTCAAGCAATGCCAAGTTTATATTCTGATTTTCTTTTATATGTTCCCAAGTGGCATCTTCATTTGGTACTCATTCCCTTCAACTAAGTTCTCTCTCATGGTTCTGCTCATTGATTTTCTTTAGCTGCAACTTGAGTCGTGGAACTCATGTACTGTAATTTTGTATTCCCAAAAGTAAAGAGATGTGGATTGTGCATATTGATATATCTTGTAACATCACCACTAACACCAAGAAGATTAATCAAATCCATAAAAAATAATTTGTGCAAATAATCTTTACCTCCATATTTTGGAAACCTTTTTTGAACTTTCACCCCTTTTTGATTCTATATAATTCTTTGAAGTTGGTGTCGAGTTACCAAAATTTGAGTTTCTTAATATTCCAATAAAATTTCAGAGAGGAACCACCATGCTTATTGCTGCACTACTCTGATTACAATCATATTCTCAAGTGGTGAATAAATCTCCAATGCTGCTTGTTTCCCCCACAATTGAAACCAATGAGACGAAAAATGATCCTAGGGTCCCATATGATCCTGATACATGCATAGTGTGAAATTCATATGATGAAATGCCATGAAAACCAAGCATGTGAAAATTGAATCCATCTCTCAAAAGGTATCCCACATAGGAAACTAGAACGCTGCTATGCAAACATGAACTCAAATAACTGAAGGTTGGTTTACATTCTCAAACCAACAGCCAAAATGCTACTCCAAGTGAGATGAAACCAAGCAATTCCAGGATCCCATTTCTAGTATTTCACCCTTACAAACATCATGAGTACAAAATATAGATCATTAAAGTACATAAAAACATCATACAAATGTACATTAAGAAGGTACGTCATCAAAGAATCATGGAAGTGCTTGTACATCCAAGTAAGTAGATCACCATGTGGCCCATACACACAAGCATCAAGTATGATATCATATATGCTCCAATGACATATGTAAGGATCCCATGTCCTATAATTATGCTCCAAAAGAATGTAATATGCATCAAAATAATCACACATGTGTTCTTTCATCCAAGAAGCGAATGAAGAACCTCCACCAAAATATGAACCCAATAAGTAGCAAAGAAAACATGAAGACTTCAAGTGGATCAAATAAGTCTCATCAATACACCCATGAATATGTATATCATCATGAAATAAAAGAGTATGTTGCTTCCAACAATAATGTTCTTCAATCATATATATCTTCACCCAAGTGTGGGATGAAGTTCCTCCAACATCAAATGGACTAGGAAAGGAGCAAGGAAAATCATGAGTCTCAAAGTGACTCAGGTGGATACCATAGGTGCACCCATGTAAATGTGTATCATCATAATGCAACAAAGGATGCTTTTGAAAATGTAAAGAATATGGTTCTCTAATCATTTCATCATCAAAAGGAGAGATATAAATTCCATACTCTTCATGTGGCACTATAAAAAAGAAACCTTTCACCCATACTTCATTAGGATGAATGCTGCAAAATTTGGAAGTGTAGGATGTAGGAGAAATAACCAACTCACCAAAATGATTAGAAAGTGAAAATGTTTCATCATGTGAAGGATCCATAGGGGTAGGATTATTATGCACCTCCCTTACAAATGCAAAACTTTCCCCATGGACTGGTTCCAAGGTGGCGGAATCATGCACTTCTTCAAAAAGTGTGTAACCATTTTCAAGAGGCAAGTCAAGTTCCTCTTCCACCACTACTAGTGATTGGCTCTCATCAACATCATATTCAAACACATCAAGAACCTACAATTTTTCATGTTTCACATGATCCATCATGTCATGAGAATCCCCCAGGTAATCTACCATATGCAAATCTGAAACATAGGAGGAAGAACGAGTATCTTGCAACCTATTAAGAAGTTGCTAATTTTGATTTTTGACCCTATGGATATCCTAATTATTATTCAAGTATGTTTCATGTAACCATTCATTAATCTCAACCAAATTGTTTCTGTCAAAACCCCAAATTTTCCGAAAAATTTAAAATTTTTAAATTACATAACAATAACATAAATACAATTAACTAATCATTTAATTAGTTAAAGGTTATCAGCTTATTATTCAAATTCATCTATTATTTACATAGAGTGATAGAACAATCTTTTCAGCTTACTGACTTGTCTCTTTTTGCGAACATAAGGTGGGGCTGTCATGAAAATAGGGCTTACTTAGCTTTCGAGCTAATGCAGGAAGTTTCTTCTATTCTTACAGATTACAGGTAAGAAGATTTGGCTGTTGCGAGTAATAATTCTAAAGTCTTTAAGTACAAGTTGGTTTGCAAATCAAGGTTCAGTAAAACACTAGCAGCTAAGCACATATCAATGCTTACTGAGGTAAATTCGTTATCTGTTCTTTATTGTAGTAGAGGTAGCATTAAAGTTCTTAAGATTACTGAACTGTCTGATATACATCATAGTTGTCAATGCCAAATGATCTTTAAATAAGATTATTTTCAAGTAGAATCCAAAACTCAAAAGTCTATGTTTAAGAAAGCACAATCACTCTTATTTTGTAACTTGCATAAATAAGGGGTTTACATTTACTGCTATCAAATTTAAACTATCACTGATAGGGATATACTTAAGCTGATGAAACCGGTCTTATTTTCATTACTACTGATTAATACATACTCAAGTTTATCTTAGGTCTGAAAAATAACCTACTGCAACTAGATATTAAAAAAGAAAGTACAACATAAAGTTTCAAGGTCTAACCATTATGTTCATAAACTTTCTCTTAAATGGTTTCACCTCTATATGTGGAAAATTCTAAGTTAAGGACATTTAATCCAAATGATGCATTCATCAAAATATATAGTTTCCACCTCCTTTTGGAGGATTTTATCCCACTTAGATGACTAAGGTAAGACCCTAAGGTTAACATTATAACTAATGACTTACTATGGTTGAATCTACAACCTTATAAAGCGTACCAATAGTATACTCTATAATTATAACATAAATATTGGTAAAATTCTTGTAAGACTAATATCTTTACTTAACCATAAATATTATATTTTCTTCCTATAATCATGTTACAACTTATTTTATTAAGACTGTAAGGTGTTATTGACAAGTAGTCATTTACCTGGATGAACACGTCATAATCAAGTCCATGATAAGATTAAGTTTATAGTCTTAATCTCAAAATGCCTATTAAAATCCTTACCTTGGCATTTCAAACTTGTATAAAAAATAATGTTATTGTACTTACTACTTTAAATATATTAACCCTTAAAACAAAAGTTTATTAGATACAAAATCATATTTCAAGGTTCTTGGCCATAATGCAGGCTGTATCACGATGAACATAGACTTACTGTTTGGTTGCATCATAAGGGATTATCATATAATATAGGTGACAATATGTTATAACATAATGTAATGATTTGTATTGATAAAAAGTTCCAAGGTATAGTTTCTATGGGATAACAAAATTCTCATTAATAATTTCCAAAATAGGTTGACTTCCACAGGTATTAAAGTGTAACCTTCGGGATAGCTCAAAGATTGAAATACAAGGGTTCCGCGTTACTTGCTCATCTAACTATGGAAAACTTACCCACTGTAAGTGAATATTTAGCAGGGTGACGTGGCTTTGTATGAGCCAAGCATCAAGAGATTTAAATGAGTCCTCTCCAAAACCTAGTTCATTATTCTTCCTCGCCTTCGGGCTCTTGTCCATCCTTTGTGAAGAAACCCCACCGCTCTGTCGCCTGTGTAGTGATGTGATTGTCCATAACTTCTCCCTAGTTAGATTGCCCCATTGCATCAACACGAAGGCTGTCTCGTGGTGCTTATGCTCCTCATGCGTTATTCATGCTCCTGTTTATCTCTTCATTGCCTTCATCGTTTAAACCTGAGCCCTGGACTGTGACAGTCCTCACCATTCTCCTTCAAATTACCCAAGGAGAGTGGTTCTTCCTTAGAGTATCGCGGCATGTGTTGCACTGCCAACTGTGTGTTATGTGGTAGATTAACATCACATTTTTTTTTTGGTTTACCTGTCCACCGAAATAGCTGGGGTTCTCGGCTGTCAGTGGTTAATTGTAACGCTGTTTCTTTTGCAATTTGAAGGGCAGACTCCTTGCTCCTGCTGGTCTCATGTTGGTCACTGATCACTGCACTACTGTTAATCTTTTTGGTTGCTAAGGTAAGAATATTTATCGTTTTCTTTTAAAGATAAACCCCATTTCTTGTAAACACATTCCTTTGCTTTTTTAATAAGTATTAACCACTGGCCGTATGATGGTTTTGCAGATATAATCTGTCTCTCATCTTTGTCTTCACAAAGAGCACAGGGTTGCAGCGATAAGGGCCACGATAAGCCCTGGTTTCTCCATGGCTCATCCACCTTGTGTAAACCCTTATGGGGTAATGAGGGATTGGTCGTTACGGCCTGTTAAACCCTCATGGTTTTCGGTTGTTGTGGTTGTTTGTTCACTGTTTAACCTCGTTTGGTTAAAACCCTAGCTATACTGCAGGGTTCTCCAGCTTCGGGTGTGAGTATAAACTTTTGTTTTATAAAAGTTACTGTGTTAAAAAAAAAGAAACAGGCTGTAAGCCTTATGTAAAAACTTGTAATACGGCCATGAGCCAAAATGTTGAACTGAGCTTTATAGGTATTAACTTTGTATAATTTGAGATATTTAGGGTTTTTACCCTTAAACCAATATCATAGTTGTTAATACTATTTTCTTTGCATTATTCTTAGTTTCTGTTATAACACTTGAAATTTATATAGTTGTTTATGTTACAAAAGATCATTTGAAGCTCGGTAGTGACATATTATTTACTGCTTTTTTTACTGTTTCTTATAACATGCCTCTGTTTGATTATGAGGTTGTATAGTTTTTACTGAAGCTTAAGAGTATTAAACATTCGGTCACTCTGCTAGATTAGAAATAGTACATTAGTGTACTGGATTTATTTTTGTTTTAAAAATAAAATCTATTAAGGTTGCTATAATATTATTTACTACAGGATAAAATAAATCACATAAAGTCCTAAATGGATTACTTCAATCACCCCAATGATTTCTCTTCTTACAGGTGTAGCAGTTACAGTTTAATTCTTAATACTCAATCTAAAAGATATTGTTTCTGTAATTAGTACCTAAACTACCTGCTTAGTTTATACAACATCTATAATAGAAGGAGCATAATATAATAGAGTAGATATATGATATGTCTTATCTATGTGAGCTGTAGCTTCTATTAATATGTATACTTAGTTTATTATTATTTTTTTGTAAGTATATCAAAATAAATAGTACTTGTTATTTGATTCTAATGCTATACTATCTATGTTCTGTTGTAATTAATTTATTTCCTTGGTTATGATATTTATTTATATAAATATATCCAGAGTTTAATTAACTCTATCCAGAGTTTATCTTGTAAGTACAATTTTTAATATTTATTCATATTCTATATAAAAAGAATAACAATTCTGGAACTTGTTCAAACTCAGTCCCTATATATAAAAAGAAAATAATGAAATGAATACATCACAAAATATTCATGAAATCTAAACTAGATTGGTTTGACAGTAGCATCAAATCTTTATACAACTGTTCTTATTTAAATTTACCCCTGTGCTGGAGTACGATCTGGTAAAACCTAGATGTGGAAAAACACGGTGGTCTTATTTTTCATCAACAAATTCTATTATTGATAAATTAAAACATCTACTTCACTAAAGCAGTAAAACTTTTATATTATAACATTCTACCATTCACAGTTTATTAAAACATAGACAGTCAAGTGGCAGAACCTGTTTTTAGCTTTGGGACAACAACAGCAATGGGAGGCCGTTACTTCCTACCAAATCCTGGAGAGTGCTCAAACATCGACTCCTCAGGACCCCCGAGCTTTTTCTGGTCTCCCTGGCTGGAACTAGGTGCAGCAAAGTCAAATACCAGTCTTCAAACTCAGTATTAATCCAGAACTTATCAGTAAGTTCTCCCAGCTAAAAAGCTGCAATAAACCAAGTTACTGCAGCAATCCTCTCCAAACAACTTCCTTACTGATTTCCCTTTTTCCTCAATGAATTTCTTGAATATCATTTACCTGAATGAATTCTCTCTGGAAAATATATGAGCAGCCTTAGCTCTCTTCATTGAGTACTTTTAAAAGATTGCCTAGGTCTTTTTGGGTTAGTTGTCATTTAATGAGCCACCTACTCTGATCCCACTTTCTTGGGGGATCATGACCCCAAATATAGGGAAGTTGCCACCTGCAACTTAGGAAGTGTTTGAGGATGCTGCCACTTGTCTTTTTCCCTCCACCTAGTTCCATCCACCAGTTTGACCAGTAACCTCTTTTTAATAGCTCTCCCATGCTGTTGTCTCCACAATTTATTTATTAATAATAAAATATCCTGAATTATATTCCACTTCTATTGACTCTGCTAAGTCATCAGTTCCTACTTAGCATTAAATTTAACATAATGTCTCAGGAATATAATAAAAACAATTAACATTTTTTTACAAAATTGGGGTATGTGACAGTTTCTATAAAAAATCAAAGATATGAAATTACATTCGATTGTGCACATTTCTCTTTGAATCTTCTCCATGTATTCAAGGAAGGATGGCTCCTCCAATGAAGAAAATTTCCAACAAGAATTTGATACCAATTCTTTAGTGTCAATGAGTATTCTAAGGGCCTCATGGATATTCATTTCACTCATCTTCAAAGACCCTTCAATAAAAAGAGGTTCTTGTTGATGAACCTCCTCTTCTTCTTTCTTCTTGATTTGATCAACTTCTTGAAGCTCACGTGGTGATGGGGAAGTTGAACCTGGTTCTTCATTAGCTGCTACAAGGTCTTCATCGTTATTCTCATGATAAATTTGGCTTGCTGCAACATTTTCAAATTTGATCTCTATGTCACCAACATAGAGTTGTGAGCACCCATCAGTAGGTACTCCTTCACAATTCAAGCATCCATTAGTAGACGCCCTTTGGTCCATGTCCACAGTAGAATGTGTTTCATAATTATATTCAATAGTTTCAAGGTAATATTATTCATTCTCATGTGATGTTTGCTCATATTTTTTAAATTCATATGGGAGTGACTTTCAATCCTCTTGATGTAATGCTTTTTTTGCTTCACCACCCACAAAAATTGGTAGCTCCTTGGTCTCCTCCATACTTGTGCATTGTTGATTATTACTTAATGAGTTCTCATTTTCCTTCTTGTAAAAAAATACATACTTGAGAATATACTCTTGGAAATAATACCTTTCATGAATATACCATCTCAAAGTTTGATACCCCTGGAAGCATGCTTCAATATCTTTGGTTGTAATTTCTTCTTCCCTTGGCGGGGGAGGAAGGAAAGCGATATTGGTGGGTCAATTATGAAATCAAGACATATATGCAAATTTTTATTCAATGGATGGTATTAATTGACAGGTGCAAGGACCATGCTCTATTACCATTGTAATGTCTGTTTTTGGAGATTTGGAGAAATGCACAAATTGGGTAAAATTCAAGCTTAACTATTCATGACTCTCGAGGGTTCCAACTTTCACTAAATGGTCCCAAATTTGAAAGGAGATGGTATGGTGAGTATTAAAACATACCAAGGTGGGTTATGGATACTTTATATCATAATTTAGACCTCTTCAAACTTGTTTGGGGCTAATGACAAGAAGACCAAAATTACTAGGAAATTGTGTTCAAATCCCACCAAGGGTGATGACCAAACTAGCTCTCCAAATCAAGTACAACCATCCCAAATTTAATAAGAGAGTATGGAAATTAGTATCATACATTAATTAATTCCATTAATCATGTTTATCAATTTCATCAAGTGAATTATGATCTGCAACATTTGTAGGGTAATTTTCATAGAAATTGCATAAGGGAAATTTGCATTACTAGCTAGACTTGACATAGGAAAGGTAGAATATATGGTTCTAAGACTAATATGAAACCTGGTGGTAATATATGGAATAAAAATTTATTCCCAAAAAGAATAAAACTCAAAGGAAAACCCTCTCACAAATATGATACAAGACTCCTTCAAGATTGAAGCTAAAGTCATGGAAACTAGTGATTCAATTGCATGGGAATGCAAGCTTTTCACACACGAGTTTCTTGGATTTCAACCAAAATAGGATATGGAAATTAAATTACAAAACAATAAATTATATATGTATTTAACAACATCATACAACTCATAGAATATCCCTCATACAAATCTGGTATAAAACTACTTCAAGATTGAATCCAAATCCATGAAGACTAGTGATACAAGGGCATGCATATGCAAGATTTTCATACATGTATCTCTGATATTTAGACTTACAGAGAATGTGGAAATAATATTACAGGCACACACATCATATATTTATTCCCCATCATCATAAAAATCATATAAATTCCTCATACAAATATGATATAAAGCTACTTCAATATTGAAGCCAAATCCATGAAAACTAGTTATTCAAGAGCATGGGGAATGCGAGCCTTTCATACATGTAATTATGAGATTTATAATTACATAGAATATGGAGATAATATTACAGAGCCATACATAATAAATGAAATATTTGGCATCAGCCATCTTCAGCAAGGCACAAGAATCACTCCAACGAGTGCGCCATCAATTGTGAGTGTCGAGAAATAGAGAAGAAGGAATGGGGAGAATGGGGAGATAGATGAGAATTCGACTGTAGGAAATTCAACATGAAAATAAAAAAAAATAATTAATCTCCCATGAGAGGTATTAATGGCCTTTCCTTCAACCAACTTGTAAAGGAATCCAACTCCCTCGAAATTGGTTCACTAGCAAGGTAAGTGTGCACTCACCGTGCAATGGACACACAAAAGCTCTCCAAAAATGCCAAAGGCCAATTAAAAAATGATAAAAATACATTCTCATTCCTCATGCCATCCTTTTATTAAATTCATGAGGCATCCTAAGGTCGAATTTCCCTTCATGAGCTTCCTCCAACTCATCTTAGTGGTTTAGTAACTCTCATGACACTTGTCTTCCTCTTCATGCTCCGATTATTTCCCCAATTTGAATGGCTGCCTATAACTCCAAAATTTGACCTCTTGGTGGATATTTTTATCTCTGACATGTAATATTTTTCATATGTCAGCAATCAGGTCTGAATTTGTCATACTTGTCATAGAATCTTCCATCATTTGTTGTCATAGAGTGCATAGAATCTCCTTCCAAGTGGCACACCTTGTCTTCTAGTATCTTCCTCTTCCATGGGAGTTAACCTCCTTTACCAATTCGAATTAATTGGCTCATTATATGATATTTTACACCACATTACCATTGAATAATGTTACATTACCCATGTGTTCGAATTTGGATGAATATCATGCCAAGTGTGTGGGGAATCTAGTCATCCAAAGTCTTCACAAGCTTCCAAGTGTCTTCATGAACCCATGCCACATGATTTTCTTAGCATTTATCATTTATGTGACCCATTTAAATGTGAATATGGTAAAATAATATCCTTTTGGGTCCCATAGCCCCTTATTACAAAATTTATGTCTCCATCTCAACCTATGGAACTAGTAGGTTGGTGAAACATTATTTGCAAATAGTCTAATTTGGAAATTATTTAATTGGGGACATGAAAAATTCAAATATTCAATATTACTCAATATAGTGTATTCTCCATTCAAACTGAAATCAATTAGATGAAATGACAAAGAACATATCCCCTTTCTTTAAACTAAACTTGATGGGGCTTCAAAGTATTTAGGAAAATTTTATATTGGGGAAATGATATATGATTATAAAGGATTCTTAATGGGATATTTCATTAATAATATTGGTGAATCGGCCAACCATTTTTCATAGGTTGTAACAGATTTCCCAAAAATATTGTCCTTGGCCTCCAAATACCTAAATATCCTACTTTTAAAAACTGAAGGAGACTAACATATTATAACTGAAAATTTGAATATGATTAGAATATGTAATTATGGTTTTAATCTATAATAAAATTGGTGATCAACACATCCTCATAGAGAGATATATTGACTTCTGAAATATTCTTCAGAGTTTTAAACACATTATACCTAGTGTTTGTTAGGGGGGGGGGGTTAATCATTTAGTGGATGGTTGGATTGGCTAATATTGGATTTAATATATACCAAGGGAAATAACCAATACGTTGAGAATGGAATTCCAAAAATCAAGATAATATTACTTCAGAATTACAACAATGCATTCTTATGAAGAGACATGAAGATAATGCATTCTTATGAAGAGACATGAAGATAGAATGGAAATAGAATAAAAAAATAGGGTTTGTTCTTTGGCATCCATCCAACATTCCCAAGCATATATGAATAAAATAAGGGTTGATGAAGATATAAATATTTGAGTTCTAGTTTCACAGCCATTGTGCTATAAATATGTTTCCTTTTTATAGTTGTAATAGGATCACTATGCAGAAAAAGAATCTCCCTTCTAATACATGTTGACAATTTATCATACAATGCGATCCACTTGGGAAATTTATGATGTTGTAGGTCTCAATCTATTGCAACCTTATATATATGTTCACTGAATTGGATGCATCCTTTCACGAAATAATCTGTACATGTACAAGAAGATATGATGTACAATTTTTTTTATAGTAATTATTAAGGTACCTAAATTCAGATAAAGTAATGTATAGCACTGACAGAGGTATGCTCAATTTAGTTGAATTATGTTTAAAGTCAGCATTGTTTATAATTTACGATGAAATATATGAAAAAATTAATGTCATCATTGTGGGTTAACCCTATCCTCATTGTGTCCCACTTATTTATGATAAAATTCAAGTACAACTCTAAAATCTAATATCATGCTCCACCAATATCCAAAATTGTAGTGGATATTTGTGGATTATATCATTATTAATTATCCATAGATAGAGTTTAAGGAGGTTTGCAGAGCATATAAACAATCAATTTGGGTATACAACTATACAAATAAATTAATTATAAAAATAAGGGGATGGGAGCATTCACTTGTTAGATATGTGATTATAACCAAAAGTTATGATAGGTCCTTGTTGGATCAAGTATATTGGATTTTAAATAACCACAAAAATAATATTTGCATATTACATTACACTATCACCCTATATAAATTGATCTCACGAGTGCATTATCTATTTGGAACTTAGAATTTTGAATTATGGACATTTAAAGGAAGAGAATATACATTTTTATTAGGTATATTAAAACAGTTATTCCAAAAGTAATAAAATTGAGAGAGACTTTCTAAAGCACTCAGGAGATCACCTAATTGGGAGCAATATCATAACCAGTGGCAACATTTTGAATTGATAACAAGTTACTTAGTGCCTTTATATTAGGTTTAAAATTATCCTCGTTGCTGGTGTGTAAAAACACTATCATTGTCTCTAATCTAGAAACTTTAAAGTTCAGTTTAAAAAAGCTTTAAATGTGTTCCTAGCTTTTAAAATATTTAATTAAATTGAAGGGAACTTGTTTAAGTGAAGTGCATTCCAAATGATTAACATTGGTATATTTAATTTTTATTCATATTATGTGGTTTTCTAATGCATTTAAGTATGATTTAAGCATGATTTTAATTGCACATAAGATGTTGACGCATACTAAACAAGTGTGAGATTGTATATAGAAATTGTCAATTAAATTGTAGATTGATTTAAACCTAATGTATAATTCCTAAAGTATAAAAAATAGTCATCGTAAAGTCTAAAATATTATCATAAAGTCCATAGATAAACTATAACAAGATAAATTCATGTATATCACATTCGGATATAGTAAAGATCAAACCATTAGTCTACTAGCCTCACTAGCCCCATGACCACTGCCACCACCATCATTTCCTACACCGCCCCCCATGACCTTTGTGGCCATCACCACTCCGCTAACATTGTTTCCTACTCTAGGCCCCCCATCACTTTGGCGATCATTGCAATAGCCACCATAGCTTTCATCAAGCCCCCTATCACCTAGAGGAGTGTTAGAAACATGCATATGACATTCCATAAAAACTTCTAATCTAACATTGCATATTTCTCATTATATTTACAATAAAGTAAGATAAATTTTAGAACAAAATTTATGAGCTGACTATATTTTTAAATTTTAACCAAATGGATCAAGTTACATTGGATAAGTCAAAGAAAAATTATCTATATGGGATGTGTATGGGATATGGGATTATGTAAATGTGTTGTAATCAAACAGATTGCAAGGTTACCAATGATACATATAAAGATTCATATAAACAATGATATAATGAGAGACAAGGAATAGTAGACAGAATAACAAATTATATTACTCAAGAACACATATGGGTTCATACATAAAACTGAACCAAGTATTTATCCGGATCTATAGCCTTATATATAAGATTTACAATCAATTACATAAATACTTGTCAGTTCAACTAACAAACACGACCTATGAGTTCGACATAATCTACTTGTTTACAATTAGTCGACTGAAGCACCTAGTCAGATGACCGACTTAGGCTCCTCCAACATCTCCCCCACCTCAAAATATTTCTTCATCTTGAAGAAATGGGGAGATGACAATATTCTATTTGAGTATCTATGATTCTGTATTGTTCTTCACTTATGGATTGTGCTAACTGATAGATGGATGTTACTGAACACACACTTCTACAATAACATCAACAGATACCAATAATTGATGTTGAAATCCTTCCCAAGCGTGGAGGGAAATTTGTATGTCTATGGTAAGAGAAGTGAGACTCGACAAGCTCTCCATATTTTTATGCATATCCAAGTCAAGAATATTAATCATGTTAGTCCCCAAGAGTTGTGTATTTTCCTTAGCGACGGAAAGCAGTCATTACAGTTGTGACCTAGTTTTTTCGATATTGGAGAGACTAGCTCAGGCCTTGCTGATCCACTTATGCTCCTGTTTTTCTAGTTTTTCAATTTTATTAGTTTCCGGAATGAGTTGGTCATCAATGGTATTCACCATTGCTTCACTGGTGTTTGGTCAGCGGTTCTGTAGTGAAATAATGAGTTCATGAGTCTTTTGCATTTTTTCAAACACTTGGGCCGTAATAAGTGTACCAGTTCCACAAGACGTCAGTGGTGACAATGGATTCTACAACATATTGTATCAACAAGTTGTAGGATTCCATAAATGCTGTAAATTTATTTTTGAGTAAAACAATGGTTTCCTCAGCTTGTTCTTGTCATCTTTCTTTTAATTGCTCCTGGAAAGTCAACACAACGCTTTAAAAAATAAGATATACTTTGTTGAGGGGCTTGTCAAAGTCGACCCTTGTTGGAATTGTAATAAATTGTTGTGGCAAGCTCTCACACTTGGATAAGAATTCCTTCTGTTCTATATTTAGCTTCTTGATTTGTTTGTTGGTCCTCATTCTCTTATGTTTATATTCCTTATTAATTGCGTGTGCCAATAGGTCTAGTTCTTATTATTTGGATTTTTGTGGGTTAATTTCCACTGTGGAACCAAGTTGAGCTAGATGAACTAATATGGATATTTTTTGTTGTTACTATTGCAACTGTTGTTCTTTTTCTTGTTTTTTCTTCTCTTTTCTCTATTTTCTTCTCCTCCTTTCCTGCTCTTTTCTCCGTCTATTGGTTTCTTGTATTTGTTCTCGTAGAATTTCTAATGTTGCACTCTGGGTTTGCTTAGTAATTAAAGTATTAATAATAGGACTAAGGTGGATGGTGTGAATAATTTCGGGGAATTGGTGATAGGTGGTGATGGTGGAAGGGGTGAAATAGGCGAAGGATGTAGGTTAGGATCAACGAGAAAACTTATTTTCTCCTATGGTAATGGTTGATCGAAAGTTGAAGGTAATATAATCAGTATGGAAGTCGATGGTAATATAGTATCGACATGTTTGACAGTTTCAACAAGTTTGCTAGGTTCGACAGGTTCGACCATGGAGTTAGTGGTGGAGGGTTCAATAATTGGAGGGTGATGTGGTGCGATTAGTGGTTGACATGTTGAGGGGTAAACAAAGAAGTTTGTTCAGACAATGTTGTTGGTTAAGTCAGGATTTATTTGTAGGGTAGTTTTGGTATACCCAACTACTTCTGCTTCTGAAATGGACGAATGTGGAAGGTCGAGAATGTCAGGAATAGTTGCACTGGTCTAGATAGATTCCACGGATAAAACTGGTCTTTTTACCATCAGTTTTTGTAATTTGGGGAGAATATATGGTAATTGGTTGATAAAGTCTTGTAGTTCATTATCGTTTTGAATGCAGGGTCAAAGTGGTGGTGATAATGTCTATAGAGATGGATGTGTTAGCGAGAGGGTTATGGTGGTTGCTGAAGTCGGTATGACTTCTTATTCGACAACTGGGGTCGGGGATGGAGGTGGTGGGGTGTGGGTGAGATCGACAGAAGGTGTTGTAGCAAACTTGAATTTATTTTGGGTTATGTCTGGTTGGTTTGTTTGCTCCTCCTCCTCTGTGATAAACCTGATAAATTTTTCATTAGCTGAGACCTTGTTTCTGACCACATCCTCCAAGATCTGAGTTGCACTATAAAATAACTATGCATCATCATCTTCAGTTGGATCTTGAATAATGAGCTTGGGTTTCCCCTTTCCTTTTACTATACTGTTCCTTTTCTGTGGATATTTAAACAATTCATCAGCTACTCGACATATATTCTATTTAGTGAGGGCATATTCTAGAGGAGGAGTATCAAATTGGGTACTTTTATTAATCTGATATGCTTGTTTCTGTGGTTGTTGTAGAGATGTTAGTTCAATATTTAGTGGATCAATGTCACTAATGCTATTAATGGTCAAGAGTGAAGGTGTTGAGATGAATATAGATTTCATAGTCCTCTTCTTTTTCCACGTCGGTTAAGGGTTTGATCATTGGTTGATCGACTCTTTTTGCTATGGGTGGTATATCCAATTTGGAGTTGGATTTCCAACTAATTTTATTGAATATTTCCTCAACTGAAGGGTAGAAGTTGAGTTTTCTTGCGGTAACCCCAACACCTTGTAAGTACCAGACCGATGTATGGTCCAACTCAAGTTGGATGTGTGCTGTAGATGGTAGACTTCGTCGGATATTATGAGGTACACACCATTGAGAAGTTTTGATATTTAATGCTTGAAACCATGTATCTAACCAAATTTTTGCTGTTGCTGCTCCTAGTCGACAACCATTCGGGGCAAAGGATTTGAAGGTCCATATCGATGATGGATTTGGTTCAGTGAAATCATTTTCTCCAACTGGTCGAAGATGGTACATATCTATCCAGATGATCAATGTGGGAAACCGAATATGGGTTCCCTCCTCTTGGAATTTTACACAGATGTGCTTAATTATCTCATCTAGGTGGTCATCCCATTGGTATAAATTTCCTGTTGTCTCCACATTTTGTACTGCGTCGAGCATGTCGATATTGAGGTTAGAACCTCTTCCAGGACTTGTAAGATTCAGTGAGATAATATTTGTGGCTTTCTTTTGTGTGCCATATGTGATTTGGATGATTACTATTCGTCTTGAGATTTTCCCTGCTGGTGTTCCGGTTAGTTCATGTAATAGGTCCATATTTAGTCTAATAGGCATAGGTTCTCCCTTGTTTGATAAATCGGTAATATTGTAGATTAGGTCTCCATTAATTTCAACAGGCATGCCGAAGTAGGATTTTCCATTATGATATCTGAAGAGGATAAATTGTGAAATAATTTATTTGGTTCCTACGAAACTATCCATTAATAGTGAATTCATGTAGGTCAGGACTGTGCTAGCGTTTAATTTTCAAACCTCCTCTCTCCATCGACCATTTGCTTCTGCTCCCCATTCCTTGATTTCCTTCCAAATCCTCTCCCATGGCTACTCGACTACCTTGGAATTACTAATGTTGTGTAATAACCTCTCTAACAGTGTGCTGGCTCTTTCCAACTATTTAATCTTGCTTGTCACGGACCTGGTAGTTGCAGTCAATTTTTTAGGTGTCATTGTGTCGGTTGGGTGCTCTGGTTCAAAAGGGGCTAAAATGTGCTCTGGTGTTCAATCTCTTCACAGAATGAAATCCAATTCTCTTCTAATGCGGTATTTATAGTGGGATTGTTTGGAGTGGGAGAAGCATAGTGGATGGTGGTATTAATTACGGTATTAATGGTGGAATTAACTGTAAAGGAGGGGTTATCGATATTTCTTTTGAGGCATGTCGACATTTTTGCTCACGGTGTCGGTGTTCATGATGATTTGATTGGACCGTTTTCCCTTATTTATGTTGATGTATTTCTAGATCATGATGGTGTCGGTAATGTCGAAGTGGGCGGAATTCCTCATGCCCGCTCTGCTCATGTCAATAATTGTGTCTCCCAAACTAATTTTTTATTGCTTCATGCATCAAAATTGATCAAATTTCCTGTCATGCCGGTTCTTTTCATAGTAGTTTTTCTTGTGTTTGTTTTAGTTTTTTATAGTTTTATTTTTTTTTCAACTTTTTATAGTTACATGACCATTTTTTTAAGCTTTATATCGTTTTAGTCAGGCCCCATTAACAAATTTCTGAAATACATTCCCCTGTAGTGTTTTTAGTCGGACTGATCCGTTAGTGTTGATATCTTGTATAATATATGGACCCATCCACTCAGTGTGTAGTTTCTTAGGTTTTCCTTTTACTTGACTGTTGTATAGTAATGCAAGGTCTTTGACTGATAAGTTTTTGTTTTTGATAATTCTATCGTGCCAGGATTTTGGCTATTTTTTTCGGATTTATTGGTGTTGTATTGCAATTAGTCATTGTTCTTCAAGTTTGGATAGTTGCATTAATCTTTCTTTTTTGGAATTTTCAATATCAATGTGTAGTAGGTTTGCAATTAGAGGGATTGATTGAAGAAAGTGTAAGGGTACGACTGCTTCCTGTCCATAGACAAATCAAAATGGTGTCTAACCTGTCAAATGTTTGCATGTCGTTCAACGTTCTGTATGCCCATAAAAAAAATGTATTTTGTCGTTCCAATCATCTTTGTTGGTATTAGATATATTTGTTATCCCTTTGGTTAATGTTTTGTTTAAATATTCAATTGTGCCATTGGATTGAGGGTGATACGCTATACTTTTCCTATTCTCGATCATGAATTGTTTTGTCATGGATGCGATTGTTTTGTTTACAAATGTGACCCATGATAATTGATCAAGGTTAGTGGACACCCAAATTGTGTGACGAAGTTCTCGTATTCAATTTTTTTTGTTATCTCACTTGAGAAAGATTCAATTCATTCTTCTTCTACCCATTTGGTGACATATTTGATTGCTGTGATAATATATTGTGCTCCTGTTCATCTAGATGATATCAAAAAGGGTCCTATGAAATCGATTTCTCAAATTTCAAATGTTAAGCTTGGGTTTATTGATTCTAAAGGAATTTTAGTGCTTCATAGAGGTTGACCTAGTCATTGGCATAATTCACATTTGTTCACAAATTCTTGACAATCATGGTGTATGATCGGCCTTGATAATCCCGACTGTTGGATTTTTCTGGCTGTCGTGTCGGCCTGAAAATGTCCTCCAGCTAGACCATAGCATGCTTCATTGATTATAGTTTCTCTTTTTTGGTCGATTACATATCATCATAGGACATCTTCTAATCCAAGTTTGTAAAGAAATCCATTTACTATAATTGTAGGGCGCAACTTTCATCGCCAAGATCTTCTTCTTCTTATTACTCATCCCTTTTGGTGCTTGACCTTCCTCTAAGAATTGAGCAATTTCTACTAAGTCGAAAGATACAACTTCGATTCAGAATAAATGAGAATCTAGTAGGTCGTCTTCAATTCCGATTGGTTCCTCACCTGTGTCGATTCTCGACAAGTGGCCGGGTCCGACATTTGTTTTTCCTGGTAAGGCTATGAATTCAAAATTGAATTCTTGAAATAATAGAAACCAACAAAAAATTCTTCCATGATGTAATGGTTTATTTACTAAATATTTTAATGCCTGATGGTCTGTGTAGAACACAAATGTATTAGCGAGTAAATAATGTCGGTATATTTGAATTGAGAATACCATTGCAATTGATTCTCTTTCTATTGTCGAGTAGTTCCTCTCGGTTTTGTTTAATTTCCTTCTATTGTATGCATTTGGATGATTCATTCCATCATCTCCAGGTTGGTTTAGGATTGATCCAATTGTTATTTTGGATGCATCGATATGTACATGAAACTTGATAGACCAGTTTGAAAATCGTAGTATGGGTGATTTGACTAATTTTTTCTTTAAAATGTCGAACGATGCGATGCATTTGACGACCCATTCTTATTCCTGATTTTCTTTTATTAGTTCTTCTAATGGGAAAGTCATGTTAGAATAATGTTCGATGAATTTTCTATAATATCCCAAATGTTCGAGTAAAACTCTAATTTGCTTAGGATTTACTAGTGGTTTTAGATCGAGAATAATTTTAATTTTTACATACTCGACTTTAATTCCTTCCTTGCATACTACATGTCTTAATAGGATTCCCGTTGGAGTGGAAAAGATACACTTTTTGATATTGAGAGATAGTTGGATATGTTAGCAACTTTCTAGCATAAGTCTTACCATTTATAATGATTTTACATCATAGAGTAGATTGTCCAATTGTCAAAATATACAACCATTGTTTTGTAGATATATTCTTGCAATGTTTTATCGACAATTCTGGAGAATACAGCTGGGGCATTTTTCAATCCAAATGGCATGAATTTATATGCTAATGATCCAAATTCACATACAAATGTAATCTTCTTTTGATATTCTTTAGCAATGGGTACTTGATTATATCCTAAACATCTGTCTATAAACGAATAAAAGTCATGGCCTGCAACTTCATTAAGTATTTCATCCGCAAAAGGGCTTGGAAATGGGCCTGTAAGAGTTATTTTATTAAGTTCTTGAAAGTGGACACAAATTTTTAGTTGTGTTGGGTCGTGTTTCTTCGGTTGGACTACCACTGGACTTTCTCATTCTGACTGATCAATAGGGTAAATGATTCCAGCTGAAAGCATGTTGTCTATTTCTTTCCTTGCTATTTATTTGTATTTGTGCATGAGCTTATATGGTCGTTTCTTTATTGGTTTTGCCTCGAGTTTGATGTCAATTTTCATTTCGCCCATTTCTTGAACAAGTCCTTTTAGATCTTTATAGTCTTGAGAAAAAACATCTTGAAATTATTTCAATAAGTTGACGATTTCTCTTGTTTGTTCTTCATTCCAGTAGTCGCCAATATTTGCGATTTTAGGCCTGTCATCATTAGATATATTGAATTATTTTATCTTAACTTTTGCATCCATCCATTCTAGTGATTTACTTTCATTGATCTGTCAACTATCTTCTTTGAACTGTGAAATGTTGGTGGAAAGTCTTCCGTTGTCAATCTTTCAGGGACTTGTTTTTCTGATGTTTGAATTTTAAATATTGTCTTAATTGGTTTTGAAGTTTCTGGATGGCCGATTTTCTAATGGAAACTTTTCCCTCTAGTGGTTTTTGTTTCTAGTCGATGTCTTGTTGAGTGGTGGATTTTTGTTGACTGGATATTGTGACATGTAGCATTCTATCGTCTAGGTCAGTTATAGGAAGGTTGTTATATATTTGGATGCTTCAACCAATAATTCATCTCGAGATGAGAATTTGAAGTCATTAAAAAAATATTATTTAATTTCATTCCATTTGAATGTTTCTCCTCTTGATTCTTCCATTTGTACCACTTATTTGGTAGGTCATTTAGTGTGTTTGGAAATAAGTGAGGCCAAAATAGCTCATATTTATAACCTATTCTTCTCCATTGTTTTTCACATATGTCAATATGTTTTTCAGGGTCTTGTCCTTGTGTGAAGACCGATATTTTTTCTTGTGTGATTAGTTTATTCCCTCCGAACTGTTCAATAAAGCATGTAGATGTTGTCGTCCAAGTTTGTAATCTCGACTGGTGCATATCCCACCATCAGGGAGCTGAACGTGTAAATGTTTCAACTAGACTCTAGAGGCGACCTTGTTCACCTATAGTTTTAGAGACTTGCTCGACATGGAGTGATGGAGATTCTCATTTTTTGTACGTTAACGGTGGTCAGATTGGGTATTCATTCCTTACTGGTGTCAGGGTTGGGTATTCTCCAACTTTTTGTTCAAATATCTTTGTGATTGTAGTCACAAAAAAGCACTGTTGGGTTTTCTTTTTAGGAATAGCTTAGATAGTCTAGCATTATCGCACCTGTAATTCATAATTTTTTAGTTCCTAATCATATAACTCTACGTCTGAGTTATATCCGATCGAATAAGGATTCCCAAGGTGGGGTTCTCCATATGCATTAGGTCCAGTATAATCTTCATTGTTCTGTATTTGATATAATTGTCAAACATCGACACCATCTTTGATGGTTTCTATCCAAGGTTCTCCTTGGGATGGATGAATTGGAAGTGTGAAAATATGATTCACAACAAGATCTAGGATTTAAGGGAATCTTCACAATTCAATATATTCACAAACTATGTAGAAAAATAGTAAATGTGAACAAATTAACTCACATATATGTTGCCAATAAATGATGTTTATATTAGTGTAAAACCTGTAAATATGTGTGGTACATATTTATAATACAATGGGAGAAAATTGTTATCCTTAAGAGGAAAATTGGTGTCATACATGTGGCAGGATTAGATTGGGCCTCGAAACCCCCCTAGGTGGACCTATGAGCTTCCAAATAACCTCAAATAGTCACAAATGTCCATGTGAACATGGGTGAAGAATGATAGGACATAAATGAGAGTAGGATAGGTGCACTAGAGTGCATGGGTGAGTGGGAGTGGCTCTAGGAAACATTTAATGGTCCAAAAGGAAAAAAACCACCCAAATACATGCATGGTCATCTTTGGTCAAACCAATTACCTATTTTAAGGAGTGGGAGAACCCCAAGGACTCAAATTTCATAAATGAGGGAGATCATGATCTTAGTTCACCAAAAATATGGTGCTTGTGTGCATTAGTGAGTCCAAAACCCTCCATATACCTTACTAAACCAATATAACCAATGTTTGGACCTTATGACATAAGTACAAGACAAATTAAAATGTGACCTAGGTGTATGTGACCATGGTAAAAGGTGGTATGATGCTCCAATACCACCCCTTAATCCTGATTTAGTGTAACCACATCAAAAATTGAGTCCTTGGCAACTAATGCTCAAGTCACCTCTAATAAAACTTTTATTTGTCCATGTAAAAATGAGGAAAGAGGAAAAAACTCACGGGGAATATCCTCTCTCAAGAATGGACATGACATAGAGATGATCAAAATGTCTTCGATAGGTCTTCTTCTTCACTTGAATGAGCTAAAGGAAAAACGTTTTCATGATGGACTTGGTGAAGATGTTGTGGATGCCAAGATCATGCATCAATGCATCAATGTGTTGTAGACACAGAACATGTGGAGAGGCCCCTTGAAGGTCATCATTCTCTGACGGAGGAGAATCATAAGAATGTTTTTTTTCTGCAACCATACTCTGATCTAGAAACATAATCAATAATGGAAAGGATATCTCTGCAAACTCCTTCCCAAAGAGCATCAAAAGACTCAACAAAATTAGCTTCATGTGTAGCTTTCATATCATGAATTAAACCATGAATCTTCTTCCCAATTTGATGAAGAACCTTCATAACTCTATAAAAAATATCACGAGGCTCTGAAATATCAGAATAGAAGTCATATACAACAAAAAATTTCAAAGGTATAGTGTCTCCATGAGCAAATGGGTCCATAGTGGGAAAATAATGGGTAATTAGATCACACTGACAGTTGAGTGAACTTGGATGGTCTGGAGACTTGAAATTTGAATCATAGGCAGTGAGATATAGTCCAGAAATGTGGAACAATAGTCCCATGAAGTCCAATGACATGGATGTCAAACCAATGAATGATAAGAAAGACATAAAAACAACATACACAAGAGGCATAGTATTGGAAACAAGGAAATTTTGAGATTTTCCAACTAGCAAACATGAGATTTGTTGGTTCTTTAGGGAATAAACGGGGAAATGAATTTATGAATGTCATAAACTGCATATCAGCCTATATATCAGAATTGGAAGGATATGAATGGATTGGGAAAGAGCTTTCAGAAGACAAGTAAGAAACTAGTGAAAAATGACTAGTTTTTGGAGGAAACTTTGGTGAACTGTTTGGGGTTTCTTCCAAGGAAGGGATGGAGGTTTCAGAATCTGATATATGAGAATGTAAATAAGAAAAATAAAATATTTGAAACATAGATATAAGAAAAAGGTTTCTCCCTAGCACCCAAAGCATACAAGCGCTTACCATCTTATTGCTCCAAGGCGGGCTTACGCTCCCCTCTTCTTGCTACAAGGAGGGCTTGCACTCCCCTCTTCTTGCAAAATATGGAACATCAATATTGTTGTCTTTAAGGATATTGGTCATGATTTCCATATTACTTCTAAAGCAATATTTTTCATGATGTGAACCTCTGCAATAATAAAATTTGGTCTTCTCTCTCTTACTCTTCATCCTCTTGGCTTTCGAATCCTCATCAGTTGAGCTTGAGCTTTATGTATCCGAATGCTTCTTCTTCTTAACTCTTTGTTGCTGTGAATCATTGGATTTATTCTTTCCTTTGGCTTGATTATACCCACTTGTAGCAAGGGATTGATCCTCAGTGGATTTCATGGTACCCATTTGCACTAACTTGTCTTGTTCCTGAGTCAAAGACTCCATGAAGTCTATCAATGGAGGCATCCTCCAATTTCGAGCTGTGAGCTTGCTAGAGTGGAATGTTGAAACAAAAAATAAATAATCTGTCCCTAGCTTAGATACTTGGACAATATCAGCTTCTCATATTTATTATCAATGCCACACTATTTAAGCTAAAGCACCAATGATTTGAAACTGTTGAAGAAGTCTCGAATCGTCTCAAAGTGAGTTGGGATTAGTGGGGAAAAATGACCTCTCATCTCATTAGTATTCCCAAATAATGACTCAAGATTGAGACAAAATTCATTGGGTGTGCTAATAATGTCTACATGGAAGAGAATATCCCTCAAAATAATGAGGAAAAGCATCACAAATGCCTTATCTAATCTATTGAAGTACTTTGATTTCTCCACAGCAGAGTTGGGCTCAGTCTCAGTTCCCATGGTGACTCTATACAGGACTTTAGAGCTCAGATGGATCACCATTTTTGCCTTTCATTCAAAATAGTTGAATGGGGTAATAAACACATGCGTATTTTCCATTCTTGCTTGCGCACTACGTGACAAAACACTGGATGTACCTGCAATACAAATACTCAATTTTTTCTGGAAAATGCCCTAAACAATAAATCAAATGCTCTAGTTTTGATTTGAAGCTCCAAAGAGATATAATACCATGTGAAAATATGACTCACAACAAGATCTAGGAGCTAAAGGAATCTTCAAAATTCAAGATATTCACAAATTATGCAGAAAAACAGTAAAAGTGAACAAATTAACACACATAGATGGTGCCAATAAGTGAAGTTTCTATTAGCATACAAATTTTAAATATCTGTGGTACATATTTATAACAAAATGGGAGAAAATAGTTATCGTTAGGAGGAAAATTGGTGGCATACATGTGGTAGGCATAGATTAGGCTTCAAAACCCCCCTAGGTGGACCAATGAGATTCCAAACCACCTCAAACGATCACAAATGGCCATGTGAACGTGGATGTAGCATTATAGGACATAAATGAGGGTAGGATAGATGTGCTAGAGTGCATGGGTGAGTGGGGGTGGCTCTAGGAAGCATTTAATGCTTCAAAAGGGCCAAACCACCCAAATACATGAATGGGCAACTATGGTCAAACCAATTCCATGTTTTAAGGATTAGGAGTGCCCCAAGGACTTAAATTTCATAAATAAGGGTGATTATGCTCTTAGTTGACCAAAAATAGGGAAATTGGGTGCATTAATGAGTCTAAAACCCCCCATATACCTTGCTAGACCAATATAACCAATGTTTGAATCAGATGACATAAGTGCAAGACAAATGAAAATGTGACCTAGGTGTATGTGACCATGGTACAAGGTGGTATGATTCTCTAATAGGACCAATGAATTTCTTCCCATTTCCTTTAAGTTTAATTCTTTCTTTATCTAGTGATATGGATGCTTTCATTTTTCGTCGCCATGGTCAACCTACTAGAGACAAGAAGGAACTCGATCCTTCCTTGGGGTTAATGATTTCAAAGTTGACTTTAGTTGAGATACCTTTAATGTCCGGGTGAACATTTTTCCAGACCCCAATAGTTTCGATTAGTCCTTGGTAAGATAATTTTAGATATCTGTCGTATTCATTTAATTGAGGTTTGTGAAGTTGTTCCCATGTGCCTCTAGTCATTATGTTTACCTGCGATACGAAGTTGAGAACGACTTGTCGAATGTGGTAGCCTTCAATTTCTAGGCCAACTAATGGGTGTTCATCATTTTTGTCTTTTTATTAAGGCTACATATACTTTTAGTATGTTTATCATCACCTGATGTACTTTTAAGGATGTACATTAAATCTATTAGCTTTGCAACAAACTCATCTTTATTTATGAGTTTCATTAGTTCATTATTAGTCTTTTGTCGAGAGTCATCATGTTCTTCTTGTGATGCTAATTCTTGGAAAATTATTGATGCATCATTATATAATCGTTTTTGTTCAGCAGAGTTGAGGTAGTATTCTTTGTTTTTTATTTTACTGATTTGTGGATTATCAATGCTGATTTTTGTTCCTTGTCAAGTTACAATCTGTAGATTCTTTTTTTTCCTAGAAAAAAAAGCATAATTTTATATCATCTTGTCGAGAACAAAATTACATTTAGTAGATACACATTGTTGTGTATTTTGGTAAAAAGCAGAAAGGTCAAAAGAGATAATAGAAACAGACCCTAAAAGTCTTCTGTAGATCTCCACATAGAAAAATAATATATATATAGTGTTCACCCTTAAAATGTTCACTGTCCTGTTCACAACAAGAGGCTAAATATGTTCATGTCTATCCAAACCTGTACTGTATAGAGTATGATAGAATGAAACAATTCAATCCAAAATCCTAAAAACCATTCACTGACAATCCCAAGAGAGTCAGACACAAAATGAAAACCATGAACCAGAATTGTGACAGTCCCAATTGTTCATTAGAATCGAGAGAAAAAATACACGTGTAAAAAATAAAGATGTGATCAAAACATATTATAGATGGGAAGCTCCCTCTATAAATTATCTGTGGTAATATTCATGGACTGTATCCTCTATCATTTCCTGAATCTTCCACTGGCCCAAGCCCAATTGTAGCCCCTCCTTCGAGGCTTTGTCTGTCTCCCTAATATTTTCCCTGTAGACATGTTTAGATGAAAAAGAGGCATAAGTGTCTAAAACTTCTTTTATGGAAGATAAAATGTTGGAAAGTCTTATATTTCTTCATAGTTGAATCCCCTTGATCCAGTTAATCACATTCATCAAATCTCCACATACATTTAGAGTTATACACCCTTTCTCTGCTGCAAAAATGAGAAGCAATTTTAAGCTAAGTAACTCAGCATAGTTGTTATTGCCTTCCCCGAGCTTGACCATTAATTGAAAGGAGTGATATTCTGAAAGGAAAAGTATATCCCCTCCCCGACAAAGATTATTTTGAGTCTCCCCATGAAAACCCCACGACACCGATTTGCCAATCTCAAGATACAACACTTCCCTCTATCTAGTCACCCTGATATGTTGAGGAAAAGAAGGTAGAATACCACATGCTAAGCTAGTTATGATTGCTAGAGAGCATTCTTTTTCAACAAAAATTAAGTTATTTCTAGCTAGCCATACCCTCCATATCACCAATAAAGGAAGAGATGTTGTCGACTCCTGTGATTCCATCCTCCTCCATTCCTCCTAGGCCTGTAGTACCGAAGTACCATAACAAATGCAAAGGAGGCCCAGGGCCTTAGAACATTACTTCCACACTTATTTAATAAACAGACAGTGTAAAAAAAGGTGAATAATAGTCTCACCATCAACCTTACAAAGATCACACCAACTAGGCCCCTGAAGACACCTTTTATGCAAATTGTCCCAGGTGCGTGCCTTGTTTTCCAACACACACCACATAAAAATTTGGGTTTTAGGTGGGCTTTTGATTTTCCATAGTTTCTTCCACCACCAAATCAAAACCATTTGGAATCCATCAACACTGAGTTTTATATTCCCCACCTTTGGTGTATATATTCCACCCAAATCCACATCCAAAATGAGAACATCCTCCCCGTCCCTAAGCTTAATTTGTGCCTGGATCAATACACCAATAAAATTCTCCATATCCCTTTCCACTGACTCAGGTAATTCCAATTCCATTTCTGATTTCCAGTTTTGAGCCCACCGGTTCTCTTGAAATGGTGCAGCTAATTGGGAAAGGTATACAATACCTTTCTGTCTCACTGCCTCCACCGTGTGATCAGGAATCCTATGTTGCTGAATGCATCCGACCCACCAGTCCTCACCAACCCTTATTTTCCTCCCATTCCCCACTTACCAGGTAAGAAAAGATTCAATCACATCAACAGAATTAACCACAACCTTCCAAATAACTGATCCACTGGCATGTGACTTCCCAGGGCTCCGAATCCAATATTCCACAGAGTCAGGGGAAAGAGTCTCCATCCCCCCTTGGTCGCCAATGACTTAGCAAACAAGAATATATTTTTGAGACCCCAACCTCCCAGTACTTTCGGGACAACAATGCTCTCCCATCAAACCCATGGAGTCACATGCGCCTCCTGTTTACCACTCCACAGAAATTGTAAACAGGCTCTATGAGTTGCTTCCAAAATTCCTTTTGGAATCCAAGCGAGTGACATCCAGTAGACTAGGTGTGCTTCTAAGACTGCTTTAACCAACACTAGTCTTCCAGCCCTAGACAACTATTTATGGCTCCATGTTTTTAGGCATTTTTCCATCTTGTCTAGCAACCATTTCTAGTCTCGTTTTTGGTAATCGTTAGGTTTTTAAATAAAACCATATATATTTCAGTCCACCATCCAATCCTTCTAGCCTATAAGGGAAAATCCTAGAGATTACCTGTAACTCTTCAACACTCAAAAGGTGGGTAGATAGTGTAGATTTTTGAGAGTTTATTTCCATCCCAATGGCTTTAGAGAACAACTCCAAAATATCATATATAGTATTTAAATCTTTGGCTGAGCTTGAACAAAATATAAGGACATCATCCACAAACAAAATATTACTTATATGCAAATTCTATGAGATATGAATACCCTTAAAAGTTCCTAGTCTTTTAGTATCCCTAAGAGACCTACTCAATCCTTCAGCTACTAACAAAAAGAGTAAACAGGGACATAGGGAAGCCCTACCGCAACCCTCTTTCAGCATGAAAAAAAGGGGAAGAAACACCATTGATCAAGACTAAAAAATGACACAGTTGTGATGCAACTCATAATCCACCTTATAAAAGCAATTCCAAAGCCAAGGTGTGTTAACAACATACGTAAGTAATGCCAACTTACCTTGTCAGAGGCTTTGGAGAGATCTATTTTAAGGATATCCCCCTTGATATTTTTTGTTTTCATGCTGTCAAGTCCTTCCTGGGCTACCCCAATGGCTTTATGGATCTGCCTCCCATCTAGGACCCAAATTGATCTTCAGTGATATGTTCAGATAAAATCACCTTGAGTCTTTTTACAATCACCTTGGAGACCACTTTGTAGATGCAATTGCAGAGTGAAATGGCTCTGAAATAATTCAGAGAGACAAGATTTTCAACTTTTGATATCAGAGCTATAAAAGTCGAATTGAAACTGGACAGAATCCTTTGAGAGATTCTAGTGTCCTCCACAACCTTCAGTAAATATCCTCCCATGAGTCCAAAAAGTTCCAGGAAGAATTCAATCGTCCATCCATCAGGGCTTGGAATCTTATCCTTATGAAAAAATTGAAGGACCTCCTATAGTTCTCCTTCAGTGACTTCCTCCATCAAGGAGAAATTTTCATCCTCCTCCACAAAATGAGGGAATACCTAAGCAATACGAATGAAGTCTGCTATAAATTCCCAGGCAGGTACTTTAAACAACTTCTTAAAATGTTCCACCCCTATATTGGCCATTCCTTTGAAAGTGTCATGGGTAGTTCCATGTTCATCCGATAAGCTCTAGGCAGTGTTAACTATTTTTCTCTCTTTGGCATATGCATGAATTTTTTTTGTGTTGTCATCCCCACAATCCAACCAAATAGCCCTACTCTTCAATTTTCATGTCTCTTCTCTTTCCAATAATAGAATATTCCTTCTCCCTTCTAGTCTAATCAATAGGTCTTTGTCCATCTGATTCATCATTTCCCCCCCCTTCCTTTTCAAGGATCTCAGAAAGTTCCTTTTCAATAAGTTTTAGCTCATTGTCCTCCCTCCTTCTCTTATCCACATACCAAACCTTAATAGCATCCTTAAAATTCTGAACATTCGTTGCAAACTAGAAAGATGCAGTACTCCTGTTGTCAGGATCATAAGGAATCCATTTGTTGGATATCGAAGAGAGAAAAGTCTCATCTTTCAACCAAGTCTTGTTGAATTTTAAAAGACTCCGTGGTTTAATAGGTTCATTTTTAAATTCCAGAAAAATAGGAGACTAATTAGACTATTCTCCAGACCCCACCCATTGTCTAATAAAATGATGTTTGTCCACCACCTTTTCAGTCACCAAGAAATGATCTAGTCTCTTGGCCACTCTCCCCTCCCCACATATGTTTTTTTTCCAAGTAGGTTTTAGCTTGATGGGTTCAATACCCAACCAGTTCCTTTCTACCAGTTTCTGAGTGAAATAATTTGTCAACAAATTGGCACGGGCATGAGGCCCCCAAAACTCAACCTTCCCTAGAGAAAAATTTAAGTCTCCACCAATAATCATCAAATCGCCCCTCAGTAGTGAGTTGTTAAATAAGTTATCCCAGAAGAGGATGCTAGTTAGATACAAAACATAGACATTAAAAATAGTAAAATTATCCACAAGTTCTAGATCCTTAAAAGTCATGCCAAGAACTGAATCCATACCCCAGATGTTCAGAACCTTAACATTTCTGACATTCCATCCAATAGCCAGTCCTGCAGAGTGACCTCTAACATCTAGAGTCTCAAAATTCCAACAAAAAAACCAACTTTCAAACCTACATTTAACCACATCTCCTACCCGTAAAGTTTCTTGAAGCAATAGAACATCAGGGTGTTCTAAATAAACCACCCTCCTGAGTGATGATATTTTCTAGGGACTGGCAAGACCTCGAAAATTTAGAGACATAAGTTTCATCTGTGACCCTTCTTCTGGGCATGCACCGCTCTAAGCGCCCTTTCAATAGATTGTTTCTTACCATCCAACAAATCCTTTCTTTCTTTGGACCATGCCTTAACAATGAAGTATTCTCTTCCCCTCCCTCTGTGGGGCTCAATACTATTTTTCCCCAAATGCCTCAAATCCACCTTGGTGCAAGACTGAAGAAAATAAACCGAATCAATTGAATCAGGTGGGGAACAAGGGGAAAGGACCTCATCCTTGATCAGTTCTAGGATCAAAACCTGAGGGGGCTCCCCCAGTAATGCAGTAGAGTTGGGTGAACAAAACTCTATAGGTTGAGTAGTTAGAGTCAGAGTTTTTAAACCTTCAACCCAATCTAGCCTAGACACATTCAATTTTTTAGTAAATAAATTTATAGACGAGGTAAGAGTAAAAGAAGAAATACCCGAAAGAGGAGCTCCAGTCAAGAACGGGTCACCCACATTTCTGATCACCTCCACCACAGGAAGCGATGCTAGAGAATCCTCCTCACGACTGCTAACATCATCCTCTTCGCTCACTGGTTCCATAGGTGTTAACGGTGGTGACGATGGATATGTGCACCCCTCATCCATCCCGATCCTCTTAAACCAACGATGCTTTTTGCGACCATTTAAAGTGTGGACTAGAAAGCTACAATCATTCATGGGATTCCCATAAGCATGGAACCTCCTGCAATGGAAAAGAACATTCTTATAGTCCAAGATCTGCTTGATTTGATATGGACACCATCTTAGCATCAAATCTTCAGCTAATCCCTCCCTGATGTTGAGACTAACCAGTATTCTTGCAACCCTTTTCATCTTCGTTTCCTTAAAAGAGTAATCTGCTTCCAGAAAGGTCCCTAGTATGTTCCCGATGTTAGTAAAATGTTCTTCAGTCTAGTAATGCAGTGACAGGATAAAAAGTATCACCCAGAGAGGCACAATGTCCACCCTCTCCCTGCTAGCATAAAAAATGGGATGCCAATGTTTTAACAGTATAGGAGTGTGATCAAAGGACCAATTCTGGTTGAGTACCCAATGCAAGTGCTCCTAATTTTGAAAATTGAAATGCATATCAGCCACGAGTTAAAACTTCTACTTTTGGGGCCACTCCTAATGCCTCCATCCAACAATCCTTACCCCAATTGACCACCATTTGCACAAAAAAGGATCTTCCCAAAAACCGCCCTGCCAGCGTATAATTTTCCATCTGCTTAAACTGTTCCCATCCTATATCCTCACCCAGTGCATAATTATAAAAAGGAATTTTCTTTACCCAATTCTTGTGCTGTTTGTGAGCGCCCTTACTGCCGACCCTTCCGTACATGTCATTGCTAGACCCTGATGCAAAAAAACCCTTTAATAGAGAGCGAGGGCATCCACGTTGCTCCTGTGAATACAGAGATATAGCCACAAAACCTATGTTCTCCACCCTATGATCATAAACCTTAGGATTATCCAAAGGGATACCAACTCCCTTCCTTTCCCCAACTACGGTCAGCCCTAAAAAAGCCTTGTTGTCGGCCCATTCACTGACCATCAACCCCCCATATGTCACTATTGAATCCACCAAACCCTATCTACCGAAACCAAACCCTCCAGAACCTTCGCTCGGGATAACCGTAGGCACCTCTGGTAGATGATACGATGACGATGAGGACAAAAGCAATGCAGACAGTGAAAAACCCTCCTCTCCAACAACCTGTGAGGGTAAACCCACAGAGACTCCCTCCACCCAATAATGCGGTGAAGCCTCCACCTCATCTGACAAACAACCACCTATCTTATGCAAAAAAATTCCTTCCTCCAGGTGTTCAAGAGAGTATTGTACCAGGTCTTCATCAGCCATAGCTCAGTAATATGGTAAACAGTAAAAAACCTTAGGAAAAAGGAATAAACAGTTAAAATTTGTTTACCATAGGTAGAAACCACAGTGAAAACAAGCCGATAAATTGCATACTAAGTAAAAACCGTCCATCTCATCGAAAGAAAGCCCCATCTTCCACACCATGCACATCCTGCAAGCCCCACCATAGAAGTGACACCATCCCCTATGGGCCTTGACAGATATGATCCCCACGACTTGCAAACTAGGCTTGCAGCTGGTTAAACCCTACCCGTCCTGCATGTGTGGAAACCCTAGCTACTACTCCAAATCCCTTCGGAAAATATAATTTGTAGATTCTTAGTTTGAACAACATTATATTTTTGAACACTAGACAAGAAATTAACATTCTTTTTATTATTTATATTTTCGAGCATGGCAGGGAAATCCTCCAAAGAATGATTGCCTATTCCATAACTTGTACAAAATTTTAAATTAGTTTGATCCTTGTACGGTCACTCCGCATGTCGATGCCCCTCATTAAGAAATGTATAACATTGGATGGGTCGACGCGGTTGGTTTTCCTGATTTCCAAAATATCTCCCTTGACCTTGAAATCCTCCTCGTCAGTTGTAGTTGTCATTTTGACGCTTGTATCTACGACCATCATAAATTTTATGGTCGTTCATGTCATTCTAGTCATTATTGTCATTTCTCTCATTGTTTTTAGCGTTATTGTGTTGACTGACACCATTGGTATGATACACCGCTTGGTAATTATGTTGATTTTTTAAATTTAGGTGACATCTATTGTCGAATGGCTCTTGAGTTCACAAATTGCACACCTATGAGCTTTCTCATTCTTCATATTATACGAGAAGTATTTTATTGTGTGTAAGTCATGCTCCTGACAGATGTCACAATTTTTTTTTGATTGAAATGACTAGATATCTTGTCGATGATCATTTTTTCCACAAAAGTATTTCATATGAACGGTCATCGAGCATTTAGTACACCATACATCATTTCCTTGGAGGGTCATTTCTCATATTGATTTTTGCATAATTTCAAGTTGTTCCTCAATATGTAAATCGACAGTATTCATAGGATAATCCTCGCCCATTGGAACTGTAATTCTTTTGTTAGTGCATATTCATATGTATTAAAATTGTCTAACTAGATGTGCATTCAAATTTTCTATAGTAATCTGACCACAAACCATTGAATTAATAATTTTTCATCAATATTATGCTCTAACTGGCTCAGCAAGTCCTTAAATCTTTTATCATATTCCCATACTGTTTTAGTCGGTTTCTCAGTGGTGGTTTTCAACTTTTTAGCGGAAAGATGCTTTGTGTCGGGAGTTTTAAAGAAAGACATAAACTGTTGCTTGATTTGACCTTTTTATGCATTTGGTGTTTTCCCTATGTAGGTCATGTACCAAGTGAGTGATATTTTTTGAAGAGCACCAGTAAACTGTGCCATTTGATGATCTTCACTAGTGGTGGCGTTGGCCTCCCATATTGACTTACAGATAAACTAATGTCACTTTGGGTATACGTCTCCCTCATAGAGGGGGATATGAGCGGTTATGTGTGCGATATGTGTAGCGTCTTCGTCTTCTTCTGTCGGTGGTGGTGGTGGTGGGTCACTTCTTGTAATTGAGCTCTTTTCATGACTATTTTCGATGGAATTTTCATTTTCATCGGTAATTTTTTCCGTATCAATCGGCTCACTATCAACTAGAAGTCATTTTATGTCGACTTCTTCTGTTGATACCCAAGTAATGTTTTTCCAAACTGGGGTACTTCTCTTACTAGTGATATTGACTGTTCTGGTAATTTATCTATAGATGGAATTGGTTGGGGGGCACTCAACGTTCTGAGTAAAGTATATGAAAATTGCGAGTGGAAGAATAGGGTTGAAAAGTGACTCAATTCCCTTCTAGTAGTCCATGAATTAAAAGATGGTTGAAATTATTTCCTTCACCATCCAGTCGACTCCATACACCTACTTGGCCAACTCGTATCCTAAGTCTTCTAGAACGATGTCTTGCACTTGGGAACTCCTAGTTAGATTTGATGGGGAACGCGGAATTATATTTTGAGGTATGGTTACTTGGAGAGACCTACACTACTCTATCCACAACTATTATTCCATGGGTGACAGATCTTCATCAACTCCCTCTTCTTATCGGTCATGATCCGACTCTGGAATATTTTCTTCTTGTTTTATCAATCTACTCATATTTCTTTCTTACTAGAGTACAAAAACCTGCTCTTTGATTTCTTTCCACCTCTCTCTTCTCTTTCCCCATTCTATTTTCTAGATATCTAGAGTGATTTTGTGTGTGAATGTTCTATTTTTTTCTTTTGAATTTTGAATTTTCATTGATGGCCTTGGCATTTTCTTCATTGGTCGATGGTTATTACCCTACTTTACTTAGAACATGATCAACTGTCCCCCCATTACCGACCCGAAAGCTTGTAGAAATATAGGGTGCAACTAGTTATTTACTGAGGAAGTACTCCCACTCTCTCTCTTGGACAAATTTTTCCCACTCTTTTTTCTTTGCTTCCCAGTTTGTGTTTCTTGGTGGCGTTAGAAATAATGGACGAGGTTCGACAATGTGTCTGACGCAGTTGTCGATCAGGAACTTGAACAAAAGTATCGATAGAGAACATAGGAATTGTTCGTTGAGGTTTTTATATAATATCTCTTTAATGTTATCAACAAATACTCATTCCTCATAGAATTTGTCAAAAAATATTACAAACCACTCCGACAAATTTGTGCGGCCTCCTCAGGTTAGTTTTTGGTGTAATTATTGTTCTTTCTCATGTACCATATTTCTCATCCAGAAGCTTCTTCAGTGCATAGGGGATGGATTTGAGAAAATTTTTATGTGTTTCAGAGAAACATTTCTCATTTGCTTGAGCAATAGTCAGCTTGTTTCTTCTAGCATAATTTTGCAGGTAGTTCGTTATTTTATGCTCCCACCAATCCTTAATCTCTTGCTCTGATATCATTTGGTCATAGTCATTTCACTCGATACATGTACTAGTGGAAACAAAAGCAATGTTGTAATCAAACAGAATGCAAGGTTACCAATGATACATATACAGATTCATATAAACAATGATATAACAAGAGACAAAGAATGGTAGACATAAGAACAAATTATATTTCTAGAGAACACATGTGGTTTCATACATAAAACCGAACCAAGTCTTTATCTGGATCTACAACCTATAATAAGATTTACAATTAGTTACATAACTACTTGTCGGTTCAACTAAACGAAACGACCTATGAGGTCGAAACAATATACTTGTTTACAATTAGTCGACTGAAGGAACTAGTCGGTTGTATGACTTATGCTCCTCCAACAAGACGACCTCTAATTCTATGTATCGATCCTAGTCATGTATTTGTGAGCGAAAAAACATTCCATTTCTATACAAACATGCAATGAAGTGATTATTAAAACGCATCATTATCATTAATTTTTGTTAAAAACAATTCAATATGACACTGTATAAACTTATTTGTATCAATTTATTCTTATTCACTAGATCTTAGAATCCTCGATGGTCCTGTTAGTGCTAAGAGATGCACTCTGATTGCATAGAGAGCATGGATAGCACATATTAATGCTCAAAGGAAAATGCTGATTATTTGATTGAATTAATTGTGTAGATTAATTAATAAAATATGTAGACAAAGAAAGTGTGAAACAATTGAAAACATGAGGCTTCTGCACATAACATGGGAAGCTGGATAAAGCAAGAATGATATCATTCATAATCTAGGTTAATATATTATTGGAAATATGTGGAACACATTATTCATTTACATATAACATTTCAGATCACCATATTCAGAAAAACATTCTAAACAGAGATGGCATGAAAATTAAATCACAGGTATGGGCATTCACACTGAAAACATCAACATGAAGGAATCCATAACTATGATGATTTAAAAAAACCCATGTAATAATCAAGCTTAAGGTAGCTGAAACCTAGTTCGCAATGGATGTGCATCTTCAGATAATAGGATTCCTAATGAAATTACAAAGAAAAAAAGTTTTAGACTCTCGATTCCATTACAAATTTCTCACAGTCCCTCGAATGGAACTCCCCCCATCTCTACAGTCAACTGGATGCTATTTAAATAACATGTTCCAACCCTCTTTTTGATATCTCCTCAAGTAAATTGTTTCAATCCAAAATTCTTCCTTAAGAAATGGGATATGCTCATGATGTAGTAGGAGATGGTAAAATCTACCATCGATTCGATGAACTTAATACATCTGATGATCTCAAGCCATCTTTCACTGAGTATTATACCAGGATTGCTTTATAGAAACTTGAAAGAAATGAAATGACTGGTGTGCTGTCCATTAATCTAGTTTTAGGTAAAACTTTTGACATGATTTCTAATGAATTGTGATTTTTCGGAAGCAAATGCAACAATCCCTCCCTTCAGTGATGGATGTCAAATGGAGAATTCAAGTCCTCAATTCTACAATTTGCTTTGCATTATCCTTGACTATTATCCTTTGCTTATGATCTGGACAAGCTGGAGGACTAATAATTGCAATTGGTGATCTGGTGGTTTGTTGAGAAGAAGAGGAACTATTAGTGGTGATTGCATTGAACATAATTCTATCTTTATCAAATAATATCCCCCAAAATCTGGAATATGCCTTTAAATTATTATATCCTCCTTCAAATGAGGAACTGTTGAGACTATTTCCTTTTGATTTTCCATATATATTCTTTCTTCTAGAACTTAACCCCTGCTAGCACATTGTTCTATTTGGAAATATTCACGTGGAAGAATATCATATTTCCTTCAAACTTCGACATTTCAAGGTCTATAAATAAGTTCCTCAACAAAGAGATAATAACCAAAATTTGCATTATTTAATCTTCCAGGTCTTAGAGAAAGGAAATTTTATTGCTATGATAAAGCCAACCAATGATCAGTGGTAAATACTTCCCTTCTCTATTTTTTTTAACTAGTCTGCCTTCAAAAAAAAACCCTACGCAAGACATTTCAGCAAGGCAAGTTGATATATTGACGAATGTTTTAATTGCAAGCTCTAGAACTGACATTGGTTGTAGAATGAATTTGATTCTTGGACACTTGTGATGAATGCTTGATAACCAAACCTATGCAAAATTGCTTGGCACCAACTTGACCAAAAATAATGTGAAAATTCTGTTATCCATTGACATTTGTATATTAAACAATCATGGGTTTACTCTCGCACTTGTATTCAGTTGATTTATGTTGTAGTTTGAACATAGAAATAATATGTCCCAATTGCGTAGCTGGAGATGTGAAACTATGTATCTATACAACTGTGTATATATCCTTCGTTGACATTGATTGCATTGGAACTCAACTTGTGAACCTTCTTTTAATATTCATCATTGTTTTACCAATGCGTTGTTGGAAATATGGGTTATAGTTGTCATTGATGGGAAAGTAGGTTATGAATGACAAAGGATAAGAAAAGGACACCATAGTAGAGTGAACTCAGTATAAGTCAAAGGAAATGATGACATGGTATGAATGATGAAATAACATATATGATGACAGGGCATGGCATGGTATAGATGATGAGGTAGAAAGAAGGATCACAGTAGGCTATATATTGTTATAATGGCTATCTAGTAAATTTCACAGTTTGACTTAAAGATCTTTGAGGAGAAATATATAGGCCTTCCAAAACAGGGTTTTTACATCAGTAAAGGTAAAAATGACTAAGTAGCCTCAAGAGGATGCTCTCCATAAATTATGGGTTAGAGTAAAAGCCAGTAGCACATGGGGGTCTTGTAGTGTGTTGGTTTGTCTATCTAACCATGGCCTTAGTTCTCCTTGAACATGTTTGAAGACAAAGTTATTGATCTACCAAAATGAGGTGTCAGAAGGAAGTTCTGAACTTGACTAATATTAAAAATTGGCTCATGTATTATCCCAGATTGGAAGCGGAGTGACAATTTTATGTGTTTATAAAGAGATATCTCACATTACTTGTTCATTGTGTAGATAAAATGTTTTGTGGGGGGGACCTGGGTTTTTGGACTCCACAAGAAGCTCACCATCCTAGAGCCCGGGATGACCTGACATGCCCCATACCTTTTTCTAGATGCGGCATGAACATATATGAGGGTCAAGATAAAGTTCGCCAAATCTCAAAAAAATCTGACGATGAGGATCCATTCTACATAAGTTAGGAGGGAGGGCTGATATTCTGGAAAAATATCAAGATCAAATGATTGGGATCAAACCCGCACTAGATCTGATGGTGGAGGATTGTTTTTGTAAACGTTAGGAGAATAGTTGAAATTCTGAGAAAGATACAGATCAGACGGTCTATAGTTAATCCGCACAAGATCTGATGATTGAGGAAGAGATATGCAAGGGTAAATCAGAAAGGTTGAGGTTCCACAAAAGTTAAAGATCAAACGACTGGGATTAAACCTGCACTATATCCGATGACAAGGGTTTAGTCCCGCAAAAGAAGAGAGAAAGTTCTAGAGTTCTGTAAAAGATCAAGATTAGACGACTTATATTAGTCCCACACTGGATCCGATGGTTAAGAATTAGTTCTGACAAGTTAGGAGGAAAATCCAAAGTTTCGCAAAAGATCAAGATCGGACGACTAAGGTTAGTTCCGCTAAAACAGATCTACGGTTTGAAAAATCCGAAGACCAGAAAGTGGAAATCGGAGATAGAAAAGTGGAGAAATGACTTCAGGAAATGTTACTATTACAAAATATGAAGTTTGAAAGGAGTAAAGTGGAAGGCCAAGATCGGATGGTTGAGAATCATTTCGTAGGAGATCTACAGTCTGAAAAATCTGAAGTCCGGAAATTAGAAATTGAAAAGTCAAGAAATGACTTTAGGAAATGTTACATTTCCGCAATTTGAAGTCCGGAAGGCGAAAAGCGGAAAGCGGAAGGACGATATCGGATGACTGAGAATCATTCCACAAGAGATATACGGTACAGAATCGCTGAGGTGAAAGGTAAAAAGTGGAAAGCGGAAAGTCAAGAAATGACTTAAGGAAATGTTTCATTTCCGCATTCCGTGATCCAATAGATCAACGGTCAGGATGAAGCCCAAAGAAGATCGACCGTGCAAAATCATTGAGGCGGAAAGACAAAATGCAGAAATTAGAAAGTGATGAAAAGTGGGGAAAACTTTGTTCAAATGTTGATTTTCTAATTTCCACCACCCAAAGATCAATGGTCAGGAAAATGCCTGATGAAGATCAACGGTGAGGAATCGTTGATGAGGAAACGTTGGTGCAAAAATACGATTTTGAGAGGGAAATCTATGTGTTAGATTGACGGTCTAGAGAGAATTATAAATATGATCAATGAATCTGATTAAAGCTAGAATATGATCTTGCAGAAAGAAGATGTAGAGTGCGGAAGCACCAGAAAACATTGAACGGAGGTTTGGAAATTGATTCCAAGTTGTGGAAATGAATTCTGAGGTGCGGGATCAATGAAAGAACGCAAAATAACATTCTGGTAGATGTGATCATCAGATATGAAAGGGCCCAATAGTGAAAGGTGAGTTTTTTCAGTTTGAAGAGGCGTAATTGTTGAAAGAAGCTTAATGTTGAGAAGTATTTAAGTAGTGGCATGACCAGGAAGGAAGATGTCTTTGCAGTTTTTATTGGAAGACTAGAATTAGAGACCAGAGGGTGTGACCAAATTTAGAGGGACATAAATATATAATTTTACCAAAGAAACATATAAGGGTGGAAGGGTGGAGCTAGGTCAGGAAAGAGGCTTGCAGGGGGTTGTAGGCACCTTCTAGTTGTAGCTGGTAGATAGGGTGTCGTAGCATTCTTTTAGTAGTAGCTGATAAACTAGGGGGTCATATCCTCCTTCTAGTAGTTGATGGTAAATAGGGTTTAATACCATCCTTGTCTACACAAGCAGGAAAAACTACTTGTAAATAATTTTTTTACAGTAATAGGACGTATTGGTGGTTTACCCTATTGGGATTCCATGTTAAAATTTTGTCCTGTATATTCTTGTTGTTATGTGTTTTTAATGATAGATTTAAAAAGTGGTTAAATTATTAAAAATATAACAATACTGATTCACCACCCCCCTCTCACTATTGACCAATAAACCAACACATGTGAACATATTCAAATTGTTATCCAGATAATTTATGAGTGCACTTTCTTGGAAATACGTGCTTTCATGTATGTGATCTTATGCAGTAATGTCTAACTAATTCATCATGACATCGAAACATTTTTCCTTTTTCTATGTAATGAGGGTAATCCCACATGTATTGGTGTTTCCAGAGATGATCAACATGATGTGTACAATGGTACCCATGGGATCTTGTGAGCGCTCTTGCATGAATTTAATTGACTCGTGGCCATGAGTTTCTAGAACTTGACATCTATATGTTCAAAGGTAAATGGAGGCTATGGATTTCTCATTGAGTTTTTAAAAAATGGACAAAAGAACCAATTTTTTAATAATAAACCTTATCCCTTTTTGAAATCCACGTGATCATAAAATTTTTAGGTGGGTAAAAGAAATAAACTGAAAAAAAACCTTTTTATATTTTTAAACCAAACTTAAATTTAAATAGAAAATCATTTAAATAATAAAATCATTTTTATATTTAAAAATAATTATGATCCTTTTACCAGTAAAATTGAAGAAAATCAACCAATACTCTAACCCATATGAGTTAAAAGGATATTTGTAGGATTTTGGTGCATAGATTTGGGGCTTTGATCATTCCAACAAGGAAAACCGAGGTCCCCCTTATATACGCGCTTCCAGAATAAATTTTTTTGGTATAACAGATTCTGGTACCAACAGGTCCCTCATTAGAATGTGGAACTCTTGCATTCCAGTCATCTATCCACATCAACATGAAATCAAAATCCCCCTAAACACTGACCTTTATGTGATGACATTCATTGTAGACACTCAAATAAATTAATGCATGCATTATAATCATTGTATAAAAAATTGATGCATTCAAATTGGATTTCATTGAATTGATTCTTGAATTATACCTCATCAACTAAGTGTCCCTATATTGTATGTGGAAACTTGGGGGAAAATATGTTCCCACAATCAAGCAGGGGATCAGGGCCATCATTACCAACCTTTCCTCTATCCATTTAAACAAGGGAAATGTGAATAAATTGCTAGGAAATAATAAATGCATAATACATATAAGAAGAAAGCACACACAATGAATAAGAATATTTTTACCATGGAAAACCAAAACCGAGAATACCAAAACAATAGATTTATTACCTTGACCACTTCGACCAAGGCATGGATATTTCGACCATAATTTACCACTCTTAGGCACTTTACAATTGAGTTACTAATTCCATTAAGTGGGCTCCATCACATGAAGTACCATGGGTTACCCAAAAAACCATGTTCCCATAAACCATCAATTGTAAACCCATCTTTAATTATTTAACCAAGTCAATTTTATCCTAATACTCCCTCCTTTAAAATTGAATTGGGGTAAATACCAACCCCCCTCAAGGTTTTAACAGGGTATCTGAAACTAAACATTCCCCCCTTCTTTAGTATGCCTAATATTCCTCTAACATTTTTTCATAAATGACCCAATTGTTGGAATATAATCCATTGGGATTATACAATATGTAAATATTTTAAATATGTTCTGAATATGAATAGTCATGTAGGAATATGAATAGGTTGGTTGGAAGTTGAATCACAACCGACATATGAATTGTATAAATAAAGGAATTTCCCAAGGAATAAGATGAATTCGGGAGTTATTCCTGACAGTGGTATCAGAGCTCCATAACTCCTTCCTGCATGCCTATCAGAGCTACCTGCCATAACTCCTAGCTACTGTGTCCCAGTCCTAGCATTCTGCATGCCATTGTATCCATTTGGTCCTTTTGTGCTTGCTTACTTGTCTGTCCGTTGCCAGACTGCTGGTTTGTTCTCTCTGGCCTCTACTCGTCCTGCTTTGCTTGGAGTTGAATGCACTGCCTTTGGCGTTACTCCTCCAGAATACAGCCTGCCCTATGCTGCTGCACACTCTCAGAATTATTCTCGTTATTCTGTTGCACGTTCATCCATTCCACTCCATGAATGATGTGATTTCCATATCCTGTAACTCTGCGTTCTTTGTGACTGTCAAAACCCTAAATCGTGACCTCTAGTTCATAATTTCCTTACTTCCCTTCCATGTGAGCTCTCTCCATCACACCATTTTCAATAAACCAACAAGGAACCATTAGTCACTTGAGTGTGAGAGTAATGCACCGCATTCTGCATTTTGAATGTGTGTGAATCTTTAGTAGTTTGAAAGGCATAGAATGAGCTGCTGCGTGCTTGACCATGCCTTTATGAATTGATCTACTTCCAAAGAACTTGATACGAGCTGCGACCACCATAGATTCATGAAGACACATTGGTGTTGAATGTTTGTTGAAGACCGGTGAGAAGATTGTGCGATGAACACAGCTCGTGCATATTTATTTGCTTTGAAGACTGATTATCATTGGTGAAGATTCACGCCCTCATTTAGCTGCGTGGAGACTCCATTGAATGACATATGCTGCTGTGTGAAAGAGCGTCTACAGACTACGTTGAAGTGTATATTCAGAGCCTTTTTCAAGAGCCTGGAGGTAAAACTTTGGTGTTGTATTACTTGTGACCGTTGGGAATACAAAAACCCTAAATTTACCCTAGGTATTTGCGTGAAGTTTGAAGTGAAATATTTTCATGTATATGCTACATATGAGTTCAAGACATATGTATTGAAGAATATAATCCTGTAGTTGCTCATCGCTACTAGTTCATCTGTTGGAGAATAATTCTATGCCATGCTTCTCTTTTTGAAGCGAATTTCTCTAAGATATTTGCTGCGAGTGTCATAAACTGCTCACTTGAAGATTAAAGCTTTATTTTGAATATTTTTTTCCATCACAAAGACTGCTATTGGAACACATGAAGACTGAGCCTGAGCTATGTTTTGATATTTTTGGACCATTGCCGTGACTGCAATTGAAGACTGCCGGAAGAGTTTAAAATTGTTGAGAACCCATTCATCTTGGGTGCTGCTACAACTCTGCTACAATACATTGTATTAATATATCATTGCATTTTTTCATAAGATGTTTTGAGTTGTTCATGTAATGGCACTCTAAAACAAATGATATAGAGCTATTGAATTATTTTGATAAGCTACAAAATTATTTGTATGACAATAGCAGAGACATTTACATTGTTGTAAATCTTGAGGAAGGTGGCAGAGACTTAGACCTGCACCTTTACTCTTTCTTCTTTTTCTTCTATTGTTTTAGTTGCAAGACTCAATCACAGAAGATGCAATCTATAGTATCTGTAGTTGGTGCCACTCTCACTGGAAAAGACACTTATCTAGAATGGTGGAGGAAGATCAAATCTTCCTTCATCTACAATGACCTTTGGGACGGTATTTGCGAAGGAACCACAATAGAGACAGAAGCTGGAAATCCCATAACCAGAGACCCAGGACCTCTAGAATCCAAGAAAGAGAAGGCCATTTGGAAAACAAAAGACAAGAAAGCTTTAGCGGTAATCACTGCCACAGTCAGTGAAGAGGTGAGCCAGCACATATTGCCTGCAAAGTCATGTTTTGAAGCACTAAAAACATTAAAAGATCTGTATGATTCACACTATGAAATGGAATTTATTCAACTAATGCTAAAACTATTCAGTTTAGAAGTAAAAGAAAATGATCCCATGTTAGTTGCCTCTGAAATCAGAGCTATCATGCACAAGATTCAAGCCACTGGTATGAAACCAAATCTTCCCCTTGCAGCATTTGTAAAATCTTTGTATCCTTCTCACTCCAACTATCTTGAGTCGTTGCAAGCAAGTGACAAGTTCAAATCACTGACATTTGACACCCTGGTAGAGAAGATAGCTGACAGAGAGAAAGCTTTTGGTAAGAAGACAACTGAGCATTCTGGAGAATCACTTTGCTTTGCTAAAAAACAAAGAACCACACCAAAGACCAATCCAAAGATCATCCCAAAGGAGAAAGTAGCAAGAGAGGTAGAGGAAGAAGAAACTTCAGAGGTAGAGGAGGCAGAAACAAATCCAGCCAAAGATCAGATTTGCAGTGCAAGCGTTGTGGAAAGATTGGACACACAGCAGATCAGTGTTGGGCTTCATGGGACTCCATCAAAGATAGACATAACCAGAAGAAAGATGACAATAAGAACCAAGATGCTAGTAAATATTCAGATTCTGTTCATTGTATTGTTGCACATTGTAATCTTGGTATTAATGAAATGACTTCACTTTTATCTTACACAGATTGTTGGCTACTTGATACTGGTGAAACATCACACATGAATTTTAGAAAAGACTGTTTTGAAGAACTTAATGAAACAATAAATGGCATAGTTTACTTTGCAGATAAGTCAAGTCTTAAACCAAAGGGAATGGGCACTATTCGGCTAAAGATGCCTGGATTCCCTGATTTCTTATTGAAGAATGTTTTTTATCTTCCAGAGTTGTAGAGAAGCCTGCTATCCTTGGTGCAGATTCGACAGCAATGCCATTCCATCCACATGTTTGATGGAATCATAGAAATAAGAAAGTCCTCTGACAACCAAGTCATCATGATTGGATATGAAGATGGGAAGCTACTGAAGCTAAAGGGTTCATCTGCAAAGGTTCAGAACTATGCCTACCTCTCTCAGCATGGAGAAGGTAATTTATCATCAAGTTTATTGTGGCATGCAAGATTTGGTCATCTGAATTATAACAGTCTTCGTTTGTTGAGAAATAATGGTGTATTTGGTTTTCCCACCATTCCCAAAGAGAAGAGCAAATGTGATGCATGTATATTAAGGAAACACAGTAAGCTGCCATTCCATGAATCTAATTTTAGAGCAAGTAGGAAATTAGAATTAGTGCATTCTGATTTATGTGGCCCAATGCCAACTCCTTCTGCCAATGGGAATAAGTATTTTATGACCTTTGTTTATGACTACTCAAGAATGTGCTGGATTTACTCATTAAAGACAAAATCAGAAGCATTTCAAACATTCAAGGACTTTCATGCATTGATAGAAAAACAAGCATAATATACAATTGGTACACTTCGTACTGACAATGGAAAAGAATACACTTCAAATGATTTTGAAGATTATCTTTGCCAACATGGAATTACACATCAGACTACAGTTCCCTACAATCCTCAACAAAATGGTGTAGCAGAAAGAATGAACAGAACCATAATGAATATGGTACACTCAATGATGTTTTTTAAGAATATAAAACTAATGTTTTGGGGTGATGCAGTGAAATGTGCATCCTATTTGAGAAACAAAAGTCCCTCAAATGCTCTTGATAACA
>LPNX010350157.1:207303-264992 GCA_001517045.1 Pseudotsuga menziesii | reverse complement strand
GAGTTCTAAGATACTTGAAGGGGACTCAAGACGTTGGACTCAAGTACTCTAAGGTGGATGAATTCAAACTTATTGGGTACTCAGACTCATATTTTGATGGGGATAAGGAGACATGAGTATCAACTTCTAGATACACTATGAGTCTTGGATCAACAGCTGTCTCATGGAGATCATGCAAACAGTCAGTTCCGACAGATTCAACAACAGAAGAAAAATATGTGGCTGCAGCTGAAGCAACGAAAGAAATAGTATGGCTCAGGAAGATATTTGAAGATTTGCAAGAAAAACAAGAGAACTCCACTCCATTATTGATCGACAATACTTCTGCAATCAAGCTGGCTAAGAATCCCAGATTCCATGATCGAACCAAACACATCAACACAAAGTATCATTTGATTCGACATCATGTAGAGGCCAAGACAGTCCATCTTCGACATTGTTCCACAAATGATCAAGTTGCAGAAATATTCACCAAAGCACTTGGATGAGAAAAGTTTGAAAGATTTAGAAACATGCTCGGACTTACTAACACCCCTTCGGATTAAGGGGGGGATTGTTGGAATATAATCCGTCAGGATTAAACAATATGTAAATATTTTAAATATATTCAGAATATGAATAGTCATGTAGGAATATGAATAGGTTGGTTGGAAGTTGAATCACAACTGACATATGAATTGTATAAATAAAGGCATTTCCCAAGGAATAAGATGAATTCAGGAGTTATTCTTGACACCAATGAACTAGGGGTACATATGCCTAAACGATTCATACATATAAATGCCCATTTACATTGTGGCTAAATCCAAATCCATAAAAAATGCTTCCAATGAACTAAGCCCTTCTTCATGCACATATTGCATGTGCTCATCCTCAATGTTTACCATGCCTTTCAAGATATAATTTACCATTGTTCACACGCCCATGAACCATCACTTTAATCTGTGAGATTTATTGCATTCATTCAGTTCATCATGTAATCCAATATCTCCACAAATACATGAATGTATAACACTATTTTACACCTAATATCATGAATTTCATTGACACTGTTTCCTCAAACCTCTACATTTAACATGGTGATTGGTGAGAAATTATCACAATTATTATCTACCTCACACAATATACAAGTGCATGTTCAATGTGGTCTCCTCCAACTGATGAAAGTCATGTTCTTGCAATATCTATACTCCTCACACTTTGAGACTTGTTAATATCACCAACTCTTCTATGGCCCTACAACCCTAGAGACTCCTATGAAGAGTCCAAGCTTACAAAGATTTGATACCAGTTGATAGGAAACCGTAAAACATATAAAACATAATGATTAAGCACACATAATGAAGAAGATGATTTTTACTATAGAAATCCAAAAATAGGAAAACCAACAACAATAGATATATTAACCCTAACCACTATGGCTAAGGCATGTCCAATCTATCTATCTGTTACGGAGAGAAATTCCTATGGCTTGGGGTACCACAACAGACAGCTTAGACTCTAGAAATCAATCTTTCCCAATATGCAATAGAAATAAAATGTCTAACACTAAAGGATCAGACCTTGTACCTTATTCCGGATGGTTGAAGTAGATCCCCGTTGAGGTTTCCAATCTTCAGCTTGAATTGATATAATACTTCCTCAACAACAAGTAAACAATACAAGCATACTATATATCATGGTGTTAGATCTATTATAGCATATATAATCAATAATGTAAAAGCATTTGACATATTCCAATGGATACAATATTCAATCAAATACACATCATTGGACAGGAAAAGATAGTTCTTATTAATATAAATCAGAGATTACAAGATAGATACAACCTCTGACAGCACGTTTGCGAACCGGAGAAACTAAATCCCCCACTTGGGCCTCCACCACCTCAATCCTCCATTTCACGATAGCAAGCTCACTAGCAAAAGGAAATCTTGGGAAGAACACAACAGTGCTCCAAAGGGACAAAGGGATGTAGACTCAAGCATAAATTCCGGCAACAATGGACTATAGTTTCGTTGCTTTCAATCTCTCTATCTGCCTTCAATGTACCAAGGGGTTCCTTATATATCTTCACAAGGGATAATGAAGGGTTGAATCCAAGCGATCTCAAGGCATATGGAAGGCTAGGAGTCGAATGAGTCGGATCCATGTCAAGGAAAACTCCAAAAGGATTTGGACTATGCACACATCCCGATGTACGTGGTTATAGGAGTCAAACCTGCGTATGTACACGGTTATCGGGTAAACAACCACGTATATCATTTTTTATATAGTTTTAGGGATGATCAAGGAAACATCAAAGGATAAAATATGGTCCATGGGGTCTAAAGAGTCTGCAGTGGGACAGGGGAAGGCCATACAAAGTGTGATTCACCTAGAGTGGTGAAATCCTCTATAACACTATCATCAACCACTCTCAGTAACTTTACAATGGAGTTACTTAATCCCATAATTAGTCTCCATCTGATGTAATAACATGGGTAACCCAAAAAACCATTGTCCTAAATGAATCAATGGTAAACCCATCTTTGACTCTTTAGTTGAGTCAAGATTAACCTAATATAAATGACAAAATTAATAATTGTTAATATGTAAGCACATAAATTATTTATAATAATTGAAACTTTTAGAATTCAATCATACACTAATAGGGTCTCCTCCATTTTTCACAGGTGGATAAGAAATTGATTGTTCACGACTATAAACCTCAACCATTAATGTAGACATATGCATGTTATAAAAAAAAAATTCTTAATGCATTGATTCTACATGTATCAAGATGATCGATTGATGGATAATATATATAATTTAAGCATATTATGATGTGAAAATATATAGCTCACCATTAGGAGTATCTTGTATCGCTTATACAACCGAAAATACGCATCTCATGTAACAATAGTATACTGCAATAACTACTTGGGTGGTAGCAATGCAAGTGTCTCATCATTACATTGAGCCCTCAACAACTCTCCAATTCATGTAACTTGGGGCCCCATTTTAATTTTTATATCGATAATCAAACACTTGGGTGTATTCTCCCTCAACTTCATCTTAACCATGGCACATCATTGACTAGTATGTTCTCAAGCAACTCTAGGAGCAGTTTTTTATATCATTGATCACTTGGTGAATTCCTTGGATGGTTTCATCAATTTCCCATTGATATATATATGATCATTTTTTATGCATGTAAGGGATCAAGAAGACCTCAGGATTCCAGATCATAGGCGAAAGAACTAGTAACTTGTCTTGAGGTGGGATCATTAGTTATGAATGGCTCAAATATCCGATTCATTGCTTATAACATCTATTAGGGAATATTGAGATGGAATTGGGGACATTCCATTATTTGTTTGATTTCATTAGGGTTGGTATGAATCTATTAGGGTCATCCATATTCCATTGGGGTAATTAGTGTCACCTATATTACGTTAAGGTTATTAGGGTCACACTAGGGTCACTGAAGTGCCAATCCATGTTATAGAACTAGGTTTAACTTTCAAAAAACTATTTTGGTACCAAAGTTTCATGATGAAACTCATTCCTATATTTTTCCAAGCCTATGAAGTGGCCTTGAGTCAAAATTTAAAAACTTAGCAAGTATCCAAGAGGAAAAATCTTAATTTCAGAAGAACACGATTCAAATTGGTCAAAATTTCAGAGAAATAAAAATTAAAAGGGGTGAGGCTTAAGGGGAAAACATTTCATAGCCTTAATACTTAAGGGTATGGAATTTTATAGCCTTAAGCCTCAATGGAATGACATGTCAAATCCTTATTTCCTAATTAACCAAAATTTTGGAGGCTTATGCCTCTAACTGGCCGAAACTACAAAAAGTGACCTCACAAATTTTCTCATAACTTTTGACTTCAACCTCCATTTTGTGATTTCTTTATACCATTGGAAATTCATCAGAGAGATTTATGATACTTCAGTTTTAATTTTTAGCATATGTCCTATTAAAATGTTCTAAAATTTCAAATCAACATAGGGGTACATTGTCCATGGAAAAAAAGGACCAAGTTGATGTTGATTTTAATCCAATTTTCAATCCTTGATAATTATTTCACAATAATCCTTCAAACATTCATTTGATCCCACAATTTCATTGCATTATCATTATTAACTTGCAACATAAAATAAATCAAGAATCATTGAAACATAACCATGCACAAGAGACATAGATATTTTACCTTGGGAAACCCAAATGGGAGAAAACCCAACAAATGTTTCATAGAAGAAATCAATCCAATTCAAGTAAAATACCAAACATGAAGTTGAGACCTAGCACAAGATGAGTTTTCCCTCCTTCACAAGAAACCCTAAAAAGGGTATATAATCTTCCAAGAGAAACAAGAGAATAATATAAACCCAAAATTATGCTTCATTCATTTTCTAGGCCTTCCTTGGAGGTGCGCACTTGTGGAGAGAAGAATATGTGTGGTGTGAATGTGTGAAAATGAAGTGTGATAACACTTCATATTCTTCAATTGAATTTTTTCACTATTGATTCTGACTTGTACTTTTGTCTTCTAGGGACAATTTCCCCCTTTTACTAGGGTATTTTTCCCTTCCTTGCCTTCAACTTTCTCTGAGACTTATTAAATGCTATTTGGAACTTCTTTAATGAATTGTATTTACTTCTATGGTTATTTATTCATCATATAAAATTTATCCTCATTGATTTCTAACTCCTCACATGTATATCACCCTTTTACATAGAGCTCTAATGTTGATTTGACCATACTCTAAGAAGTCCCGAACACTTCTTAGAGCCAATTTCAAATACAACATTATATTAAATTTTGCCTGTAACAAAAGGAATGAAATCCCTTATCACATAGAAAAGTTGAATCAATATACTAATAATATATCACTCTTGTTATGGAATACTCCTTCTTGAAGAATGCAATGTGACCTGTATGCTTTACATACTCATAGTCAATCCACATTACTAGACACAGGCTAAGCATTTGATCCTCAAGACACATATTCAATTTACATGAATAATTATGGATATGACGAGGCCATCCTCTTCCAGCTATTGGTCAATACACACATGTCCAATAAATGAGAATGATTTGCGAAATGTTTGATTTATTTTGGATCCATGGAGAACATCAACACTCCCTCTTAGCAAGAGATACATTCTGCATCACGCCAAGTAATTACACTTAGTGAGAATGTCGATGTTTGGAGTCTCATACACCTAGGAAATAATCAACACCTTAATACTTATTCATAAGGCTATGTCAAAACCATTCACCACTAGCTGCGAGTGAATATTTAGCCCAATTTTGTACATGGGTGTCTAGATGATAACTATGTTAGCATCTCGAGTCTAAGAAAGACTATGCCAGATCCATTCACTGCTAACTATGTGTGAACATTTATCCCAATGTCACACACTAGATCCATCATCATTTCTATCCTTGTGCACAATGTTGTGCTAGATCCATTCACCACTAAGCATGAGTGAACATTAATCCTGGTGCAACTCACCTGGTCCATCCATCATTAGACTATATCAACACCTTGAGCCTTTTTCACAAGGATACACTAAAGACATTCAACACTAACCATGAGTGAACATTTAGGTTGATGTTAGACATTTGACAATTCATTTAGGCCGTCCATCACTATCCATATCAACATGGAAATTTTCTTTTGAGTGGATATTCAATTGCTCATCTGTAAAACCATATCAATGCTTGGGCCATTCACATCATGTGAATGTATGCTACTCATATGTAGGATTATCACGATATTTGGGTCCTCCACTTCTCTTTAATGTCTCCCACTCATCTTTAAAACCATCTTGGTACATCCATTACAACTCCCTCTCACTCAAAGAGGCATTCTCCATCACACCAAGCTTTTACTCGAAGTATACAAACATTTCCTTGGAAAAAGGATTGGTGAGAATGTCAACTATTTTCTTATTTGTGGATATTTACTAGAGCTTCACTGCTGTATTCTATAACATGTCTCAAATGAATTAGTATTTTATCTCTAGATCAAATAGTCCCATGATACTAGCTCCAATTTGTTCTACTTTTGATGTATTGAGTGCCCCAAAAATATGCTTCCCACTAATCAAAATGTACCACGTAGGTACCTCAGCACATGCTTTGCTGTAACCCAATATGCATTCCTTGAATCAACCATAAAATGGATTAGGGTTTTCACCATAAATCAAGCATCAGTCTTGGTGCTAAGTAGGTACACCAAGGATCTAGTCAACTATCCACCAAATATGATTCTGAAGTAGTATCACTCAAATTTTCTAGATACCTCATCATAGTAGGATCCATCAAATTTGAATCTGAATTAGAATCACTTAGATCCTCTAGATATGCACATCAAGGGGTCCTTCGTATATGAATATGAGGCAAAATCAATCAGCTTCTTTAGATATATCTCCATATGTATAGCCATAGACTTGTAGTACATCATCCTAAATATATCAAGATCTCAACTATGTACTTCCTCTATTCGAGGAAGATCTCATTTGGTCTCTTTCACACTTCTAATATCAAGAAGTAATCTATTATTCTAAGACCCTTCATCTTGAACTTAGAGGCCAACTCCCTCTTGCACTCGACATTGATCTTGTTTATTCCTGTAATGGAACATATCATTAATCATATAACACCAATATTAAATGATAATCATCATCACGCTTTTAGTAAAGGTTGGAATCCACATCATTCTTGGTGAATTCCAAGCTCATCAATTACATGTTTATGCTGGAATACCAAGTTCTAGGTTCCTACTTGAGTATGTATAAATTTTTCTTTATCTCAACAGGATGTGTTACAACTACTCCCTCTGCATCCGAGTATGTTTTCCCCTTTTCATATGGATACTTTTCATTCTCTACATTTGAGTATCCAAAAATGAAGCAATTTTCTACCTTTTGCACTTGTTTATATTTTTTTTATTCATTTGTGTTGTCTCCACCAAGTGGGTTTACTGAGGCAAGCCTCCTGTTATGTTAAGAATAGTGAGTACTATCTATGTATCCCTCGAAGTCTATAAAATAGCTATCCTTCATGAGTTATATCTCATTTTTATTAGAACTGCATGTTTGATCTTTTAGATCCACTTGGAAGTCATCATTTCCTTCCCATGCGATCTCAAAAATATCTCCCTGACAATATTACCGGGAGTGCATGCTTCTTCGCATCTTCACAGGCCTCCATATATGACTCACTAGACTCAGTCTATATATATTCCACTATGTAGTTCTCACCACAGCTCATATTTGACTTACAAAATATATTACTCAATTTTGTTAATACTTCCTCAGAGGTCTTGTTTCCCAATATTTGGTGAGGACACTTGATCTGAGCATAAGTGTCATATTGGATATAAAAGGAATAATTATTTCCACAAAATTTGCAATGTAGCTACTCCTGGTAGAAATGTCCACAAGGGTGAACCAATGCTAAATTAAATAGTCATGCTATTTATCAATAAAATAATAATTCTATTTAAGAAAATAAAACTTATTACACAAAGTATTTTATACTTATGTTTGTTTGTTTTGTTGGCTCCCTCTTGATCTTTTCCTTCTTGTAAAAGTCACTAAAGTTTCTGGAAGTGTACCCTTCTCCATCATCTAATCTGAAGGCTGGATCTTCTTCTTCATCAAATATTGAACTTCTTGGAACTTGCAGATGTCTTCATCTGAGGTATTGATGTCTCTTGGAGAGAATCATACATAGCACAAGGAGGAGACAACCAATGATCCAACTTTCATATGTCTGTATGAGTCTGAATGCATTAGTTCCAAGATCCCGATGGATCTACTATCATTTCTCAAAAAACATCCCTTCACATTCTTTACAAGTGTATAACCCTTGCAAATACCTTCATGTTCTAATTAAATATTTTGGAATACATAGAAGTACTCTTTGCAATCTTCATCAAATATGTCTTCTTTTCTTATGAGGTGGAAGCTTATCAACATTATGTTTCCTTTTTTTCATTTTATTTTGAGGAAACTGATATGCAAAGTGACCAATTGTATGACACTTGAAACTTTTGATCTGTGAAATATCCATATTCTTTTGTTTTGGAGATGATCCCATATTTTCCATCTTCTCACAATTTCTTCCTTTTTTTGGAGCTTGGGTTGTCATGTACCTAGAAGCACCATTGTCCATTGATGAGATATGATTGATATATGAATTAGTACAATCAAGATAAGAAAAAAAATAATACCATATTTCTCTACAATCACAACATCATCCAATTTGTCTTCTACTCTAGACACCATTTTGACAAAATCTCAAAAATTGATCTAGAAACCCTAACAGGAGCTAGGTCAAATTTTAAGTTTATAAAAGTTTGAATTTTACTCCATAGATAGATGCTCCATCCTAGGGAGAAACCATAACACTAGTTTTCATTCCAATATATGGATAGAATATTTCAAAACTGGAAGCCTTAGTTTCTTGATCTAGGTAGAAATTAGGTCAAACCTATTTTTTCACAAAACTGATATCTACTTCCATAAATAAGTGCACCATCCTAGGGATATTTCCAATGTACTATTTTTAAGTCCAAACTATGGATAGAAGTGTCCAAACTTGGAATCCCTGGATTCAATATTTGGGTTCATATAGTCTTTGGCATTGGATTCTATTCAAAAATTCTCTGATACCATATTGAATTTCAATCCAATTTTCAATCCTTGATAATTATTTCACAATAATTATTCAATCATTCATTTCATCCCAAAATTTCATTGCATAATCAAGAATCACTTGCAATAGAAAATAAAACTAGTATCACTGAAAGATAACCATGCACAAGAGACAAAAATATTTTACCTTGAGAAACCCAAACGAGAGAAATTCGAACAAACATTTATGAGAAGAAATCAATCAAATTTGAGCACAAAAACAAACATTAATTTTATCCCTATCACAATATGAGGTTCACCCACCTTCACAAGAAACCATAACAAGGGAAGATAATCTTCCAAGAGAAAAAATAGAATAACATAACCCTAAAGTTATGCTTTTTTCCTTTGTTAGGCCTTCCATGGAGGTGTGCACTTGTGGAGAGTAGAATATGTGTGATGTGAATGTGTCAAATGAAGTGTGGGAGTACTTGTATTTATGTTCTTCATTTTCCTTGGTTTTCACTCTTGAGGTCGACTTGTAATTTTGTCTTATAGGGAAAATTTCCCATTTTTACTAGGGTATTTTTCCCTTTCTTTCCTTCAACTTTATCTGAACTTCCTTAATGTTATATGGGACTTCTTCCTAATGAAATTACAGAGAAAAAATGTTTTATACTCTCGACCCCGTTACAATTTTCTCACATCCCCTTGACTGGAACTTCCCCCATCTCTACAGTCGATTGGATGCTCTTTAATTAACATGTTCAAACCTTGTTTTTTCTATCTCATTAGGTAAATTGTTTCAATCAAAACTTCTTCCTTAAGAAATGGGATATTCTCATGATGTAGTAGGAGATGGTAAAATATACCATCGATATGGAAAACTTAATACATCTGATGATCTCAATCCATCTTTCATCGAGTATTTTGCCATGATCGCTTTATAGAAACATGACAAAAATGAAATGACTTGTGTGGTGTCCAAAAATCTGTCCATTAATCTAGTTTTAGGTAAAACTTTTGATATGATTTCTAATGAATTGTGATTTTCTGGAAACATATATAGTGATCCCTCCCTTCGATGATGGATTCCAAATGGATAATTTGAATCCTCGATTCTATGATTTGCTTTGCATTATCTTGGACGTTTATCCTTTTCTTATGAGCCAGATAAGATGGAGAACTAATAATTACAATTGTTGATCAGGTGGTTTTTTGAGAAGAAAAGGAACTCATAGTAGTAATTGCATTGAACATAATTCCATCTTTATCAAATAATATCCCCCAAAATATGGAATCTACCTTTAATTTCTGATCTCCTTCTTCAAATGAGGAACTGTTGAGACTATAATGTCCCAAAAAAATTAAATTTTTTTTTTTTAGTAGGCTAGTAAAACTACCTATACGGAACATTATTTCACTTGTGGAATATACGTACATTAAATGTACCATTGTTTTGGTCGTAAGCGGTTCTTACATTTTATTATCTTGCTCTTAGTTAGGATTGTTACTGTATTTTACTTTCGAATTCATGGTGCTGATTACTACTTGTTTCTTATGGTTGTACTTTGATGTATATGTGCTAGTTACTGGTTTATAAACTTCATTAATTTCTGTGTATGTTTATTTGTTATTTACAAAATCCTGACTTAAATTTGTTTGTGGAAACAAAGTGGGTGGAGTGGTAGGACTCATTCTCCCATAAGAGCGTTTGAAAGGTAAAGTGTTTACTTGTTACACAGGCTTAGTTTGGTTTGAACTAAGGCGCCTCTTTTGTTTCGCATGCAGGTTTACCTAGTGACGATAATCTAGTTACTTAAAACTAAATTTTTCTCATTAAAGCCTATTGTTATTTATCAGGTTGTAATTACTAATCCATTATTCTTAACATACCTTATTCATATTTGATGTTGATGTTTTTAAACTAAGTATTAACATATCATTTATTTTTCGTTTGGCAGATTATACTCTTCTTTTAAGGATCAAACCTTTGATTTTTATAAATGTTAATTATTACCATGGCATATTTCATATGCCATGGTTCTTAAGATTGAAGCTTAGGGCATGGTAATCAAGGTTTGAAGCTTAAACCTATGGTTCACGATGCATAACATATATTATACTTGGTGTTAACTATGGGTTGGAGCATTATATTATATGGACTGTCATTATACTATACCTTACATGATACCTCGTGAACCAGCTTGGGGTGGTGATTTCTAACATAAGGTTTTGACTTATGCGATGGGGTTTAAGGTATGCATGGGAGCCAATGATAATGAATTGTTTACAAACTATGGAAGAGTGGGTTTTGAGTTGGAAGTGGACACCAGGCTGGCACCATTAATGCTCCTTGGGGATTGTGGAAGACCCAACATAGGATCTGTATATGTTATTGTAACTTGTATTTTGGATTTGGGGCTTTTATGCTTGGGCAACACCATTGCTTGCAATGGTGCCATAGCCCTTTGCATGACTGGGTAATATTTGACTTGCATTATTGGAAATACTGTACATAATATATACTGCATTTTTGAATTGGCAATGGTTATTACATTTATTGTGGATGTGATGATTTCATATTGCGCTATTTGTTTACTCTATGGATTAAATGTGGCATTCAACTTTGTTGATGGTCTGTGTATTAAGCGTTTTCATTTAGCTGTAATAGTTGACAGCATTCGGGTTGAGGCCTTGCTGTGAGTGGCATGACCCTTCCCCAAGGTTGCTGCGATAACTCCTGATGGTTTCATTACTGTCATTATTTTGTTTATTAGTATATAATGTGGATGTGTGAAAGATCCATGGGTGCAACCCATGATGGCCTTCGTTGCTGTAGATTGACTTTTAGGAGACTATGTGTTTGAATTAATTTGGCCGAGGTAGTGATTACAACACAGGGGCAGAGCTTAAGTCTTACGGCTTAGCTGTAGCATAAATGTTTGTTATTAGAAGTATTGAGGTTAAATATATATCCCACATAGCCTCTGTGTATAGCATGGGTGTGATTTATTTTAAACAAATACCCACAGGGTTCAAATTCTGTTCGTGGTTGATGTAACGAGTTGTATTTTTATGTTGATGCGAATTGGGGCTTGGATGCCCACAATATTCGATTCTTGTCCACCCTTGTAATTACTTGGGATTGTGTAGAGATTTCGATATGGTTTATAAAATGGAAGTGATTCCTGTGTATGAATTTATGTTGGGGTTTTTTAATATGATGGTTTCGTGGTCATGTAACGATTTAGAAATGATAGTCTATACGATTTGTTCCTGCGACCTTATGTAATTACTAAGTGCATTGATTAATGATTATGATATTATTTGGTTAATTGTTTTACTATGGATGTGAGGGATATTTAAATGAGACTATTCGATTTTTATGGCACAGGTTTCAATTTTGTGTATTTATGTTATAAGACTGTGGATTTTAAAATAGGAAAAGAGCTTTAATATTGGACCAAAGGATAGTCACGATACTTACTCTATTATTTATTTATGATGATGTTTAATTTTAATGGAATGATTTAGTAGTTAGCTTGTTTTTAAATATGTATACCTTTGAAGGTCTTTACTAGTGTATTTATCTTAGGAATAATTATAGTTTGTACTTAATTGATTAGATTCATAATTCCATTCTATAACTGTTAATGTATATTTATAGATAGTATTTTGATTTGTTTACTGTTGATGTCTATATATATTGATATATAATATAGTAGTTCAGTTTGTAGATAATATCTTAGGTTATCTAGGTTGTAAGTTTATACTTATAGGTATAAATGTAACTTACCTTTGAACTAGTTTATGTAAATATAAAACACGCCTCTGCTGACAAATGGAATATGTCAGTAGAGTATAAAGACCAAAGGAGAAGATAAGTAATAGATCTGGAATAAAACTTAGTTTGTACTTAACCCAGTTTCATCAGTAAAACTAATACAGGAATTAAAACTAGGGTGCAGAACCCTTAATGAACATTTGTAAATAAATTAAATTTGCAGAAGTAAACTAATAAATAAAACCTGGATAAACTGGTATAGAAAATCACTTATATACTAGGGTTAATATTTTAAAATGCAACCCTAGCATATTTAAACAGAGAAACATATACATTGGGGCAGGAAATGCAATGCATTCATTTACCTAACATAGCTAGCATTTATTCTAGGAAAGTAGAATAGACAGTCTAGGGCTTCATACCTGTAACTTGAAGCTCTGTTAATCGCTGAACCTACACACTCAAATAACCAACATTAACACAAATCATCAATTACTCATGTGCTCTAGAGATTCCCTCTCAACTTAAAACATCTCATCAATCATGTGCTTCAAGGTCCACGCCCAACACAAACAAGCATATATATATATCATCAATAATGGGATTACGCCCAATATATAAAAAAAACCATCAAGTTCATATGAAGTGGGGTATTTGACCCAATATATAAAAATAAAACAACAAGATAACCATCATAATCAATAGGCACATTCCTGTAAGTGTTAGGTCCAAAATTAGGGATATTACATCCCTCCCTGCTCAGAAAAAACCGTCCCTGGTGTTCTAGGGACTCGGAATGACATCATGAAACAAGGCGGAGTAAGTCTTTCTCATGTTGGATTTATTCTCCCAAGTAGCCTTATCATCCTCAAAGTGCTTCCATTGCACTTACAACTGGAATATGGTGCGCTTCCGAAGCTGCACCTCTCTCTTGTCTAGTATATGAATAGGCTCAGGGGAAAACTCCCCTTCAGGTTCCACCTGTAATAGGGACCAATCAACAACATCTTTAGTATCATAAACACATTTTTTTAACAAATATGCATGGAAAACATTATGGACTCTTACATGCACGGGTAACGCTAGTTCATATTCCACTGGCCCTTTCTTGGCCATTATTTCAAAAGGTCCACAAAATCTAGGTGATAACTTACCACACCTACCCAAGCTCAACGAGATTTGTTTGGATTTTACTTTCAAGTAAACATGATCGCTTATTTGAAAGTCTTTAGATTTTCTTTTCTAATCCGTGTAAATTTTCTGGCGGTCTTGTACTTCCTTAAGGTTCACCTGGACCTTGGTAACCAACTGTTCCAAGTCCATCAACAAATCAGTCCCGAACATGAGCCAATCCACTGGTCTATCCCAAGTAACCGGTGTTCTACACTTCCATCCATAGAGTACCTCAAAGGGACTCATCTTGGAGAAAGTATGATAACCATTGTTTTACGTAAACTTTGTGAGATGGGTCGTGGGGTTGTTCATGACATACATCCTAAGCATGTCCTCAACAATCTGGTTTACTCTCTCTGTATGCCTGTCTGTTTGCGGGTGATACGCAGTGCTAAAGTTCAACTGTGTCTCCAATCTGGAGAATAAAGATCTCCAAAAATTTTCTATAAACTTAGCATCTCGATCAGAGATGATTGCCTTGGGTATCCCATGGAATCTAAATATCTCCTTCAAGAAGATATTAGCAATGTTCATTGCCTTGTAGGTTGACTTCACAGGAATGAAGTGGGTTTCTTTTGACAACTTGTCGATGACCACAAAAATAGAGTCATTTTGCTTCTTAATTTTCGGTAAACAAGTGATGAAATCCATACTAATGACCTCCCACTTCCATTCCAAAATGGGTAATGGATGCAACAATCCCGTAGGATGTTGATGCTTAGCTTTGACTAGCTGAAATTATTGACATTTTTCAATAAACATTGCAATGTAAGCCTTTAATTTAGGCTAGAAAAAGTGTCTCTTGACGATGGATATCATCTTTTGATATCTTGGGTGCCCCGAGTAGGTTTCCTGATGAATTTTCATGAGAATGCTGGACTAAATGTCCCCTCCTTCTGGAACATAGAAATGATCCTTGGACCATATCAGTTTAGATTCATCTATGTTGTATTCTTTTTGCTATTGAAACAACCTGTCCTCTTAGACTTTTTGGAGGATTTCCACATAGAAGAGGTCAACTCTCTTGGCTGCTCTAATATTTTCATGCAAATCTGCATCGGTTTGACTCAAAGTCACCTAATATATCATATGAGCTCATCGGCTCAAAGCATTAGCAACCTTATTCTCTTTGCCATTATTGTGCTTTAGCTTGAAATGGTATTCACTAAGGAAAGCCAACCACCTGGCTTGCCTTGGATTTAGATCCGGTTGATTGAATAAATTTTTCAGACTCATATTGTTTGTTTTTAGAAGAAATTCCTTCCCATGAGGTGGTGCCTCCAAATCCTCTAAGCATGGATGATGGCAGCTAACTCAATAACGTGCGTAGGGTAATTCTGCTCATGCTCTTTTAACTTCCATGATTCATAATAGATCGCGTGATCATTTGCAAGAGGACTCCTCCCAGTCCTTCCTTGCTTGCATCTGTGTAAACAACGAAATCCCCATCGAGATCCACAATTCATAACACAAATGTGGTCATCAGAAGCTGCTTAAGCTTTTGAAAACTTTCTTCGCACTTAGCGGTCCATAAGAACTTACTTTCTTTCTTTTGCAAAGCGGTCATGGGGCAAGCGATCCTAGAGAAGTTCTCAATGAACTTTCGATAATATCCAGCTGATCCCAAAAAGGACATTATGTCAATGACACTAGTATGGGTGGGCCAATCCTTTATGGCTTTAATCTTTTTTGGGTCCACAACTATCCCTATCTCGGAGATAATGTGACCTAAGTACTGAATTTGTGGTTTGTAAAAATCACATTTTCTAAACTTAGAGTAAAGTTGGTGTTCTCTCAACACTTGTAGTACTATGAAAAGGTGCTCTTCATGTTCTTCTTTATTCTTGGAATAAACCAGTATGTCGTCTATAAAGACCAAGAAAAGCCTATCCACAGGTGCGTTGGTTAATCCAAACGACATCTCTACAAACTCGTAGTGCCCACACCTTGTACAAAATGCGGTTTTGTGAATATCCTTGTCATGAATCCATACTTGATGGTACCTAGATCGTAGGTCAATCTTTGAAAATATTTTGGCTCCTCCCACCTGATCAAACAAGTCATTGATCCTAGGGAGTGGATAACGGTTCTTGATAGTCATTTTATTCAACTAATGGTAATCAATTCACATCCACATCGTACTACCCTTCTTTTTTATGAACAATATCAGTGCTCCCCAAGGAGACACACTGGGTTAGATATACCCTTTCTCTATCAATTCTTGTAGCTACAATTTGAGTTCCACCAACTCAGATGCACTCATGCAGTAAGGGGATTTGGAAGCTGGAACTGATCCTGGGGTCAGTTCAATGGAAAAGTCTAGGTCTCGTTTCAGAGGTAATCCTAAGATTTCCTCGGGAAACACATCCTTGAATTCTTCAAGAACGGGGAAGTCTTATATGCGTTGTTTTCTTTCAGACTCTATGTCTCGGTTGTTTACTACAAACAACTTCCAGCCTTTCTTGACACATTTCTTTGCTTGTAAAGCAGATATTTGCCTTACAGAAACTTTCTTTGGAATGCCCTGAACCTTTACTTGGTTCCCTTGGCTATCAGTACACAAGATTGACTTGTGTAAGCAATCGAGCATGACATGGTGCTGTTCCAACTAGTCCATGCCGATCAATATATCGTACGATCCTAAAGGTAGGATGTTCAGGTTTACTTTCATTGGAAAACCATTCAGGTTTATCTCACATTATTTAACAATTTCTGAAACTTTTCGTTTCGTACATGTGGCTAACTGAACTAGCCAAGGTTTATCATGTTTTATCTTGCCTAATTTGTATTCATCAACAATTTTAGGCAAAACATAGCTCTAGAAAGCAACGATATCAATAAGTATTGAAATAGAAGTGTTCAAGATCTTACCTTCTGTCTCAACCATCATAGCTTGATGATCTGCTTGTCAGCCATCCAATGCTGCGTAAATTCATGGTGTTCTAGCTATGTCCTCAACAGTTGGTTCTTCTTGTAAGTTGTGCAAGACCCCACTAGTATTGTTCTTACAATCTCGGGCATAATGAGGCCCATTTCATTTCTAGCACTTGATTTGTAGTGGGGTAACATTGGCGCCACTTGCTACTGGCTTGTTAACATTAGAAGCTGGTACGTAAGGATTCACACTAGATTTATTAAAGTTCTTGTTCGCTTGAAAGCTGTTATTCTGCTTTCTGTATGGTTGTGGGTTGGACCTGGGTTTGCAGTTATCCAAAAAATTCTTAGACTTGTCTTAGTTTTGGTTCATATTCTCCTGCCTTAGATGTCCATGCTCATAACAGAGCCTAGCTTTGTGAAGGGTGGTATCCAAGGTCTTAGGCATGTTGAATTCAATCCTGTCCTAAAATATGGGAGGAAGACATCCTAGGAACTATTGTATCTTTACCTTTTCTTCTTTGATGTATGGTACATAATGCAACATATCTAGAAATATGTTAATAAACGCGTCCATAGTCATGGATCCCATGCGTAGTTCGTGAAACTCTTTCACTTTCCTGTCAAAGAACATTTCTGACATATATTTCTCTTGGAAAAGTTTTCGGAAGGTATCCCAGTGTATTTCTCTTAGCTCATCTTTCTTGGTGTGTTTTAAATCTCTCCACCACCTTGCTGCCTTACCATTCAATTTATAGATGGAAAGATGAGCCTTCATCTCACTTGAGTAGTTATGAACCTAAAAATATTTGCTCATGCCCAGTAGCCACTCTTCAGCCTTCTCCCCAGTGTTTACTTCACCTTCATAGGTCAGGGATCTTATTTTTCTAAAATCCCCTTGAAGTCTATCATTGCTTCTTTGTTTCTTTCTTTGGGGAGAAAGAGAGTCATCATTGGAAGGACTGTGATGGTCTCCTTTCAGTGCTTCAGGGGTACGTTCCTCTTTTTCTTCTTCTCTTGGGATTCTAGCCCATTTATGGTAAGGTTCTCTTTTGGAGCTGTTTGTGGACTGAGTAGGTTTACCCTGCGGGATTCCTCTTGTCATATTTCTCAGTAATGCTTCATTTATAGCTTGTTGTTCTTTTCTTTCATTCATATTGTCTTCTCTGAGACTTCACAATTTTGATTGAAGACTGTGTATAGTCTTTAAAATATCACAATTCATCTCCACCACCAGTTCTGCTTGTGGGGTGGGGGTGTTCATCTTTCCTTACCGATTTTTATCCTCCTCAGTATTCATAAACTGAATTGTTCAGTAAAAGTTTCTTGAAATTTCAAAAAATTTAAATAGCAATTTTTTTATTTTTATTTTTTTATTTTTTATTTTTTAGTAACAAATTTAATATCATACTTTATTTTCTTTGTGGTAAATGCTTGGTGCGCCCATAGGTATTTTAGTATTGAAACGAGGCTTTGATACCACTTGTAATGTCCCCAAAAATTGAAAATAATTTTTTTTTAGTAGGCTAGTAAAACTACTTATGCATAACATTATTTATCTTGCGGAATATATGTACATTAAATGTAGCACTGTTTTTGTCGTAAGCGGTTCTTACAATTTATTATCTTGCTCTTAGTTACGATTGTTACTGTATTTTACTTTTGAATTCATGGTGCTGATTTCTACTTGTTTCTTATGGTTGTACTTTGATGTACATGTGCTAGTTACTGGTTTATATACTTCATTCATTTCTGCGTATGTTTATTTGTTATTTACAAAATCCTGACTTAACTGTGTTTGTGGAAACAAAGTGGGTGGAGTGGCGGGACTCGTTATCCCATAAGACTATTTGAAAGGTAAAGTGTTTACTTGTTACGTAGGCTTACTTAGTTCAGTTTGAACTAAGGTGCCTCTTTCGTTTCGCATGCAGGTTTACCCAGTGATGATAATCTGGTTACTTAAAACTGAAGTTTGGTCATTAAAGCCTATTGTTATTTATTAGGCTCTAATTACTAATTCATTATTCTTAACCTACCTTATTCGTATTTCATGTTTATGTTTTTAAACTAAGTATTAACATAACCTTTATTTTTCGATTGGCAGTTTATACTCTTGTTTTAAGGATCAGACCTTTTATTTTTATAAATGTTAATTATTACCATGGCATATGGCATATTTAATATGCCATGGTTCTTAAGCTTGAATCTTAGGGCATGGTAAGCAAGGTTTGAAGCTTAAACCTATGGTTCACGATGCATACCATATATTATACTTGGTGTTAACTATGGGTTGGCACATTATATTATATGGATTGTCATTATACTATACCCTACATGATACCTCACGAACCAGCTTGTGGTGGCGATTTATAACATAAGGTTTTGACTTATGCGATGGGGTTTAAGGTATGCATGGGAACCACTGATAATGAATCATTTACAAACTATGGAAGAGTGGGTTTTGAGTTGGAAGTGGACACCAGGATGGCGCCATTAATGCTCCTTAGGGATTGTGGCAGACCAAACACAGGGTTTGGATTTCATGATGGTTTCTCATTTCGCTTGGTTGTTGGTTGTTTTAGGCTTGGATTTGCATAGGAGATGAAGACGAAACCTTGGTTCGTAAAGGTAAGCATTGTTGGTTTTATGGAAACTTTTGGTATTTTTTTCATGGTTCAATAGTTTCATGCTTCTCATTCCTTGTTTGTTTGATGGTTGCAGGTACCAGCGTTGGAGAGGGATGGGATAGATCAGAGTGTCACTAATAGTGCAAGGGGGATACCATGATGCATGGTAAGCATGTTAAAACAAGCTCACACTGGTTACACTTCAGCCTTTTTGGTAGGACTGAGTTCCAAATCGTAGTTTGGTTTGGGGTTTTCATTGTGGGGTTTGAATTCGCCTTTGGGCCTGTGTTAACAGTCTTGGGTTTTTATAATTATTAAGGATTTTAAGCAGTGGAGCGAATCTTAGTGCCGTTACATGCTCTATGTATTTACTTATGTTATTGTAACTTGTATTTTGGATTTGGGGCTTTAATGCCTGGGAAGTACCATTGCTTGCAGTGGTTCCATAGCCCTTGGCACAACTGGGTAATATTTGACATGCATTATTGGAAATACTATACATAATATATACCGTGTTTTTGAATTGACAATGTTATTACATTTACTGTGGATGTGATGATTTCATACTACGCTATTTGTTTACTCTGTGGGTTAAATGTGGCATTCGCCTTCGTTAATGGTTCGTGTATTAAGTGTTTTCATTTAGCTGTAACAGTTGACAACGTTTGGGTTGAGGCCTTGTTGTGAGTGGCATGAGCCTTCCCCAAGGTTGCTACTATAGCTCTATATGGTTGCATTACTGTCATTATTTCATTGATTAGTATATAATTTGGATGTGTGAAAGAGCCATGGGTTCAACCCAAGATGGCCTTTGTCACTGTAGACACTTTTAGGGGACTATGTTTTTGAATTAATTTGGCCGAGGCCGTGATTATAGTGCAGGGGAAGAGCTTAAGTCTTACGACTTAGTTGTAGCATAAATGTTTGTTACTAAAAGTATTGAGGTTAAAAATATAGCTCGCATACCCTCTGTGTATAGTGTGGCCGCGATTTATTGTAAACAAATACCCACAGGGTTCAAATATTGTTCGTGGTTGATGTAACGAGATGTATTTTTATGTGGATGCGAATTGGGGCTTGGATGCCCACAATATTCGATTCCTGTCCACCCTTGTAATTACTTAGGACTGTGTTGAGATTTCGATATGGTTTATAAAATGGAAACCATTCATGTGTATGAATTTATATTGGGTTTTTTAATATGATGGTTTCATGGTTATGTAGCAATTTAGAAATGATAGTCTACAGGATTCGTTCCTGCGACCTTATGTAATTACTGAGTGCATTAATTAATGATTATGTTATTATTTGGTTAATTGTTTTACTATGGCTGTGAGCGATATTTAAATGAGACTATTCGATTTTTATGGCACAAGTTTCGATTTTGTGGATTTATGTTATAAGAATGTGGATTTTAAAATAGGAAAAGAGGTTTAATATTGGACCAAAGGATGGTCACGATACTTACTCTGTTCTTTATTTACGATGATGTTTAATTTTAATGGAATGATTCAGTAGTTAGCTTGTTTTTAAATATGTAGACCTTGGAAGGTCTTTACTGGTGTATTTATCTTATGAATAATTATAGTTTGTACTTAATTGATTAGATTGATAATTCCATTCTATAACTATGAATGTATACTTATAGATAGTATTCTGATTTGTTTACTGTTGATGTCTATATATATTTATGTATATATATAGTAGTTCAGTTTGTAGATAATATCTTAGGTTATCTATGTTGTAAGTTTATACTTATAGGTATAAATGTAACTTACCTTTGAACTAGTTTATGTAAATCTAAAACATGTCTCTGCTGACAAATGGAATATGTCAGTAGAGTATAAAGACCAAAGGAACAGATAAGTAATAGATCTAGAATAAAACCTAGTTTGTACTTAACCTAGTTTCATCAATAAAACTAATACACGAATTAAAATTAGAGTGCATAACCCTTGATGAACATTTGTAAATAAATTAAACTTGCAGAAGTAAACCAATAAATAAACCCTAGATAAACCTGGTATAGAAAATAACTTACAACTAGGGTTAATATTTTAAAATGCAACCATAGCAGATTTAAATAGAGAAACACATACATTGGGTTAGGAAATGAAATGTAATCATTTACCTAACATAGCTAGCATTTATTCTAGGAAAGTAGAATAGAAAGTATAGGGATTCATACCTGTAACTTGAAGCTCGATTAATGGCTGAACCTGCACACTCAAATAAGCAGCATTAATAGATCAAGGCAGATCTGACCTCTGTTTTTGATGACCAAATCACTTGGGAACTACCACGTTCCACCCAACCATGACCCATAATTGTTTCTGGTTAGAATCTAGATCCCCCCGATTTGGACTCCAACATGCAAGTATCTTAGACTTCCTAAGGTAGGGTATCCTATCTGGTATATCAGGTCTGGATTAGTTCTCCTTTTTCCTTTCAGGAAAATTTTCTCCAAGAATTCTCTTGAGAGAAAAATAGGCAGAAAAATGACTCCTCCAAATGATAGATCGGAACCCCAAGCCTTTCCTTGGTTAGAGTCTTTATAGATAGACTTTTCAGTCAAAGGGACAGTTAAATCAAGAAACCTTGGTTTCTTGATTTAACCCTTTTCAATTACTTTGGGTAATTTTTAATATTTTAACTTAGGAACTTTCAACTAGTTCCTAATTAGACTTTTGTAGGTTTTGGACTATTTATTATCTTTACATAATAAATAAAAATGGATGGAGCTTTTCTTTCTTTCTTTGATCATTAATATTATTATTATTATATTTATTCTTTATACATCCCATGTATAACATACATAATAATATAACACTTGTTAACATTTGTCTTTGGGCATCATATACCATGATCCCTAGACTTAAAGACACTTCTTCATTAAGGTCAAGCAGATAGATGGTTTAGGTCTACTAGGCTATGTTTGGGTACACAGGGTACTCCCAAAAGATCAAACACCTTGAGCAATCACTTCACACAAATAAATCACAGATCAACACACCGATGTTTGTCACATGGTTAAAACCCTCGAGAGGGAAATAGTCCACAGCCCCAGCCAAATAGCTACTTGGAGAAATTTATTATGCAAAAGAAAGAAAGTTACATATGCGCTTCTCATAATCGATCAACTAGCCAAGGAACCTCCATGCTCTTTAAATAGAGATCATGGACCAATCGGGTGCTAAGCCACAGATCAATGGTAGGTATGATCTAAGAGAAGTTGAACTGTTAGATCACTCTATCTCTAGAACATATCATGACCATCGAATTAGAATATTTACAAATGCATACTAATGCATACTAAAGAAACACACTTTTACCTAACAGATATATTACACAAGTCGATCTTAACTAACTCCTAAGTGTCTAAATATCCTAACATCCCCCCTTAAGAACAACTTGGGATAGGATTGAAGGATTTACAAAAGTGACACTATTAGGAGAAGGAATGAGGTATTAGAGCCTATCCCCCCTTAATGACACATTCCTAAACTCCTAACATAGATTGAAGTTTAGAAAACTTCGCTTCTATAAGAGACTTGGTGAAGATGTCTACAACTTGATCATTTGTAGGTAAATAGAGTGTTTCAAGAACATGATCATGTACAATATTTATGATGAAGTGCATGTGTAGCTCAATGTGTTTGATGCGTTGATGTAGAACTGGATCTTTGGCAAGCTTGATGGAACTTTGATTGTCGCACCAAAGTGGAGTAGGCTGCTGCTGCTCGAATCCAAACTCTGAAAGGATCTGTCGAAGCCATAAAGATTCTTGACTGGCAAGAGAAAGAGCTTGTTGTTTCTTACAAGCCCAAGTGACAAGTCCAGATCCCACATTGAAAACATAACCTGTAGTATACTTTCGATCAACAGGATCACCAGCACAATCTGAATCAGTGAAACCAACCAACAAAGGTTTCCCCCCTGTACTGTAATGAATCCCAAACTGAATTGTACCTCGAATATATCAAAAATTCTTTTTGTTGCTTTCCAGTGACTTTCATGAGGTGTTTTCATATAATGGGAAACACAACCAATGGCAAAGGAAAGGTTAGGATGGGAATGAGTCAAGTATAAGAGACTACCAACAAGCTGACGATACAAGGTGGCATCTACTTCAGGGGAAGTACAAGTGGTAGAAAGTTTGACTCCAGATTGGAAGGGAGAAGGGGCTGGTTTATAATCTTCCATGTGAAAGCGACGAAGAAGGTCACATGCATACTTAGACTAGGAAAGAAAGGTTCCTTCTTTGGATTACAAGACTTGGAGACCAAGAAAATAATGCAAATGTCCTAATTCTGACATTTCAAAATTTTTCTTAAGACTGGATTTCACATGGGTTATAAGTTTAGGGTCACTACCAGTAAGGATAAGATCATCAACATAAAGAACAAGTATGATGAGATGGTTTCCTACTTTCTTGGTAAAGACATTGGGGTCAGAATGGCATCTAGAAAAACCAGTGTCAAGGAGAAAGCTATCCATTTTGGCATACCAAGCTCTAGGAGCTTGCTTAAGGCCATATAAGGATTTCTTAAGGAGATAGACAAGGCTAGACTTATCCTAAACATATCCAGAAGGTTTTTCCATGTAAATTTCCTCCTGTAAATCACCATGTAAAAAGGCAGACTTAACATCCATTTTATGGACTTCCCAGTTATGTAACGCTGCAAGGGAAAGAACAAGGAGGATGGAATTCATTTTTGCGACAGGAGAAAAGGTTTCATTGTAGTAAATCTCTTCAACTTGGGAAAAATATTTGGAAACTAACCTTTCCTTAAGTCTTTCAACACTTCCATCTGATGCATACTTAGTTTTGTAGACCCATTTACATCTAACAAGTTTTCTTCCTTTTGGAAGAGGAACAAGATCCCAAGTATTGTTCACCATTAAGGAACGATATTCTTCATCCATAGCTGCATCCCAATTTGGATTTCCTGAAGCTTCTGCAAAAGTTTTTGGATCATGATTCTCAGAAACTTGATCCAAAAGAGAAGAGGCTCGTTGAAACTGAGAATGTGTTCGATGTTGATCTCTAGGATCATTGGCAAGATCACCAGTTGCTTCACATGTTGAATGGACGCATCAAGGAAGCATTGGTGCTAGTGCAATTGGAGGAACATGAGCAGGCGGAGGTGGATTTTCATCCTCACTGTTATCATTAGAAACCCGAGTTGGAAACCTGTCAAGGAAGTTGGAAGAAGAAGAAGAAGAAGGCACAATCGCTGAATCAGGCTCATAGGCTAAAGATGGCACACCCGCCAAGTTAGGCTCGTAGGCCAAGAGATTTTCATCAAATTTAACATCTCTTCTAATGATTATATCATGAGAATGTGGCTGAAGAAGTCTATAACCTTTTACATCTTCAAAATATCCAACAAATATGCACTTTTCACTTTTAGGCTGCAATGCTTTCTATTTTTCATTCGGAATGTGAGCCCATGCTTCACAACCAAACACACGGAAGTGACTTACATCTGGTTTAATTTTACTCCATGCTTCTTCCAGTGTTATACCTTGTAAAACTTTAGTGAGTGTGTGATTAACTATGTAATTTGCATAATTTATGGACTCAACCCAATATTGAAGACTTAGTCCCTTAGATTGGATCATACAATTAGCCATTTCTTTTAAAGTGCGGTTCTTTCATTTAGCTACACCATTTTGTTGTGGTGTATATGGAACAATGTGCTGTTGTTGGATTCCTTGTTCAGTGCAGAAAGTAGTGAACTTGTTATTAACATATTCTCCTCCATTGTCAGATCTTAACTTAATAATTTGATGACTAGATTGTTTTTCAACAAGGGCTTTGTGGGCCAAGAACATGTTAAATACTTCACTCTTAAGTTTTAGGAAGTAAAACCAAGTGCATATGGAGTAGTCATCAATGAAAGTTAAGAAATATTTGAAACCAGAAAAGGAAGTAGATGGAAGATGTCACATGCCCCAAATTTCGCAAAAAAAACAATATTATCATATTTGATTTTATTCATGGACAATATGTTAAATTTTATGCTAAGTTGTAATTGATGACTCAGCAGAGTCAAGGATATTTAATGTAATTCTGAATATTTTAATTATAAATAAATAAAGGTGGAGACAACAGCTTAGGAGAGTTGTTAAAAGAGTGTTTACTGGTTAATTGGTGGAGGAGACTGGGTGGAGAGCAGACAGACATGTGGCAGCATCCTCAAACCACTCCCAACTATTGTAGGTGGAAACCTCCCTACATTTGGGGTCATGATCCCGCAAGAAAGTGGGATCAGAGCAGGTGGCTCAATTAATGACAACTGACCTAAAAGACCTAGGCAATATTTATAAAATTACCCATTGAAGAGAGCTGAGGCTGCTCATTTCTAGAGAAGTGATCATTCAGGTAAATGTACTTTAGAGAAATTCAATGGCAAGGGAATTTGTGGAAAGAGTTTGAGGGGTTAAATGCTAAGTGATCTAGTGCAGATTTTTAGCTAAAGGATCTTACTGTTGAGTGCAGAGTGTTTTACTGAGTCATTGGACTAGTCTATTGTTTGCATGCTCCACCAGTTCTCAGCCAAGAATACCAAGAACAGGCTCAGGGGTCCTAAGGAAGCGTTGTTTGAGCGCTCTCCAGGAGTTGGTAGGGAGGAATGGCCTCCTAATGCTGTTGTTGTCCATCTTAATCAGGCTCTACATTCTTTGGTTTTACTATGTTAGATGGTTAAAAGTGAATCCGATTGTTATTTGAATGTTAAAAATTTAGTTGTAAAATGTTAGAGTTAGTAATCTTTTAGTTTTTTTTAAAGAATGAATCTGAATAGATGAAAAATAATTGTAATCTGTGTTTTTCCACGTCTGGAAGGACCAGACTGTACTCTAGCATAGAAAGAGTATTTAAAATAGATGAAGGAAATGATAAGAGACTGAAATGAATAGATGTATTATGCATTTCATAATAGCAGAGTAATTTATTTCAGTATGTAGGTTATTATCAAAAAGTCCAATAACCTGGTTATTTATATTCTTGTTTATAAAATTATACTGATAATGAAATAGCAGTATTCCAATACAGGTAGAAAGGATTATTATGTTAAGAAAATACCCTAGTAGATAAGATGTTATGTTATACATAGTACATTATTCTTTCTATTCAAATTTAAAATATGCAAGAGGGTAAACTGTGTTATGTTGTATATATTCTTTATGTTTATTTAATAACCAGTTGCTTATGTAGTAAAAGAAACACAGTTAAACTACTTTGTTTACATTTAGTTCATTAAAGATATAACTATTATTCATATAGTTTATTTAATAATAATATTAACTAAACCAAGTCTAACATATACTATAAAGCAAAGTAGTGTATTACTAAGGTATTTAAAATATAAAGAGCAAACTAAACTAAGTTACGGAAGCTGAATTCTGAGTATTTTCAACCTGTCAGCTTAAGTAAATTAAACAATAAGAATATGATAATAACCAATTCATAAATGAAATACATATCTAAGTAAGAATTGTTCTGTAATTATCAACAGGTTTATACCTACAAAAAAAAAACTATAGGGTCGAAACCCTAGTTTTAAACATTTTGTTTCCAATAAAAACAACCAAGCTATAATCCATTGGTTTAGATCTTTATACATAACCATAAAAAATTAATCTATTACCGACTGGTCATAGTCCTTATAAAAAATATATGAATAAATACAAATTTAAGAAATCTCAATATACATTGAAAATAATATTAACTTAAAACAATAATTGTTTTACAAGTAACAAAACCTACTTAAAAAAATTAAAAAATTCTTTAAACAAAGGTTTCATTCAAGAAAACCCTAGCTCATAATATTGAGCAAACAATAAAATTTATAAATTATACCATGACTGAATGACAGTCTTAAAACCATTAACAATAATCAAATACTAAATAAATAATAAACAATAAATTATTATTTCACAGTCGAATAGGGTAAAAACCGTAAGTTACACATAGTCACAAAGTATTCTCCAAAACGAGTATGAGCTCGAAGGATAAATTTTAAAAACCCAACGTATTTCTTGACAGGCCAAAAGGATTTAAAACTTAAACAGTGTACAAAAACCAGCTCTGAGCCGGTGTACCCATATCGTGACATGGGATTTTAACAAACAAAACTAACAAACTATATATCAAAACCTACATCCTTATAAAATTCTTTTTAAAACAAGTAAAGAGCATTTACAAGTCATGGCATTGAGCCAGAGACACCCTGCTGTATGCGAGGGTTTAAAACAAAATAAAAACCTATAGACTGAAGACTAACAACCCAAGACTGGGAAAAACCAATGCCATAACTTCTTTTAATGGCAAACAATTCCCCTAAGGTTTGAACAAGAAGGGAGAGCCACTTTGTAACCAGGGCTTACCTGAAGATTGAATGCTGGTCCAAATGTGAAGTGGTCCCTTCCAACGATAAGGCAAACCATCACCTGCATTTGTAAACCAAATCATAAGTTAATACCTGGATTTATAATGGTAACTGTAAATCTTATAGCTTACAAAATGTGTAAAAGTAATACCTTACATGTAATGTCGATAACCGAGGTTGAAGAAGGAAAACCAACATCTCGAACAGTGAAACCCTCATCTTCAGCTGAGAAGGAGGCAACTAGTCGAGTTATTTAACTACATTGACAACTGGAGCAAGAACAAGCAATGGTAGTGGCCAAACCATGACTTCAACACTGAACTATCAAGTTTGTAATACTACCCTCATGCACAGCAAGATTTGTTTGCAGAAATCAACTCAAGCACAAGCTGTGAACTTCACAACTCTCACCCTAAGTGACAACAATCCAAAATGCACAGATAGTGGAGCTAAATGCGAGCACCTGCAAGCCCTCATGGCCACAATAAACCCAGCAATGCAGAGACTGAAACCCTCGCTGAATAATGAGGAATAGGGTTGCAAGGTAAAGCTTATAAGTCACGTATTGCATGGTGAGGAGAGTTCCACGTGCCCACAAATCTATTCACATCACGGTGGATTCATTTGTATAGTCTCCACTGCAACAATCAATACAAATAATTGTCAATCATTTACATTATGCCCATCATAATAATGTAATATATTTATAAAGTCAAAATCATATTGTTCCAACGGAGCCAAACATTGATAATGATTGAGGTGTATACTATAGTTTAACCTAATGTTTTAACCTTGTAAATAGCTTTGGTAAATAACCATTTTGCATATGGAATCGATGCCTAGTTTTGTAAAGGATCTTATAACCCTTCTTAATCAAACTTGTAAGAAAAAGATTAAGAGGATAGTAGAAGCTTGAACATGATTGTTAATGCCTTTATTGACTTGTTCTTATAATCATGAACTATGATTGTTTAAGTTATGAGAACTAGACTTAAATCAATAAAGTGTTTATATATATGGTTAACATATATACACTTAAATAGCTCCTACATTTTTTTAAGTGACCTACAGTACTGGATGTAGGATAGATATCTTATAAACACATAATATTTGGTCTCCATATTTTCTACCAAGCTCTAAGATATATCGAATCAAGGTTAAGTTAGAATTTGGAGTTTAGAATAGTAAACTCTCTAGGATTTTATTGCATCTCATTTACATATAAGTAAATAGTAGGGTAATGTGAAGTTGTTGCATTATGTTGGTTATGAAGAAAATGGGAATTTAAGTCACAATATTGACAATTTTTATGTAGAGGATACCTTATAAATTACAAGCGATGTTAAGTTGATAAATTTACTATATTGAATCCTAATTGAAACAGAGCTGAAAAGTACACAGTCGGCTTATGTTCTGAAAGACTTAGGTCTATTTCTAAAATGATAAGTAGTGTTTTAAATATTAAAATAATAATATCAATAAACTCTTATGCTAGAGAAAGAGTTATAATACAAAATCATGAGCTCTATTAAGAACTGGAAACCACTTAGAGTAAAGTTAAAAGGAGGTTTTATCTATCTTAAAGATCTATCTGTTAAAAGACAAATAGTAGGGCAACATTAATAACCCTTATGACACAAATATTAAGTAATATCATAATTGTGAATCAAGTAAAAGAAACATTACTTTACCTTGTAGGACCTTGAGTCTTCTAATCAAACTTTTACTCTAGCAGTACTTTTATCTTAAAAGAAGTATATTTGGTTTAACGCCTTAATAAACTTTTACTAAGTCAAAAATTTACCTGTCAAGCCTGTAAAGATCCAGAGATCCAGATACGTTAGCAATTGCTAAGTAAGCCCCAGCTAGAAAATGACTCCTCACCTACTTGACATTCAAACCATCAGTACAACTAAATATTCAAATACAGATTACTTACATCACATATCAAAATTAAAACAACATAAATCTATATGTGTTAAAGTTAATGGATACTTTTATTTTCTATTTCATTTCTTCTATTAGCTGCTAGCAGTTATCTAACTACAACTGTAAACATTTTATGTTATCTCAAAATTTTAAATTTTTGTCAAAATTTGGGGTTTTGACAAAAGAGGACCACACAAGTCACTATGCACAAGCTCCAAGGGAACCGAGGTGTGCCAAGAGGCACATTTGTCAAAACTGTCCCGATGATGTTTTTCGAGTACACAATCGGAACAACCACCATCCTTGCAATATATCATCGAAAGACCAGTCACCATATTGTCTTTACATATTTGTTGCAATGAATGATAATTTAAGTGACCAAATCGCTCATGCCAAAGTTTGCTCAAATTATCACTATGTGCAACAAAAAATGAAGGAAAAGGTGATGACCCAAAGTTGTTAAATTTGTACAACCTAGTAATATCATCAACAATTCCAGTAGCAAGGACATTTTAAGGATTTTTAAAATCCTTGATTACAACTTGGTGAGGTGTAAACGTCACAATTTTACCTTCACCCAAATGAGTACTTTGATAGATTGATAACAAATTGCAGGAAATTTTTGGAACACATAGTACATCACTAAAATGACCATTTTCTATTGGAACTGTTCCAGATCCTACAACACTTAGAGATCTATCATCACCAACAAATATTTTCTTGTGTTACATTCATGCATTGTAGAAAAGATGGCTTGATCCTTAGCCATATGATAAGATGCTCCAGAATCAATGAGCCATTCATTTGAAGTAGAAGAAGAAGATGTAGTATAAGAGTAACCAGAAGCACAAAGTGCATGTCCATGAGAGGTAGATTCTAAATATGAATCTAGGCTGATGTGGTGCTTCTTCATTGCTGCTTCCAAGGCTGCCATCTTCTTGAAACACTTAGATTCATCATGATTATCTTTTCCTCAAAAATTGCAATGATGCTCGGTCTTCTTTCTTTTTGGCTTGGATCCTTTGTCATTTTTTAAGGAAAGAGCTAACTGAGAAGGTTTGGGACCCTTGTTGTTTGGCTTATTATTGCGAAATTTTTGTTTCTTGGGAGGCTTGGACTTTTCTTTCTGTTGGGACAATAAGGCCTCCCATATGTATTTGCATTGTTAATTATTCCAATATGAATGAGATTATCTTTCTCTTTAATTAAGGAATCACAAAAGGATTCAAGACTAGGATCTTGATAGCTAGCTGTAGTCAATGATTCTTTCATGGAGTAGAATGTAGATACAAAAATAGAAGATGTAGGTCCAAGTATTGAAAAAATATGATAAATACATTGTTTGTCTTATTTCTTAATCTTGCATTCTTCACATAAGAGTCTAAGAGTTTTATACTTAGATAAATAGTCTTGAATGCATGAAAAATCATTTAGATTCAAGGAAATCAACTCATTCTCAAGTTGATGGCCCCAAATTTCATTGTGTTTACCAAACACAGATTCCAACTTTTCCCAAGGTTTATCAGGTTCATCGATTCTAGATATGTGGAGCCACAAATCAGTAGAGATTGACATAACAATCAATCCTCGAGCTTCATCACATCTATTTTCCCATTTAATTTTCTTATCATCATCAGTGGGTTTTGTTTCTTTCCCTAAGGTTATCATGAAAAGTCCCCTACTTCGCAAAACATCCTCTATATGAGATTTCCATGAGAAATAGTTAGAACTTGTAAGTATAACATCACAAGGGGTGGCCATATTGTAAATTAATGGCTGAAAGAACATAAACTAACTGTCTGGATGCAAAGAGCTCAAAAAAACATGCGGTTTAAAAAAAAAGGCACTGAAAACTGATTCTGGGTGATGAAGTTATGCTTGATCAAATAAAATGTTGAAGATGTCCCCAATAGTAACATGGTTGATATTAACTTGACCAACTAAAAAAAGAACCCCCCTCTTCCCAAGATCAAGTTGCTTTTAAGTGAATCACTTTTGTAGAATAAGTGATGTTCACTTTTACAATAATGTTACTTTAAATAGTGCGACAATAAATTAAAAGACTTAAGTGACTCACTTTTTATTCAAGCGAGATGCACTTTTACAATAAAGTAACTTGAAAATAGAAATTGCATGCACTAAAAAGTAGCTTAATAAGACTTGAACTCAAGACCTATTAAGGAATAAAGCAACTTTGGACCAAGTGAGCTAAGTTTAAAAGGTACGTAAAATAATGGAAAGAGTAAGGGTTTTTTGTTTTGTTTTTACTCTTCTCTCTCGTTCTCCGTGCTTGCCTTTTTTTCCTGCAAATCACAAAAAAAAAACAAAACAAAAAAACAAAAAAACTTTTTCCACACAATGGGGTTGGATCTTGGTTAGCTTACCCAAAAAGTCTACGTTTTCAAGTTTTCTCACTGTTTCTAATTTGTTGTGATCGCACAAGGTGCACGACAAAGAGCATACGTAGCCGAGAAGACAAGAAAAAACTTTCCCTTTCTGTTTTTGATTCGTCGCGATCGCACAAGGTGAACGGCAAAGAGCATATGTGTCCAGGGAAGGTAATAGTCCAAGACTAAAACAATAAATATCTAATAATAAAACTGATAAAATATAAGAGATTTAAAAAAAAAATTAAACAAATTCGTCACTATAACATTATACCTTTAGATTTGCCGAAATGGGTGTTTCTGGATCAAACAAAAATGGTTTTCGGTGAAATGAAAACTATTTCCCAATGGAAATGATGCTTCAGACACAATGGAATAGCTCCCATAGGCCACAAATGCACAAAATATCCAAAATAAGAAACCCTTTCAAAGTTTCGACAACATCGGTTCCATATATTGATCAAAACCGAAAGCGGCTCTTGATAAACGCTCTGATACCATGTTTGGGTACACATGGTACTCCCAAAAGACTGAACACCTTGAGCAACTATTTCACATGAATAGATCACAGATCAACACATCAATGTTTGTCACGTGGTTAAAACCCTCAAGAGGGAAACATTCCACGGCGCCAGCCAAATAGCTACTTGGAGCAATTTACTATGCAAAAGAAAAAAAGTTACATATGAGCTTCTAATAATCGATCAAATAGCCAAGGACCCTCCATTCTCTTTAAATAGAGATCATGGACCAATTGGGTGTTAAGCCACAGATCAATGGTAGCTATGATCTAAGAGAAGTTGAACCATCAGATCACTCTATGTCTAGAACATATCGTGACTATCGGATTAGAATATTTACAAATGCATACTAATGCATACTAGAGAAACACACTTTTACCTAACATATATATCAAACAAGTTGATCTTAACTAACTCCTAAGTGTCTAAATATCCTAACAGGATAGGAAACTCTAAACATACTTGCATGTTGGATTTCTCTCGTATAACATTGTAGTTCTTCAGTACCTGATGAGAATACAAAAATTCAAAATATCCATGTAATCACTTATAAATAAGTTTGATGAGATCAATATTTTTTTTGAGTCTTTTTCACTCGGAAGTTATTAAATTCTTTTCAGTAACCCCTAGCGCTTACTAGAGCCCATAATCAATGCTTTAACATGGAGTTACAACTTAGTGAAATTCCATAGCTCTTCACTTAACACTAATGCTAGGATGTACTTGTGTGATACACCTAGGGATATAATGGCCAAGGATCCGATGCTCCAGAGCTTATGCTCAACGTCAGCATGGAAGGCTCCAGGGATTATGCCCAACACTTCCAATTATATTTTCATGTGCTCCAGAGCTTCTCGTTCAATACAAATCATCAATCACTCATGTGCTCCAGAGCTCCTCGGTCAACACAAATAATCAATTACTCATGTGCTCCAGAGCTTCCTACTCAACACAAAACATCTCATCAATCATGTGCTTCAAGGTCCATGCCCAACACAAACAAGCATATATATATCATCAATAATTGGCTTACACCTGATATATAAAACAAATCATCATGTTCATATGCAGTGGGGTCTTCGACCCAATATATAAAAATAAAATATCAAGATAACCATTAGAATCAATAGGCACATGCATATAAGTGTTAGGTCCAAAATTCATGTTAGGTCCAAAATTCAGGAAATTACAGAGACTATTTCCTTTTGATTTTCCATATGTATGCTTTCTTCTAGAACTTAACCCCTGCTAGCACATTGCTCTATTTGGAAATATTCATGTGGAAGAATATCGGATTTCCTTCAAACTAAATAAGTCTGTCAACAAAGAGATAATAACTGAAATTTGCATTATTTAATCTTCCAGATCTTAGGCAATGGCACTTTTATTGCTATCATAAACCCAACCAACGAGTAGTGGTAAATACTTCCCTTCTCTATTTTTTTTAACTGCTCTGCCTTCAAAAGAAAATCCTAAGCAAGACATTTCAGCTAAGCAAGTTGATATATTGACATATGTTTTAATGATGGGCTCTCGAACTGACATTGGTTGTAGAATGAATTTGATGCTTGGACACTTGTGATAAAGGCTTGATAACCAAACCTATGCAAAATTTCTTGGCACCAACTTGACCAAAACGAATGTCAAAATTCTGATATCCATTGACATTTGTATATTGAAAAATCATGGGCGTACTCTAGCACTTGTATTCAGTTAATTTATGTTGCAGTTTGAACATAAAAAGAATATGTCCCAATTGCATAGCCAGAGATGTGAAAATATGTATCTATACAATTGTGTATATATCCTTCATTAACATTAATTGCATTGGAAATCAACCCGTGAACCTTCTTTCAATATTCAGGAGCATTTTAACAAGGCGTGAACATATTCAATTTGATATCTGGATAACGTTTTAGCGCACTTTCTCAACAATAAGTGATTTCATGTATGGGATATTGGGAAGTAATTTCAAATTGAACTTTATCATGACTCTGAAATATTTTTCCTTTTCTGTGTAATGAGGGTAATCCCACATGAATTGGTGTTTCTAGTGATGATCAACGCAATGTGTGCAATCGTACCCATGGGATCTTGTGAGTGCTCTTGCATGAATTCAATCGACTCCTGGACACGAGTGTCTAGAACATGGCACATATATATTGAAAGGTATTCAAATCTCATGGTTAGTGCTAGCAATGGCTGGGCATTGTGCAGGTTTGATGGTCAACCCTGATAGAAGTCCGGTTTCTATTCCTGCGGGGGAGGTGCGAAAAAACATACCGCACCCCAGAAAATTCATGTACAACTACGGTGGCTTCCCGTACTCCTATTGTTACCACCGAGTCTGAGGGCTTGCCACGGCTCATGAGTTTGGTATCCACGTGGTGCAGTTTCGCTGGGCGGCATGGAGAGGTTCTCATGGTTGGAAAAAAAATGTTCAAAGGTAAATGGAGGCTATGACTTTCTTGTTGAGTTTTTAAAAAATGGACAGAAGAACAAATTTTTTAATATTAAACCTTATCCCTTTTTGAAATCCGCGTGATCAAAACTTACGGGTGGGTTAAAGAAATAAAGTGAAAGAGCCCTTTTTATATTTTTAAACCAAACTTAAATTTAAATATAAAATCATTTAAATAATAAAATCATTTTTATATTTAAAAATAATTATGATCCTTTTGCCAATAAACTTGAACTAAAGCAACCAATACTCTGACCCATATGAGTTAAAAGGAGATTTGACGGAGTTTGGTGCATAGATTTGGGGCTTTGATCATTCCAACAAGGAAAACTGAGGTTCCCTTTATATACTTGCTTCCATAATAATTTTTTTTGTGTAGCAGATTCTGGTACCATCATTAGAATGTGAAACTCTTGCATCCACCTTCATGTGATGACATTAATTTTAAACACTCAAATAAATTAATACATGCATTATAATCATTGTATAAAAACTTGATGCATTCAAATTGGATTTTATTGAATTGATTCTTGAATTATGCCTCATCGACTAAGTGTCCCTATATTGTATGTGGAAACTTGGGGGAAAATATGTGCCCACAATCAAGCAGGGGATTAGGGCCATCCTTAACACCCTGTCCTCTATCCATTTAAACAAGGGCCATGTGAATAAATTTTTAGGAAATAATAAATTCTTATTACATATAAGAAGCAAACACACACAGTGAAGAAGAATGTTTTTACCCTGGAAACCCAAAACTGAGAAGTCCAAAACAATAGATTTATTACCTTGACCACTTTGACCAAGGCATGGATAATTCGACCATAATTGACCAGGGATGATTTTAAGGAACCATACTTATTTAGAAGTGTATAAATGTTGGCGAATATTACCAATTCTTAAAACACCAACTATAAAATATTTGGTGATATTTTTCAAAAACTATTTTAATTTCCAAGGATTTTATATCGTTTATATAATAATTTGGTGATTTTTTGGGTGAAAAAAATTTTCCTCATCAAAATTGGGCGAAACAGGGCTTCAAAAAATCTGAAATGGCGAATCTTTTTATGGAGAAAAACATGGAAAAATATCCCACGGGATAAATTTCACCCCTAAAATTATCCCTGTAATTGACCACTCTTAGGAACTTTACAATTGAGTTACTCAATCCCTTAAGTGGGCTCCATCACATGCAGCACCATGGGAGAATACCATGGGTTACCCAAATAACCACGTTCTCATAAACCATTAATTGTAAACCCATCTTTAATTCTTTAACCGAGTCAAGTTTATCCTAACATTCCCTCCTTTAAAATTGAATTGGGGTAAATACCAACCCCCCTCAAGGTTTTATTTTAACACGGTATCTGAGACTAAAAATTCCCCCCTTCTTTAGTACGCCTAATACGCCTTTAAATTTTTCATAAATGACCAAATGAACTAGGCATATAGATTCCTAAACAATTCTTACATCTATATGCACATTTACATTGTGGTTAAATCCAACTCCATAAAAAATGCTTCCAATGAAGTAACCACTTCTTCATGCACATATTCCATGGGCTCATCCTCAATTTTTACCATGCCTTTCTAGATATAATTTACCATTGTTCACACGCCCATGAACCATCACTTTAATTTGTGAGATTTATTGCATTCATTCAATTCATCATGTAATCCAATATATCCACAAATACATGAATGTATAACACTATTTTACACCCAATATCATGAATTTCATTGACACGGTTTCCTCAAACCTCTACATCTAACATGGTGATTGGTGAGAAATTCTCATAATTATTATCTACATCACACAACATACAAGTGAAAGTTCAATGTGGTCTCCTCCAACTCATGAAATTCATGTTCTTGCAATGTCTATACTCCTCACACTTTGAGACTTGTTAATATTGCAAACTCTTCTATGGCCCTAGAACCCTAGCCACGACTATGAAGAGTTCAATCTTACCAAGATTTGATACCAGTTGATAGGGAATGATAAAACATATAATGTAACACCTCAGTTTTGGCCCCGTTTGCATTAAATATATATGATGTAAATATTGTATGGAATCATGGCAAGGAGTTCAAGGCCAAGGCCCTACCATTGATTGATGTTTTGTGTATAGGTGATCAAGGTTGATGCCTATAGTTTATGGCGCTAGGTCAAGAACAATATATAATTTTGGACATCATATAAATATGCAAATTAATTAAAAACCCACAACCAGCTATGTCAATGCAAAAAATAATGAGATGGGGGCATGATTTCCTAAGGATAAGGGGGGGGAATGTTTAACCTCGAGGTTTTGGGGAAAAGCCACGTGTCGAAAGGAAAACACCCAAAAACGTATGCCCATTCCCTCATGCATTCATGTTTTCATCTTCCCTCATGTTTTGGGGAGCGGCGGGATGTTTTGATCACCCATCCTTCATGATTTTAGTTTTTTTCCTCGTTGTGCATGCCCAGTCCATCATCTGGATCTCACTGAAAATTTGTGGTCCATTCTAATCGTTCTCTATTCCATTCTATTCATGAGTTTGTCCTGCTTGCAGAACTGTATTTTGTTCTAGGTTGTTTGTCTGTTGTTTTGGATCCTCAGTGTTGTTGTGCAATGGTCTCCTCTGTCACAGGGTGAGTGGAAGCCTATTTTGTTGTGTTGACCTTATGTTTTGTTGTGTGTGCATACTTTGCCTTGGTATGAACTAGTTTGGAGTGGAATCGGGTCTGAACTAGCTTGATAAACCTCGTGTAGGAAGGAACCTCACAAATAGATCTAGAGGAGCTAGTTTTCTTCTTTGCACACCCTGAACAACACTGGAATGGAAGGCATAGCCTGAGGGACTGTGTAGCAGAGAAGGGGATGCTTATTTGTGTTGGGTGTGGAGATGTTTTAGGAGCCAAGCCCGATCTAGTGTAGGTTTCCATAGCTCAGTGGTTGAGCTCACCAGCTTAGGAGTTCAATCTTTCCATCTCCTTTGCAGCCTAATAAACCCATCTATTAGTTGGCTTAGCTGGTCCTTAATGTGATTGTTGGCTTGACTGAATGTAGTTTGATAAACCCAGTAGTATATTGGCTTGTTTCTTTGTATCCTAATAAACCCAACTATGTTGGCTTGGTTGCATTTTGTTGTATCCTTGTCTATGTGTGAGCCTGCTAGTGTTCCTTATTACTTGTGAGAATCATGCCCAGCTCGGGGGTGGCAGTGCTTCTGAGAGAATGATGAGAGAACTGGCCTATGGTTGGGTGGAATGTTGCCACGACGTAGATGGTTGCAGGACAAGCTTCTTTCAAGATAAGTATTTCTTGTGTGCAATCTCTGCAATTGTATATTGTTTAATGAATTGTGATGAACATGTTGAATGCTTTGATGAATGTATTTACTTCCGTTGTATAATTGCAATTTTATGCATCTGTGTATGTTTACTTTCAATGCATTTCTAAGTTTCGTTATGGGGCTTAGATTGGCCGGATTGGTGATGGACTGAATGATCAAATTAGTCCAAGACTTCTATTAGCAGGTTGAATTTCCGTAGAAATCTCCTTTCGCAACTTGCTGGATGCGGGATGCGGAAGCGACATTCTGTAAATCTTGTTCTCTGCAATTGTTCCTTCTGCAACTCTCCTTTCCACAAATTGTGGGATGTAGGATGTGGGATGTGGGATGCAGCTTCACAAATCTCTATTTCTGCAACTTTCCTTTCGACAATGGTCTATTCCGCATGAGTGATGCGGGATGCGAGGTGCGGGACCGCAATTTCCATATTTTCCCGATTCTACAAACTTAGGACTTTCGCACCATTGATTCTTGCGGGTTGATTCTCATCCATTAATCTATTCCAATATGTAGAATAGATGGTGACCATCGTTTCCCGTCACGATTTTTTTTCCTGCCGTTCGATCTCCTCTGGGATCTTCCTTCGTAGATCGTCAAATTGATCAATGGTGGATGGAAGGGTAGGTGACAATTTGGTATCAGAACATGAATGTTGAGGAGTGTTTCACAGCCATGCCCCATGTTTCAAAGAACAACAAAGGTTCCATACAAAATTTTTAATTCCGCATGATAATCGGGATATGGGTACGTGACAGAGTGGTATAAGAGTTGTTGGTTGCAACATTGGGCATGGATGGGCCAGAACGAGTAGTTAAAAGAGAAAATAATACCCAAATTATGGTTTAGTAAAGCTATAGGTTGCAGCGCTGGGCCTAAAAGGGGCCAAGTTGAAAATTTAACAGAGCTATTGGTAAATGGGTTTTTACTTCTAATTTTATTATGCAACTAACAATTTTTTTGCTAACACATTTTGTAGAATTATAGTCACCTTCAAAGGGCATAATTCCAGATAGTGTGGTTCGGTAAAGTTTGTTTGGCTGAGCCATGAGAACCAACATGTGTGATGATGCACAGAACCCCAATGAATGCAAGGAAGATGCTATGGGGGAAAATGTCCACAAAATGTCCAAGTTGGAAATGATGAGGCAAAGTCTAATAGGAGGAGGTTTCAAGATACTCCCCTAGATTTTGCAGCCACCATGTGAAGCCTAAGGGTGGATATGCAAAGTTACAGGGAAGATGATGAAAGATTGGTTAAGGCTTTGGAGGAACATAATCAACTGAATGCAACCATGCTGCAAAGTTTGATAGACATTCAGAGGCAGATGAACTTTGAGGACCGGACAGTAAGACCAGAAGGAAGTAAGAGCACTGCTAGAAGAAGAAAGAGATCTCCTAGTGGGCCATTTGACTCTAAAGGATACACGGGTGGTTCAAGTTCTTCTTCTCATGAGAATAAGATAAATAGGCACTATCAGAACCGTTCACACGATGAATTTAAGAAGGCAAGGCCTCCTACCTTCAATGGTGAGATAAAGAATGGTTAAGAAGCTGAAGCTTGGATTCTTGGGATAGGGAAATATTTCCAAGTTCAATACTACTCGGGAAATATGAAGGCTAGGGTAGTCATCTTCAACTTGATTGGAAGGGAATCCATATGGTGGGAGTAATTCAAGAAAGTGAATAAGATTAATGAAAGGAAGATTGTGTGGAAATGTTTCTAGAAGTATTTCAATCACAAGTACCTCTTTGACAGGTACTATGATGATAAGATCAAAGAGTTCCATGAGATGAGATTGGGACAACAGACCAAGGAAGAGTATGCAAATAATTTCTTGGAACTGTTAAGGTATGTCAGGTACATCAAAGATGAGAAGGTGAAAATCCAACATTTCCTAAGTGGATTGCCTCAGTCTTACAAAGACAGAATTGAGTTTTATGAAGCTAGAAATCTGGAAGAAGTGATAAGGAAAGCTAAGTATTTCTATGAGCAAAGCAAAGGAAAAATTTATTATCATAAGACATGGAAGGACAAGAAGATTGAGAAGTCTGACCAAAGGAAAAAAGGTTTCAAACCTTCTAATTTTAGGAATTAGCAGAAGCAACCATCCCAAGTTGAGAAGCAACCAGCTAGAGTGGTGGGAGAAGGTCCAAGAGATCCACAACAGAACATAGCACCACTCCAATGTATGAAATGTGGAGGACCCCACATACGTAGGAATTTTCCACTTGAGAATGAGAATGCATGACCAACTTACAACATTCAAGAGGCAGAAACAGTGGGTCAAGTAGCAAGGGTTGTCCCTAGAATCTATGCATCACTAGAGGACTACCAGGCAGATCACCAGTGAACTGTGGTTGAAGTTGCAGGTAAGATTGTTGAGCAATATGTTTCTATTTTGATTGAACCTGGTTCTACTCATAGTTACATTTCTCCTAGAGTAGTGGAGATTTGTGCTTTTAAGAAAGTAAAACATAGTAAATCATGATTATTTCAGCTAGCCACTGGAACTAAGAGAAAGGTTAGTGAAGTGGTAGAGAAATTCCCATTGGTGATGAGTGTATTGGTCACTTGTGTAGATCTGAATGTTTTACCACTTGGTTCCAATGATGTTCTCATTGGAATGGATTAGCTAGGAGCTCACAACATAAAGCTCAACTGCTATAATAAGAATTTTAAATGCATGGATGAAGAAGGGAACCCAATAGTTGTAAGAGGCATTCCAAAGGTGATTTCTATGAGGCAGATTTCAGCAATGTAGTTGAAGAATTTTTGTAGGAAGGGTTGCAGAGTGTATGCAACTCATGTTTTGGAAGCAACAGTGAATGAAACTATTAGGTTGGAGGACTATCTTGTATTGCAATAATTTAGGGATGTTTTTCCTGATGAGATTCTAGGGATTCCTCCAAAGAGGGACATTGATTTCATAATTGAACTTGTGCTAGGAGCAATACCAGTGTCCAAGACACCCTACATGATGAGTACACCAGAAATGCTAGAGCTGAAGATGCAGTTGTAGGATTTATTGGAGAAGAAGTATATCAGGCTGAGTGTGTCTCCTTGGGGAGCACCAGTTCTGTTTGTGAAGAAGAAAGATGGTACACTCAGATTGTGTATTGATTACAGACAACTGAACAAAGCCACTATGAAAAAAAATATCCTTTTCCTAGAATTGGTGACCTCTTTGATAAAATGAGAGGAGCAAAGGTATTTTCAAAGATTGAATTGAGGTTTGGTTACCATTAGGTGAGAATTAAGGATGAAGACATTCATAAGACAACCTTCAAGACAAGGTATGGACATTATGAGTTTGTAGTGGTACCATTTGGTCTCACAAATGCACTAGATACATTTATGTGCCTTATGAATAGTGTCTTTAGCAGGTATTTGGGCAAGTTTGTTCTTGTTTTCCTTGATGACATTCTTCTTTATTCTAAGAATGAGGAAGAGCATGAAGAGAATTTGAGATTGACATTACGATTGCTCAGGGACCATCAGTTGTATGCAAAGTTGAGCAAGTGTGACTTCTATAAGGATAGGATTCAGTATTTGGGTCACATTATCTTAGAAGAGGGTATATCTGTGGACCCTCACAAGATTGAATCCATTATGAATTGGCCTAATCCAAGGAACGTGAGATATTTTATGGGACTTGCAGGATACTACAAGAGATTCATTTAAGGATTATCCTAGGTTGCACATGCCATCAATTCTTTGCAAAGGAAGGGGATAAATTTTGAATGGACATCGAGGTGTGAAGAAAGCTTCCAGCAGTTGAAGAATATTCTCACAACTGAACCAGTATTGAAAGTTGCATACCCAGAGAAAGATTTTGTGGTGTGTGTTGATGCATGCGGTCAAGGAATTGGAGGAGTTCTTATGCAAGACAACCATGTAATATGTTATGAGTCAAGAAAGTTGAAGCATCATGAGAAGAAATAAGCCACTCATGACCTATAACGTGCATCCATAGTACATGCTCTCAAGATGTGGAGGCATTACTTGATGGGAAGAATATTTGAGCTAAGGACAGACCATTGTGGTATGAAGTATTTGTTTGATCAACCTACTCTAAATGCAAGGCAAGCTAGATGGCTGGAGTTTTTATGTGAGTTTTATTTTGAAATCAAACACATAAAAGGAAAAGAGAATAAGGTAGCTAATGCACTCAGTAGGAAGGTGCAGGAAATGCATGTGGCATCTCTTAGTATTTTCCAGTCAGGTTTGAGACAACAAATTGTTAATCATGCTGCTGAAGATGAATTGTATGTGCAGGTAAAATACAAGTTGCAGCAGCAAAGCCTTGAAAATAAGTATGAGGGATATAAATTAGAAGAAGAAGGACTCCTTACTTATAAGAACAAAATTTACATTCAAAATGTAGCAGATTTGAGGAGGGTTGTTATGGATGAGATCCATCAAGCTCCATATTCTGGTCACCTAGGATATCATAAAACAATTGCTACAAATAGAAATCAGTACTTTTGGCCAGGAATGAAAAAGTACATGGCTGAATATATTTCAAGGTGCATGAAATGTCAGCAGGTGAAGGTTGAGCATCAACAACCAGCAGGTTTGTTGCAGCCCTTTCCAGTTCCAGAATGGAAATGGGAATTTATTTGCATGGATTTTATTACAAGATTTCCAATGACTTGGAGAAAACATGATTCCATCATGGTTGTGGTGTACAAGTTGACAAAGACAACACATTTTGTACCGGTTAATTCTACGCATAAGACTGATGACATTGCAAAGATCTTCATGAAGGATATTTTCAAATTACATGGATTACCTAAGGAAATAGTCTCTGATAGAGATGTCAAGTTCACTTCCAATTTTTGGAAGGGATCATTTGTATATTTGGGGACAAAGTTGAATTTCAACACTTCCTACCATCCTCATATTGATGGGTAGACAAAGAGAGTTAAGAAGGCGTTTGAAGACATGCTTCACATGTATGTGATGGAAAAACCAACCAAGTGGGAATATTATTTACACTTAGTAGAATTTGATTATAAAAATGGACAACAAGCATCCTTTGGGATGAGTCCATATGAATCTTTGTATGGAAGGAGGTGTCAGACACCGGTGACTTGGGATAATCTAGTGAACATGGTTGTTCTTGGTCCAGAATTGATCAAGGAGATGGAGCAAGAGGATGTAAATATTAGGTAGAATCTCAAAGCAGTGCAGGATAGACAGAAAATCTATGCAAATAGGCATAGGGTGAACAAAGAGTTCAGCGTTGGGGATCATGTTTACCTCAGAGTGAGGGAAAAGAAGAGTTCCTTGAAGCTTGGAATTTGTGCCAAGATGTCACCTAAATACTGTGGGTTGTTTGAAGTGCTTGAAAGAATAGGGCCAGTTGCATATAGACTTGCATTGCCTCCTAGCACTAGGGCTCATAATGTTTTTCATGTTTCTTTGCTTAATAGATATGTACATGATCCTAACCACGTGATAAATTGGAATGTAATTCAGGTGGAACCAAGGGGATAATTCCAAATCGATCCAATGCACATCCTCCTCAGGAAGGTCACAATGGTCCGAAATCGATCCATAGGGCAGGTGAAGGTGCAATGGGAGCACTACGATTCTGAAGAGGCTACATGGGAGCTGGAGGATGCCATGCAATTGGCTCATCCATTTTTGTCCAATTCTACAAAGCACTGAGGACAGTACCAACGTAGTATTTTTTGTTCAATTTTGTAAAGCATAGAGGACAGTGCTATTGAAGGGGGAGGGGAATGTAACACCCCAGTTTTGACCCCATTTGCATTAAATATATATGATGATGTAAATATTGTATGGAATCATGGAAAGGAGCTCAAGGCCAAGGCCCTGCCATTGATTGATGTTTTGTGTATAGGTGATCAAGGTTGATGCCTACAGTTTATGGTGCTAAGTCAAGCAGAGTATATAATTTTGGAGATCATATAAATATGCTATTTAATTAAAAACCCATAACCAGCTATGTCAATGCAAAAAATAATGAGATGGGAGCATGATTTCCTAAGGATAAGGGGGGGAATGTTTAGCCTTGAGCTTTTGGGGAAAAGCCATGTGTCAAAAGGAAACACCCAAAACCGTATGCCCATTCCCTCATGCATTCACATTTTGGGGAGTGACGAGACATTTTGATCATCCATCCTTCATGTTTTTAGTTTTTTTCCTCGCTTTGCATGCCCAGTCTATCATATGGCTCTCACCAAAACGTTGTGGTCCATTTTGATTGTTCTCTATTCCATTCTGTTCATGCATGTTGTGCATTTGTCCTACTTGGAGAACTATTCTTTGTTAAGGGTTGTTTGTTTCTTGTTTTGGATCCTCAGTGTTGTTGTGAAATGGTCTCCTCTATCACAGGGTGAGTGGAAGCCTATTTTGTTGTGTTGACCTTGTGTTTTCCTATGTGTGCATACTTTGCCTTGGTCTGAATTGGTTTGGAGTGGAATTGGGTCTGAACTAGCTTGATAAACCTAGTGTAGGAAGAAACCTCACAAATAGATCTAGAGGGGCTAGTTTTCTTCTTTGCACACCCTGAACAACATTGGAATGGAAGGCATAACCTAAGGGACTGTGTAGCAAAGAAGGGGATGCTTCCTTGTGTTGGGTGTGTAGATGTTTTAGGAGCCAATTATCCCGATATAGTGCAGGTGCCCATAGCTTGGTGGTTGAGCTCATTGGCTTAACAGTTCAATTTTCCAGCTCGTTTGCAGCATGATAAACCCATCTGTTAGTTGGCATGGCTGGTCCTTAATGTGAATGTTGTCTTGATTGAATGTAGTCTAATAAAACCATCCATATATTGGCTTGTTTGTTTGTAGCTTGATAAACCCAACTGTGTTGGATTGGCTGAGTTTTGTTGTATCCTTGGCTATGTGTGAGCCTGCTAGTGTTCCTTATTCCTTGTGAGAATCATGCCCAGCTCGAGGGTGGCAGTGCTGCTGAGAGATTGATGAACACACTGGCCTATGGTTGGGTGGAACGTTGCAGTGACATAGTTCGTTGCAGGACAAGCTTCTTTCAAGATATATATTTCTTATGTGCAATATCTGCAACTGTATATTGTTTAATGAATTGTGATGAACATGTTGAATGCTTTGATGAATGTATTTACTTCCACTGTATAATTACAATTGTATGCATTGGTGTATGTTTACTTTCAATGCATTTCTAAGTTTCGTTATGGGGCTTAGATTGGCTTGATTGGTGATGGCATGAATGATCAAATAGGTCCAAGACTTATGTTAGTAGGTTGAATTTCCGTAGAAATATCCTTTCGCAACTTTCCTTTCCGCAACTTGCAGGATGCGAGATGCGGAAGCAAAATTCTGTAAATCCCGTTCTCCGCAATTATGCCTTCCACAACTCTCCTTTCCGCAACTTGCAGGAGGTAGGATGCGGCTTTGGAGATCTTTATTTTTGCAACTTTCCTTTCTACAACAGTCTATTCTACATGAGGGATGCGGGATGTGGGATGTGAGGTGCAGGACCGCAATTTCCATATTTTCCTGATTCTGCAAAATCAATATTTTCACACCGTTGATTCTTGCAGGTTGATTCTCAGTTGTTGATATGTTCCCAGATGTGGAACAGATGGTGACCATCATTTTTTGTCACGATTTTTTTTCCCACTGCTCGATCTCCTCTGGAATCTTTCTTCGTAGATCATCGAATTGATCAATGGTGGATGGAAGGGTATGTGACAGTGTGGTATCAACACATGAATGTTGAGGAGTGTTTCATGACGATGCCCTTTGTTTCAGAGAACGACAGAGGTTTCATAGAAATTTTTTAATTCCGCATGATAATCAGGGTATGGGTACGTGACATATAATACATAATGATCAAGCTCACATGATGAAAAAGATGATTTTTACTATAGAAACCCAAAAATAGAAAAACCAACAGCAATAGAGCTATTAACCCTAACCATTATGACCAAGTCATGTCTAATCCATCTATCACCGACCACTCTCAGTAAATTCACAATGGAGTTACTTAATCCCATAATTAGTCTCCATCTCATGTAATAACATGGGTAACCCAAAAAACCATTGTCTTAAAATGAATCAATGACAAAACCATCTTTAACTCTTGTTATAGCGGATTTCACCACTCTAGGTGAATCACACTTTGTATGGCCTTCCCCTGTCCTGCTGCAGACTCCTTAGACCCCATGGACCATTTTTTGTCCTTTGATGTTTCCTTGATCATCCCTAAAAACATATGAAAAATGATATACGTGACTTTTAAACCTATAAGCACGTATATACGTGGGTTTGACCACTAAAACCACATACATCGGGATGTGTGCATAATCCGAATCTTTTTGGAGTTTTCCTTGACATGGATCTGACTCATTTGACTCCTGGCCTTCCCTATGCCTTGAGATCGCTTGGATTCGACCTTTCATTACCCCTTTGAAAAGCTATATAAGGAACCCCTTGGTACATTGAAGGCATAAGAGAGAATTGAGAGCAAAGAAACTATAGTCCATTGTTGCCAGAACTTATGCTTGAGTCTGCATCCCTTTGTCCCTTGGAGCACTTTTGTGTTCTTCCCAAGCTTTCCTTTTGCGTGTGAGCTTGCTATCGAGATATGGAGGATTGAAGTGGTGGAGGCCCAAGTGGGGGAATTCAGTTTCTTCGGTTCGCAGATGTGCCGTCAGAGGTTGTATCTTGTAATCTCTAATTTATATTAATAGAAATATATTTTCCTGTCCAATAATGTGTGTTTGAATGAATATTTTATCCATGGGATTATGTCAAATGCTTGTACATTATTGATTATGTATGCTAGAATAGATCTAACACCATGATATATAGAATGCTTGTATTGTTTACTTGTTATTGAAGAAGTAACAGATCAATTCAAGCTGAAGATTGGAAAGCTCAATGGGGATCTACTTCAACTGTCTGGAATAAGGTACGAGGTCTGATCCTTTAGTGTTAGAAATTTAATTTCTATTGCATATGGAAAGGATAGATTTCTGGAGTCAAGTTCTCTGTTGTGGTACCTGAAGCCATAGGAATTTCTCTCCGTAATAGAATTGGCGACTTCGCTGGGGATGTTCCTTGTTTTTATTTGGGGTTGGGGGCATAATGGGCTTGATATTCTTGACTTGCTCTCTACTTCTCCCTGTTTCTGTGTTGCATGTTATAGTATGTTCATCCATTGACACTCCCCTTTATTGGTTTGACCCTTGGCCTACCTTTTACCACTGCCTTCTCTGTATATGCAGGTTTTTGGACAAAAGTCACATACATACATGGATTTTTGGCCAAAAGTCGCATATACACATAGGTTTTTGGCCAAAATCCATGTATACACTCAGGTTTTTGGCCAAAAGTTGCGTATATACACAGCTGTTCTTTAAACAGTCACGTACATCCTCCTTTTTGGTGAGTTTGATGTTGTGGGAAGTTGTTGGGTGGGTTGTGAGTGTGGTTGGTTCTTTCTTGGGTTTGTTGTTGTCTGTTGGATGCTTCTTTTGTGACCAGAGACCATATTTTCATTGATTTATCTTTGAAAGTAGTTTTAGTCATTTATCCCTTTTGTTTTGCCATTAGTGCATTACTCTTTTTGTCTCAGTGTCTTTCTGGGCTTGTATTTTATACTTGCTGCAGAGACCGAGAGTTTTAGATGACTTTTATTGCATTTTTCATTCTTTTATATTGAAAAATACAAAGTAGTTGCACTCTTAGTTGCATATTAGATATGGATTTGAGGAGGTACTTGCATTGGATTGCTTGGATGAGAGTTGTTTTTAGGCTTTCATATAGGAAGGATTGCATTGACATTCGGAAAGGAATATATATTTATGCATCTCATGTAGTGGCATACCCTATTTTTCATTTGACAAATATTGCACTTAGCATTGTTTGTTATGGTGTGCATATTTACTCCACTACTGAGTCATAACTTCACTAGTTGCATGGCCATTTCCCTTTGAGTAATTATAGCCAATTAAAATCAACACTAAATTAAAATGAACTACACTCTTTTCTTTTCTAGGGTGCACCAACAAACTTAGATTTTAGGATCTTGGAATAGTTCATTGTAAGTCAATTCTCCAAGATCACTAAACAACAACATGTATGTGTCTATCCAGGTGAGTGTGTGAAATCCTTGGTATAACCAGTGTTTCTCAGGATCCTCCTCTCAAAAGGGAGTTAAGCACGAGGCAGTGTGAGCGATTATTGATTGGGATGAACCCTAGTCATAACTGAGTAGCACCGGAGATATTTCTAGGATTGTATTCATATCTGGGGGCTCTTTTGAGATTTTCAAGCTTTGCTACCCTGCCCATACGGTTAATCCCGCCTACAAATTTTCGCTTGAGCATTGATTATATTGAGGTGACCTTAGTTGCCTTACCTAGGTTATCAAGGGGGTACTCTGCAGGGGTTATTCTGTAGGTGTCCCGGCCAGGTAGAGGTCAGACAGCATAGTCGCTATATGCATTGAAGCTGAGGGCCACTATAATTGGTTACGTACCTTCTCTTGTAGTGTATGGGAGTTTCGAGCCTCTCCTAGGCGAGACATACCTGTTGCATTCTGGAGCTCACATATCCTCCCCTTGGTTTGCTTGTATTTTGGCTGTAGATTTTCTTAGGAGTGTGCTCTTTGTGTGCTAGTTGGACTTTGGGATCATGGTTACTTGAGTATATTTATGCTCTCTTGAGTTCAGGTCCTTTTATTTTCAGCATGCCTGGTATCCTATCACCCGTCTTGGTCCTAGTACGGAACTTGGTGTCAGACTTGGGGGCATCACAGCCCCTTACCATGCTCATAGATTTGAAGTGGTCACATTCTTCCCTATACTCCATTTGTGGAGGATGTTGACTCCCTTCGCTCGGTCTTTACACTGGTGGTCACCCTCATGGGGGTGGCGGTGGATGCGTGAACGTTGGGTCTGCACCTTACTTTCCTTTTTATGTCCCATCGTTCACTGCTTTGTTTCCTTTGGGAGCAGTTGTCATGATCATTCCTCCCTATATCCTACAGTATGGATTCTTTATTGACTATTTTGGGTTGTTTTGGATTAATATGGTTGTCATGTAGGGTCCAGTTTTTGTACACTCTCTCCGAGGTTTCGAGCCGTTCATTCCTATCACAGGTATTATGTCTGAACTGGCATATAGGTTAGGATTTCACATCCGCTTGCACTTATGCATTGCCTTATGATCGTTCCATCTTAACCTCAGGTACGAACCCATTCCATGGTATCACAGAACCTTCATGCTACTGTTAGAAGTGGTACTATGTCAATGGTAGAGCTTTCCTATACATGGGTGTCCTCGTTAACTCCCCTTTGCATTTGGTACCCATGCTATGAGTCCTCTCTTAGGTCCGGGAGTCCATTGTATAGTACTGCCATGACATTTTACAAGAGCCTCATACTCCTCTTGATCTTTTGCTGGCCTATCTCCCTTAGGACTCCCTTATGTCAAGTTGTGAATGCATTATCATGAGCTTTTCCTGCCTTATTGAGCTTTATGCTGGCTCCCCTGACATTGCGTTTCAGCCATATAGCCCGAGCTTGTCTCATGTCTAGCCATGCAGAGCCATTTTTTTATCCTTCGTAGCTTGATTCCCTTTTCACTGGGAGGGGATTTTCCCTTGAGTGTCGATATCCTACACATGTATCCTTGCATTGAGCATAGGTATGTTCCACTGCTTGGAACTAGTTTTTTTTCCCTTGTGACACTCGTCTCCTCCTAGTCTGTAACTATAAATCTATTTTATTCTTTTTTCAAGCTTTTTAAATAACTGAAAAAGTCCAAAAAAATCAAAAAACCAAAAATCCGGACAAGGAAAAATGTTATCGTTGGCAGCTGTCAAGTCGTGTCGCCTTCGAATAGAGCACTGTATATCACATCCATTGGTTGGGTTATAGTTTGAATTTAGGAGCTCTACTCGTTTATCTGAGTTTATCTCCATCAACTGGTTAAGCTTCCAGTCCATATGGAGCCTCTGTTGATGCCTCCTGTGTCATAGAGATGTCCTAGTTTGTATATCGAGTCTATGCTGTCTTCATTCAGTCACCATATGCCATTATTCTCTTGTTCGAAGGAAATTGAAAACTGAGTCGGCCATTCCTCAGTTATCTTGACTTTGCATGTCGGCCATTCCCGTTACAGTTATGGGTTCGTGCACTTTATGATCGAGTCCTTCCACATTATACAGCTTTACTGAGTACCTCATGTTGGATGATGGGGGATGCCTTAATGCCCTCCTTCCAGTGGATTTCATCCCATCGAATTCAGATCATTTATTTTGGGATTGGAGTCTGGAGTCATTTTGAGTGCCTTGAGACTTGCAGTCATCAGTGGCAGGTTCTCTCACCATCGACAGTTTATTGGGAATACATCAATGTTCCCTGATAGATGGACCCTTTCAATTGTTCGACCTCAACACATTTATTCACACTTGTTAGTTTTCACTCTAGTACCTTGATTCTCATTTTCATTATCAGTGGGTAATCTCGCGTCTGTTAACGGTATACATTAATGACCGGTAATCAGATGATGGACTACTATGTTCTACCTCGACACCTCTATTTGCATAGTAGGACATGTACTCCTAGCGGTTTGTGTAGAAGACTTTCCAGATTGGTGGCATCTCTTATATGGTACCTTCTTGATCGTGCCAGTGTTCATGAGATTTCAGCTCTCGTGACTTGATTCCAGTATATGTCAGATATTTCCAGCCACTATGGAGATCTTGATATATTATATATCTTCAGCCATTTTGGAGATCATGGAGATTTTGATCTATGTATATTGTATGTGGCGATGACCACATATGTGATATCATGTATCATGCCTATTCATGGCCATTGTACTCTTATGTATCCGGGACTGCTATATGTATTTGCAGTTGTATGCAGAGTTGTATTATTGTACTATGCTAATTGGGTGGCTGGTCTTCCATTTGGGATCCTTCATCACTCCACTTCTGGGATGGAATTATAATGTATTTCGGCCATCGTATGACCCCTTTGACGTCACACATTAGGGGGCATCTGTTATAGCGGATTTCACCACTCTAGGTGAATCACACTTTGTATGGCCTTCCCATGTCCCGCTGCAGACTCCTTAGACCCCATGGACCATTTTTTGTCCTTTGATGTTTCCTTGATCATCCCTAAAAAAATATGAAAAATGATATACATGACTTTTAAACCTATAAGCACGCATATACATGGGTTTGACCACTAAAACCGTGTACATCAGGATGTGTGCATAATCCAAATGTTTTTGGAGTTTTCCTTGACATGGATCCGACTCATTTGACTCCTGACCTTCCCTATGCCTTGAGATCACTCGGATTCGACCTTTCATTACCCCTTTGCATGGATCTGGCTCATTTGACTCCTGACCTTCCCTATGCCTTGAGATCACTCAGATTCGACCTTTCATTACCCCTTTGGAAAGCTATATAAGGAACCCCTTGGTACATTGAAGGCATAAGAGAGAATTGAGAGCAAAGAAACTATAGTCCATTGTTGCCAGAACTTATGCTTGAGTCTGCATCCCTTTGTCCCTTGGAGTACTAGTGTGTTATTCCCAAGATTACCTTTTTCTTGTGAGCTTGCTATCGAGAGATGGAGGATTGAGGTGGTGGAGGCCCAAGTGGGGGATTCAGTTTCTCCGGTTCGCAGATGTGCCGTTAGAGGTTGTACTTTGTAATCTCTGATTTATATTAATAGAAATATCTTTTCCTGTCCAATAATGTGTGTTTAAATGAATATTTTATCCATGGGATTATGTCAAATGCTTGTACATTATTGATTATATATGTTAGAATAGATCAAACACCATGATATATATAATGCTTGTATTGTTTACTTGTTGTTGAGGAAGTAATAGATCAATTCAAGCTGAAGATTGGAAAGCTCAACAGGGATCTACTTCAACCGTCTAGAATAAGGTAAGAGGTCTGATCCTTTAGTGTTAGACATTTAATTTCTATTGCATATTGGAAAGGATTGATTTCTGGAGTCAAGCTGTCTGTTGTGGTACCCCAAGCCATAGGAATTTCTCTCCATAACAACTCTTTAGCTGAGTCAAGATTAACCTAATATAAATGACAAAATAAATAATTGTTAATATGTAAGAAAATAAATAATTTATACTAATTGAAAATTTTATAATTCAATCATACACTAATAGGGTCTCCTCCATTTGTCACATGTGGATAAGGAACTGATTGTTCACGATCGTAAAGCCCATCCATTAAATTATTAATGTAGACATATGCATGTTATAAAAAACTAATATTTCTTAATGCATTGATTCTACATGTATCAAGATGATCGATTGATGGATAATAAATATAATTTAAGCATATTATGGTGTGAAAGTATATAGACCACCATTAGGAGTGGCTTGTATATCTTATACAACCAAAAATACACATCGTGTGCATCGATCATGTATACTGCAATAACTACTTGGGTGGTAGAAATGCAAGTATCTCATGATTATTTTGAGCCCTCAACAACTCCCCAAGTCATGTAACTTGGGGCCCCATTTTAATCTTTATATTGATAATCAAGCACTTGGGTGTATTCTGCCTCAACCATGCTCCCTCAATTTCATCTTAACGGTGGCACATCATTGACTAGAATGTTGTCAAGAAGCTCTAGGAGCCATTTTTTATAGCATTGATCACCTGGTGCATTCCTTGGATGGTTTCATCAATTTCCCATTGATATATATGATCATTTTTTTTGAATGTAAGGGATTAAGAATACCCGAGGAGTCCAAAGTCATAGGAGAAAGAACTAGCAACTTGTCTTGAGGTGGGATCATTAGTTATGAATGGCTCAAACATATAATTCAATGCTTGTAGCATCTATTAGGGACTCTTGAGATGACATTGGGTACATTACAATATTGGTTTAATTTCATTAGGGTTGGTATGAATCCATTAGGGTCATCCATATTCCAATGGGGTCATTAGGGTCACCTAGATTATGTTAAGGTTATTAGGGTCACACTAGGGTCACTGAAGTGCCAATCCATGTTATAGAGCTAGGTTTAAATTTCAAAATCTATTTTGGTACCAAAGTTTAATGATGAAACTCATTCCTATTTTTTTCCAATCCTGTGAAGTGTTCTTGAATAAAAATTCAAAATAGTAGGAAGTATCCAAAAGGAAAAATCTTAATTTCTGAAGAACACGATTCAAATTGGTCAAAATGTTAAAGAAATAAGAATTAAAAGGGGTGACGCTTAAGGGGGAAACATTCCAGAGCATTAATACTAAGGGTATGACATTTTATAGCCTTAAGCCTCAATGGGATGACATGTCAGATCCTTATGCCCTAATTAACTGACATTTTGGAGGCTTATGCCTCTAATTGGCCGAAACTACAAAGAGTGACCTCACAAATTTTCTCATAACTTTTGACTTTGACCTCCATTTTGTGATTTCTTTATACTGTTGGAAATTCACCAGAGAGATATATGATTATTCAATTTTAATTTTTAGCATATGTCCTACTAAAATGTTCTAAAATTGCAATTCAACATAGGTGTACATTGTTAGTGGAAAAAAAGGACCAAGTTGATGTTGAAATTTAATCCAATTTTCAATCCTTGATAATTATTTCACAATAATTCTTAAAACATTCATTTCATCCCAAAATTTCATTGCATAATCATTATTCACTTACAACGTAAAATAAAACAAGAATCATTGAAATATTATCATGCACAAGAGACACAAATATTTTACCTTGGGAAACCCAAATGGAAGAAAACCCAACAAACGTTTCATAGAAGAAATCAATCCAATTCAAGTAAAATACTAAACATGAAGTTGAGACCTAGCACAGTATGAGGTTTTCCCTCCTTCACAACAAACTCCAATAAGGGTAGATAATCTTCCAAGAGTAACAAGAGAATAATATAACCCCAAAATTATGCTTCTTCCCTTTTCTAGGCCTTCCTCGGAGGTGCGGACTTGTGGAGAGAAGAAGACGTGTGATGTGAATGTGTCAAAATGAAGTGTGATAACACTTCTATTTATATTCTTCATATGAATTTTTCACTATTGAGTTTGACTTGTACTTTTGTCTTCTAGGGATAATTTCTCCCTTTTACTAGGGGTATTTTTTCCTTCCTTTCCTTCAACTTTCTATGAGACTTATTTAATGGATTGTATTCACTTATTTGGTTATTTATTCATCATATAAAATTTATCCTCATTGATTTCTAACTCCTCACATGTATATCACCTTTTTACATAGAGATCTAATGTTGATTTGACCATACTCTAGGAAGTCCTGAACACTTCTTAGAGACAATTTCAAATACAACATTAGATTAAACTTTGTCTATACCAAAAGGAATGAAATCCCTTATCACATAGAAAATTCAAATTAATATACTAAGAATAGATCACGCTTGTTATGGAATACTCCTTCTCGAAGAATGCAATGTGACCTCTATCCTTTAGATACTCATTGTCAATCCACATGACTAGATACAGGATAAGAATTTGAGCCTCAAGAAACATAGTCGATTCCCATGAATAATTATGGATATGAAGAGGCAATCCTCTTCCAACTATTGGTCAATACACACATGTCCAATATAGAAGAATGATTTGTGGAATGTTTTATTGATTTTGGATCCATGTAGAACATCAACACTCCCTCTCAGTGAGAGATACATTTTGCATCACGCCAAGTATTTACATTTAGTGCGAATGTTAGTGTTTTGAGTCTCATAATCCTAGGAAATAATCAACACATTAAGAATTATTCATAAGGCTATGCCAAAACCATTCACCACTAGTCGCGAGTGAATATTTAGCCCAATTTTGTACATGGGTGTCTAGATGAGAACTTTGTTAGCATCTCGAGTCTGAAAAAGACTATGCCAGGTCCATTCACTGCTAACTATGTGTGAACATTTAGCTCGATGTCACACACTAGATCCATCATCATCTCTATCCTTGTGCACAAAGTTGTGCTAGATCCATTCACCACTAATCATGAGTGAACATTAATCTCAATGCAACTCACCTGGTCCATCTATCATTAGATTCTATCAACACCTTGAACCTTTTTCAGAAGGATACACTAGATCCATTCACCAATAACCATGAGTGAACATTTAGCTTGATGCTACACATCTGACGATTCATTTAGGCCATCCATCACTAGCTAGATCAAAATGGGTATTTTATTATGAGTGGGTATTCAACCACTCATCTATTAAACCATATCAATGCTTGGGCCATTCACATCATGTGAATGTATGCCACTCATATGTAGGACTATCACGATATCTGGGTCATCCACTTCTCATGAATGTCTCCCACTTATCTGTAAAACCATATCGGTACATCCATTAAGGCTCCCTCTCACTCAAAGAGGCATTGTCCATCACACCAAGCTTGTCCTAGAGGTATACAAACTTTTGCTTGGAAAATGTATTGGTGAGAATGCCAACTATTTTCTTATTTGTGGATATGTACTAGAGCTACATTGCTTCCTTCTGTAACATGTCTCAGATGAAGTAGTATTTGATCTCGAGATCAAATAGTCCCATGACACTAGATGCAATTTTTTCTACTTCTAATGTACCGAGTTCCATAGAAATATGCTTCACACTAATCCAAGATATTATAATTGATCCATGCTGAAGAAACATCCAAAGATGCTTTTTCTATCCACTACATTCCTCTTAGTCAAAATATGTATATTTGTTGCACCTCACTTCATCACCTAAGACATCTCTTATATCATATCAAAATGTACCATGCAGGTACCTCAACACATGCTTTGCTATAACCCAATATACATGCCTTGAATCAACAATAATATGGATTAGTGTGTTCACCACAAAGAAAATATCAGTCTTGGTATTAACTAGGTACACCAAGGATCTAGTCAACTATCCACCAAATTCAATTATAAAGTAGTATCACTCAAATTTTCTAGATATTTCATCATAGCAGGATCCATCAAATCCGAATCTAAAGTAGAATCACTCAGATCCTCCAGATATGCACATAAAGGGGTCCATCGTATCTAAATATGAAGCAAAATCACTCATCTTCTTCATATATGTCTCCATATGTGTATCCATAGAATTGTAGTACATCATCCTGAATATATCAATATCTCAAATATGTACTCCCTCTATTAAAGGAAGATCTCATTTGGTATCTTTCACACTTATAATATCAAGAAGTAATGTATCAGCCTAAGACCCTTCATATTGAACTTAGAGGCCAACTCCCTCTTGCACTCGACATTGATCTTGTTTATTCCTGTAATGGAACATATCATTAATCATATAACAACAATATTAAATGATCATCATCATAAATTTTTTATTAAAGGTTGGAATCCACATCATTCTTGGTGAATTCCAAGCTCATCAAGTACATGTTTATCCTAGAATACCAAGTTCTAGGTGCCTACTTGAGTCCATATAAAGTCTTCTTTATCTCAACAAGATGTCATGCAACTACTCCCTCTGTATCTAAGTATCTTTTCCCCTTTACATATGGACACTTTGCATTCTCTACATTTGAGTATCATAAAATGAATCAATTTTCTACCTTCCGCGCTTATTTATATTTTGTGTATTCATTTGTGTTATCTCCACGAAGTGGGTTTAATGAGACAAGCATCTTGTTGTGTTAAGAACAGTGAGTACTATCCATGGCTCCCTCTAAGAATATAAAATAGATATCCTTCATGGGTTATATCTGATCTTTATTAGAACTGCATGTTTGATCCTGTAGATCCACTTGGAAGTCATCATTTCCTTCCCTTGTGATATCAAAACTATCTCCCTGACAGTATCGCCGGGAGTGCATGCTCCATCACATCTTGACAGACCTCTGTATATGACTCACTAGACTTAGTCTATCTATCATTCACTATGTACTTCCCACCACAAGTCATATTTGACTTCCACAATATATTACTCAATTTTGTTAATGCTTCCTCAAAGGTCTTGTTTCCCAATATTTGGTGAGGACACTTGATCTGAGCATAACTATCAAACTGGATATAACACGAATAATTGTTTCAAAAAAAATTTCAATGTACCTACTCATGACAGAAATGTCCACAAGGGTTAACCAATACTAAATTAAACAGTCATGCTATTTTTCAATAAAAGAATAATTCAATTTAAGAAAATAAAACTTATTACACAAAGTATTTTATACTTATCTTTGTTTGTTTTGTTGGCTCCATCTTGATCTTTTTCTCCTTGCAAAAATCATTGGAGTTTCTGGAAGTGTACCCTTCTCCATCGTATGATATGAAGGCTTAATCTTCTTCTTCATTAAATCTTGAACCTATTGGAACTTGCAGAAGTCTTCATATTAGGTATTCATGTCTCTTGGAGAGAATCATACATAGTATAAGGAGACATCCAAGGATGCCACTATCATCTGTTTGCATGAGTCTGAATGCATTAGTTCCAAGATCCCGTTGGATCTACTATCATTCCTTTGTATTCTTGTCATGTCCCCAGTTTTGACCCCGTTTGCATGATGTTTATATT